>JAUCNB010000045.1:0-500000 GCA_033675215.1 Rhodiola kirilowii
AGACAAACCTTAGAATGAGACTTAAGTTTGTCTTTGTTCGTCCCAAGTTTGTCTCGTTAGTCTCATTCTAAGGTTTGTCTAAGTTCGTCCTTAGAAAGAGACTAACTTGGTACGAACTTAGACAAACCTTAGACTGAGACTTAAGTTTGTCTTTGTTCGTCCCAAGTTAGTCTCGTTAGTCTCATTCTAAGGTTTGTCTAAGTTCGTCCTTAGAAAGAGACTAACTTGGGACGAACTAAGACAAACCTTAGAATGTGACTTAAGTTTGTCTTTGTTCGTCCCAAGTTAGTCTCGTCAGTCTCATTCTAAGGTTTGTCCAAGTTCGTCCTTAGAAAGAGACTAACTTGGGACGAACTTAGACAAACCTTAGAATGAGACTTAAGTTTGTCTTTGTTCGTCCCAAGTTTGTCTCGTTAGTCTCATTCTAAGGTTTGTCTAAGTTCGTCCTTAGAAAGAGACTAACTTGGGACGAACTTAGACAAACCTTAGAATGAGACTAACATTTGTCTTTGTTCGTCCCAAGTTAGTCTCGTTAGTCTCATTCTAAGGTTTGTCTAAGTTCGTCTGTAGAAAGAGACTAACTTGGGACGAACTTAGACAAACCTTAGAATGAGACTAAAGTTTGTCTTTGTTCGTCCCAAGTTAGTCTCGTTAGTCTCATTCTAAGGTTTGTCTAAATTCGTCCTCAGAAAGAGACTAACTTGGGACGAACTTAGACAAACCTTACAATGAGACTAACGATTGACTTTCTTCGTCCCAAGTTAGTCTCGTTAGTCTCATTCTAAGGTTTGTCTAAGTTCGTCCTTAAAAAGAGTCTAACTTGGGACGAACTAAGACATACTTTAGAATGAGACTAACGTTTTTCTTTGTTCGTCCAAAGTTAGTCTCGTTAGTCTCATTCTAAGGTTTGTCTAAGTTCGTCCTTAGAAAGAGACTAACTTGGGACGAACTTAGACAAATCTGAGAATGGGACTTATGTTTGTCTATGTTCGTCCCAAGTTAGTCTCGTTAGTCTCATTCTAAGGTATGTAATAGTTGTCCTTAGAAAAAGACTAACTTGGGACGAACTAAGACAAACCTTAGAATGGGACTTTGTCTTTGTTCGTCCCAAGTTTGTCTCGTTAGTCTCATTCTAAGGTTTGTATAAGTTCGTCCTTAGAAAGAGACTAACTTGGTACGAACTTAGACAAACCTAAGAATGAGACTTAAGTTTGTCTTTGTTCGTCCCAAGTTAGTCTCGTTAGTCTCATTCTAAGGTTTGTCAAAGTTCGTCCTTAGAAAGAGACTAACTTGGGACGAACTAAGACAAACCTTAGAATGTGGCTGAAGTTTGTCTTTGTTCGTCCCAAGTTAGTCTCGTCAGTCTCATTCTAAGGTTTGTCTAAGTTCGTCATTAGAAAGAGACTAACTTGGGACGAACTTAGACAAACCTTAGAATGAGACTAACATTTGTCTTTGTTCGTCCCAAGTTAGTCTCGTTAGTCTCATTCTAAGGTTTGTCTAAGTTCAACTGTAGAAAGAGACTAACTTGGGATGAACTTAGACAAACCTTAGAATGAGACTAAAGTTTGTCTTTTTTCGTCCCAAGTTAGTCTCGTTAGTCTCATTCTAAGGTTTGTCTAAATTCGTCCTCAGAAAGAGACTAACTTGGGACGAACTTAGACAAACCGTAGAATGAGAGTAACGTTTGACTTTCTTCGTCCCAAGTTAGTCTCGTTAGTCTCATTCTAAGGTTTGTCTAAGTTCGTCCTTAGAAAGAGACAAACTTGGGACGAACTTAGACAAACCTTAGAAAGAGACTAACATTTGTCTTTGTTCGTCCCAAGTTAGTCTCGTTAGTCTTATTCTAAGGTTTGTCTAAGTAAGTCCTTAGAAAGAGACTAACTTGGGACGAACTAAGACAAACCTTAGAATGTGACTTAAGTTTGTCTTTATTCGTCCCAAGTTAGTCTCGTCAGTCTCATTCTAAGGTTTGTCTAAGTTCGTCCTTAGAAAGAGACTAACTTGGGACGAACTTAGACAAACCTTAGAATGAGAATTAAGTTTGTCTTTGTTCGTCCCAAGTTTGTCTCGTTAGTCTCATTCTAAGGTTTGTCTAAGTTCGTCCTTAGAAAGAGACTAACTTGGGACGAACTTAGACAAACCATAGAATGAGACTAACATTTGTCTTTGTTCGTCCCAAGTTAGTCTCGTTAGTCTCATTCAAAGGTTTGTCTAAGTTCGTCTGTAGAAAGAGACTAACTTGGGACGAACTTAGACAAACCTTAGAATGAGACTAAAGTTTGTCTTTGTTCGTCCCAAGTTAGTCTCGTTAGTCTCATTCTAAGGTTTGTCTAAATTCGTCCTTAGAAAGAGACTAACATGGGACGAACTAAGACAAACCTTAGAATGAGACTAACGTTTGACTTTCTTCGTCCCAAGTTTGTCTCGTTAGTCTCATTCTAAGGTTTGTCTAAGTTCGTCCTTAGAAAGAGACTAACTTGGGACGAACTAAGACAAACCTTAGAATAGGACTTACGTTTGTCTTTGTTCGTCTTTTTTTTTTTTTAACCAAACTAATTTTATTCAGGGCAAAGCCCAAAAAAGAAAAGCGAAACAGCAAACAAAACAGCGCTAAAGAAGGCCTATTCTAGTCGACACTAAAAGTGACCTTACGGTTGAAGGCAGAGTTCTCGGAAGAGGAATACTGAATGTTCCAGGTCTACCTAGATTAACCGATGTTTTTCTAGTTGAAGGTTTGCAGGCTAATCTGATCAGCATAAGCCAGTTATGCGATGGGAATAATCGTGTCCAGTTCACACAGGACAAGTGTATCGTGCAGAACAATCTGAATCAAATTGTCCTGGCCGGGAGAAGAGCCTCAAACAACTGCTATTCAGTTGATCTTGGTCTACCCACTGCTATGATTCCATACAAACGAAGTAAAGACATGAAGACATCCACAGCATGGGGTGATTGTCGCAACCGTTGCTCTGTTCAAAGGAGGCTTAACTCAAAAGGATCTCGCTTTGAGAGTTGCTACACCAAGATGCTGTGGAAGAAGTCAAAACTGAACGAAGACAATATTGAGAGGTGTTACATCAAGAAGCTGTGGAAGAAGTCAATTCTGGAAAAATACAGGGTGGAACAAGATATGATGAAGCAGCAATCAGATATCTCAATTAGTGCCTTAAACAACATATGGTTTCGGACACCTAGATCCTCTCCGGATCTGTGTGCCACCAACAACTAAGTTGTTCCAGATCAAGTCCGTCAGCCAAAGCAACAAGGTGATATGTTTTTAGGGCTGACGTGGATGGCAGGGTGTGGTGCAAGAAGAAACGGTTGGTCTACCAAAGATATTCAAAATTATTCAAATATTTTTTTATTTCGGCGCAAAGTGACGTGGCGGCCTGGGGTGTTTTAAGAAGTTATATGGATTGCCAAAATTCGGATTCTGTTTCCAAAATTACTTTCAAATCAACTGTTCGTGTGCCGCTGTCCTCTCCCGACGAAACCCTAGGCAAAGCTTGTCGAAGCTCTACAATGGTGGCCACAAGGAAGAACAAGGTTTCCAAAGCAACGACTGTTGACGCTTCCTCAAAATCGGTTGTCGCACCCAAGACTATCAAAGAAAACCCTAAATTGGCAAGTGACACAGTTCCCACAGGAAAATCAAAATCAGATGTCGCAAAGAAGGAGACTGTTCCGAAGAAGGCTAAAGCAACGGTGGCAAAGAAAGTATCGATTCCAGAGATGAAGAGTTCTAGCATACCGGATGACATTCCGGAAAAGGAAACGGAAACCACTGTTCAGGCAAAGGAAAAGAAGATCCCTAAATACGTTCCGGAGGAGATCTCCAAGAAAGCGTCCGTTTTAAAACCTACTGTTGCCAAAGAACCAGCAAAGAAATCGACTCAAGAGGTACTTTCAAATATTTCCAAATCTTTGAATACGAGTAGTCCTTGTATTCCTGGTGTTTCTGTGGTTGGGTCGGTAGTGGTTGGAGAAAAACCAAAGGTTATGGTTAGTGTTCCAGGGGAGGGTACGCCTGTGATGAAAGGTGTGAGAGTTAAGATGGTAGCTCATAAGAAAACCCCTGTGAAGGAGAATTTTAGGATTGTGAAGCGTAAGGTTATCGTCTCGGAGTCTGATGATGATAAGTCTAGTGAAAAGGATGGGGTGTTAGGTGATGAAGAGGTTGCTGTTGATGTTCATAAGGATGTTTCTGGTTCGGAGGACAAGGAAGAAAGTCTAGACAATCAAAGTATAGCATCTGCTGGAAATTCTGGTGAAGATGTTCCAGAAACTGCTGAGAGTTCAAGTGCAGAGGTGCAAGCTGACTCTACAAAAGAAGATACCGAAGAGTCGGTAGAAGAAGAAGAAGAGGCTTCTCAGAAGGAGTCTGACAAAGTGGATGAGTCTCTCCAAAATCTATATGATGATGTTGACCAATTTGTGGAAGATGAGTTTTCTTCTAAAGATGCTGACGAGGGTGAAATCAGTCAACCAGATCGAGTTGTGGTGGATGAAGAGGTGGAGAAGCAGAGAAAGGATTCAGAAGATGGTTCTCTCAAGTTGTCAGAATTGCGAAAGAAAGTACAGAAGGATGTTCCAGCAAGTAAGGAACATGATGCTAAGTCAAAAGCTGGTGTGCCAAAGAAGAGAAAGGTCCTTTCTCCTACAGTTGTCGAAGAAACAAATGAGGTTGAGGCATCTGGTCTTAAGAAGGCTGCTTCACCAGTTGCTAAGAAAGCTAAGACAAGTTCTCCTACAGGCAAGGTTAGAGAAAAAGGGAAGAAAGTCTAGTTTGAATCTGGGGTTGTGATGAATGGTGTGTGGTTTGTGTCAGATGATCATGCTAAGAAGTGGGATCTTGTTCAAAAGAGGAAGATCGTGGCTGAAAGGGTGTTGGATGCTGACAAGTATGCAGCCAAGGAGATTGTAGGTCTGATAAAAGGAGTGGACTTGTGGCCATCAGTTACAATGGCTAAACCTTTTGCAGCATGTCTTGTAAGGGAAGTTATCGCAAATCTACCAGAAGGATTTGCAGACATTGAAAGCTCTGTTTTTGGAATGGCTAATGTAAGAGGCAAGCAGGTGGCCATTACTCCAGATGGTATCAATGATTATTTTGGGATTGACGGAGGTGCTTTGGATATTGGAGAGAACCCTAATTGGCACAAGGTTGCAGCTGTTCTTACTGGCGGTGCTCGTTCAAGGTGGTTTACCATGACTTTCCCGGTGAAAGAGCTCTCTTCAAAGCATTCCTTGCTTCACAGCATTGCTGTTCATAACTGGCTGCCGAATAATCATCATACTACTCTTGGTCATACAATGGGTGCTATTCTGAAGACCCTTGGGGCTGAGAAAAAGATTGATCTTGGTCGTCTTATTTTCGATCAAATTGCTAGCCATGCAACTTCTGTCAAAGTCAATCATCCGATTGGATTTCCCTCGCTGATTCACCAACTTGTGGTAGGACAACATCCAGATATCTTAACTAGGCAGGACAAGTTGACTGGAGATCCAAAGGTGTTTCTTGCAGACCACAAGCACTTTTCCGGTTCACACATTGTTGATCTGGACTTAGATGCCCCCACTAAGCCTAAGAAGAAGTCATCTGGGCATTCTCTGGATGAATCAAGTGCTCATGTCCCTGCTGTCACTCGGAAACGGATGATCTCACATCTTGAAGAGGAGTTAGCTGATGCGAATGAGAGAGTGGTGCTGCTCTTAGCCAGAAAGAAGAAGATCACAAAGCTCTTGGTGAGCCTGCGCTATCCGGAAGAAGCAGATGATGGTGATTCGGCTTGTGATGAGGCTAGTGATGAGGAGTCCGACTACTAGTGCTGGTGA
The DNA here is from genome assembly GCA_033675215.1 of Rhodiola kirilowii. Taxonomy (NCBI): domain Eukaryota; kingdom Viridiplantae; phylum Streptophyta; class Magnoliopsida; order Saxifragales; family Crassulaceae; genus Rhodiola; species Rhodiola kirilowii. The sequence goes on from JAUCNB010000045.1 coordinate 5,839, forward strand.
TGATTCTCTGCCCCCTACTACAAACAATAGTTATCTTTTTGTTGAACTCTAGTTTTTTCTGTTGAACTCTTGCTACTGGTGTTTGAACAATTTGTGGCACTCCCTTGTCACTTTGTGGCAAAAAGGGGGAGTAAATATGGAGTTTGAAAGCTCCTTAAAAGATTCATTTGCGCTAGCTTGTTAGTCACATGTTACGGAGTTTGAAAGCTCCTTAAAAGATTCGTTTGCGCTCTTATTTTGTACGGAGTTTGAAATCTCCTCAAAGATTCAGTTGGTAGCTTAGTTAGTAGCTCAGCTAGGGAGTTTGAAATCTCCACAAAGATTCATCTGTATTAGTAGTACAGGTAGCTTCAAGTAGGTAGTTTTGCCAAAAATGCCAAGGGGGAGAGTGTTAGTTTTATGGCATGTTGTTTGGCAAAACTTTGTATAGTTGTTCTAGCTGTTGTTCTAGACCAGAAGAGACAACTGTCCTGGAACAAGTTGAAGCAGAAGAAGTGTTTCCTAAATCAGATTAGGAAACCTAGTCGACCGTTGGAAGATCAAGGCGGTTGCACATCAGTGGACAGAAGTTGGAAGTTTCCAAATTCAGATTTGGAAACTTGTCTCAGCCGACGTAGCACAAGTTTGCCTGAAGATATTCCTGAAGATCAGTTTTGGCAAGTCGGTGCATATGCTTATCGAAGATATCAAAGTCGGTTAGGAGTTTGCTTGCGCGTAAAGTTATCTTAGTCTAGAAGATAATCGAAGGTTGCCTAATCTACATTGAAGATTCAAACGGAGGATTATCTACAAGAGATTTGCGCAAAAGATTAGGAAAGGTTTCCTAATAGGTTATAGGCGGTTTAGCTTAGAAATCCTATTCGTCCTAGGGTTTCTACCGCTCTATATAAGGAAGACTAATGCTTAGGTATTAGTTAGCACTTAAGGAGATATTATTCACGCTCATACTCATAGAAGGGAGGAGGTGGCAAACGGCGGTGAATTAATCGTAACTGGTTATTCACGACGCACGTATACGGCTGGAGAACTAACCGTCACTGGTTACTCAAAGGCGCTAGGAATCAATCTGTGGTGGTGCTCAACAGATTGTTCGAAGGACGAAGCTGAAAGCTCGCACTGAAGTTCTGTTACTGCGCATTCGGGAGAAGGCGCTGATTCTCACGGAGAATCATTCTGGTGGATACTGAGCGGGAGCGAAGATCTAGGGGGAGACCTAGATTGCAATTACTAGAGTGTCTGAGGCTCAGGTTGTTTAAGAGGGATTCTGTAAACGGTAAATCCTGTACTCGCAATATTCAATAATAGTGAATTGCTGTCCACCGGGCTAGAGAACGCCCCCCAGACGTAGGCTCGTTAACGCCGAACTGGGTAACAACTTTGCGTGTCGTTTTTATTTCCGCACTATTTGTTTTAGCGCATAAGTTGTGTTAGGAATTGTTCTGGATCTCTACCAGAACAACATCTCATCTACCAGGGGAAGATATCAGAGACTAACGAGACTAACTTGGGACGAACAAGGACAAACTTAAGTCTCATTCTAAGGTTTGTCTAAGTTCGTCCCAAGTTAGTCTCTTTCTAAGGACGAACTTAGACAAACCTTAGAATGAGACTAAAGAGACTAACTTGGGACGAACAAAGACAAACTTAAGTCTCATTATAAGGTTTGTCTAAGTTCGTCTCAAGTTAGTCTCTTTCTAATGACGAACTTAGACGAACCTTAGAATGAGACTAACGAGACTAACTTGGGACGAACAAAGACAAACTTAAATCTCCTTCTAAGGTTTGTCTAATTTCGTCCCAAGTTAGTCTCTTTCTAAGGACGAACTTAGACACACCATAGAATGAGACTAAGGAGACTAACTTGGGACGAACAAAGACAAACTTAAGTCCCATTCTAAGGTTTGTCTTAGTTCGTCCAAATTTAGTCTCTTTCTAAGGACGAACTTAGACGAACCTTAGAATGAGACTAACGAGACTAACTTGGGACGAACAAAGACAAATTTAAGTCTCATTCTAAGGTTTGTCTATGTTCGTCCCAAGTTAGTCTATTTCTAAGGACGAACTTAGACAAACTTTAGAACGAGACTAACGAGACTAACTTGGGATGAACAAAGACAAACTTAAGTCCCATTCTAAGGTTTGTCTTAGTTCGTCCCAAGTTAGTCTCTTTCTAAGGACGAACTTAGACAAACCTTAGAATGAGACTAACTTGGGACGAACATAGACAAACTTAAGTCTCATTCTAAGGTTTGTCTAAGTTTGTCCCAAGTTATTCTCTTTCTAAGGACAAACTTAGACAAACCTTAGAATGAGACTAAGAAGACTAACTTTGGACGAACAAAGAAAAACGTTAGTCTCATTCTAAGGTTTGTCTAAGTTCGTCCCAAGTTAGTCTCTTTCTAAGGACGAACTTAGACAAACCTTAGAATGAGACTAATGAGAAAAACTTGGGACGAACAATGACAAACTTAAGTCTCATTCTAAGGTTTGTCTAAGTTCGTCCCAAGTTAGTCTCTTTCTAAGGACGAACTTAGACAAACCTTAGAATGAGACTAACGAGACTAACTTGGGACGAACAAAGACAAACTTAAGTCTCATTCTAAGGTTTGTCTAAGTTCGTCCCAAGTTAGTCTCTTTCTAAGGACGAACTTAGACAAACCTTAGAATGAGACTAATGAGAAAAACTTGGGACGAACAATGACAAACTTAAGTCTCATTCTAAGGTTTGTCTAAGTTCGTCCCAAGTTAGTCTCTTTCTAAGGACGAACTTAGATAAACCTCAGAATGAGACTGACGAGACTAACTTGGGACGAAAAAAGACAAACTTAAGTCCCATTCTAAGGTTTGTCTAAGTTCGTCCCAAGTTTGTCTCTTTCTAAGGACGAACTTAGACAAACCTTAGAATGAGACTAATGAGAAAAACTTGGGACGAACAATGACAAACTTAAGTCTCATTCTAAGGTTTGTCTAAGTTCGTCCCAAGTTAGTCTCTTTCTAAGGACGAACTTAGATAAACCTCTGAATGAGACTGACGAGACTAACTTGGGATGAAAAAAGACAAACTTAAGTCCCATTCTAAGGTTTGTCTAAGTTCGTCCTTAGAAAGAGACTAACTTGGGACAAACTAAGATAAACCTTAGAATGGGACTTAAGTTTGTCTTTGTTCATCCCAAGCTAGTCTCGTTAGTCTCATTCTAAGGTTTGTCTAAGTTCATCCTTAGAAAGAAACTAACTTGGGACGCACTAAGACAAACCTTAGAATGGGACTTAAGTTTGTCTTTGTTCGTCCCAAGTTAGTCTCGTTAGTCTCATTCTAAGGTTTGTCTAAGTTCATCCTTAGAAAGAGACTAACTTGGGACGAACTAAGACAAACCTTGGAATGAGACTAACATTTTTCTTTGTTCGTCCAAAGTTAGTCTTGTTGGTCTCATCTAAGGTTTGTCTAAGTTCGTCCTTAGAAAGAGAATAACTTCGGACTAACTTGGACAAACCTTAGAATGAGACTTAATTTTGTCTTTGTTCGTCCCAAGTTAGTCTCGTTAGTCTCATTCTAAGGTTTGTCTAAGATCATCCTTAGAAAGAGACTAACTTGGGACGAACTAAGACAAACCTTAGAATGGGACTTAAGTTTGTCTTTGTTCGTTCCAAGTTAGTCTCGTTAGTCTCATTCTAAGGTTTGTCAAAGTTTGTCCTTAGAAAGAGACTAACTTGGGACGAACTTAGACTAAAATTAGAATGAGACTTAAGTTTGTCTTTGTTCATCCCAAGTTTGTCTCGTTTGTCTCATTTTAAGGTTTGTCTTAGTTCTTCCTTAGAAAGAGACTAACTTGGTACGAACTTAGACAAACCTCAGAATGAGACTTAAGTTTGTCTTTGTTCGTCCCAAGTTAGTCTCGTTAGTCTCATTCTAAGGTTTGTCTAAGTTGTCCTTAGAAAGAGACTAACTTGGGACGAACTAAGAAAAACCTTAGAATGGGACTTAAGTTTGTCTTTGTTCGTCCCAAGTTGGTCTCGTTAGTCTCATTCTAAGGTTTGTCTATGTTCATTCTTAGAAAGAGACTAACTTGGGACGAACTTAGACAAACCTTAGAATGAGACTAACGAGACTAACTTGGGACGAACAAAGACAAACTTAAGTCCCATTCTAAGGTTTGTCTTAGTTCGTCAAAGTTAGTCTCTTTCTAATGACGAACTTCGACAAACCTTAGAATGAGACTAACGAGATTAACTTGGGACGAACAAGGACAAACTTAAGTCTCATTCTAAGGTTTGTCTAAGTTCGTCCCAAGTTAGTCTCTTTCTAAGGACGAACTTAGACAAACCTTAGAATGAGACTAATGAGACTAACTTGGGACGAACAAAGACAAACTTAAGTCTCATTCTAAGGTTTGTCTAAGTTTGTCCCAAGTTAGTCTCTTTCTAATGACGAACTTAGACGAACCTTAGAATGAGACTAACGAGACTAACTTGGGACGAACAAAGACAAACTTAAATCTCCTTCTAAGGTTTGTCTAATTTCGTCCCAAGTTTGTCTCTTTCTAAGGACGAAATTAGACAAACCTTAGAATGAGACTAAGGAGACTAACTTGGGACGAACAAAGACAAACTTAAGTCCCATTCTAAGGTTTGTCTTAGTTCGTCCAAAGTTAGTCTCTTTCTAAGGACGAACTTAGACGAACCTTAGAATGAGACTAACGAGACTAACTTGGGACGAACAAAGACAAACTTAAGTCCCATTCTAAGGTTTGTCTTAGTTCGTCCCAAGTTAGTCTCTTTCTAAGGACGAACTTAGACAAACCTTAGAATGAGACTAACTTGGGACGAACAGAGAAAAACGTTAGTCTCATTCTAAGGTTTGTCTTAGTTCGTCCCAAGTTTGTCTCTTTCTAAGGATGAACTTAGACAAACCTTAGAATGAGACTAACTTGGGACGAACAAAGAAAAACGTTAGTCTCATTCTAAGGTTTGTCTTAGTTCGTCCCAAGTTTGTCTCTTTCTAAGGATGAACTTAGACAAACCTTAGAATGAGACCAACGAGACTAACTTGGGACGAACAAAGACAAACTTAAGTCCCATTCTAAGGTTTGTCTTAGTTCGTCCCAAGTTAGTCTCTTTCTAAGGACAACTTAGACAAACCTTAGAATGAGACTAACGAGACTAACTTGGGACGAACAAAGACAAACTTAAGTCGCATTCTAAGGTTTGTCTAAGTTCGTCCCAAGTTAGTCTGTTTCTAAGGACAAACTTAGACAAACCATAGAATGAGTCTAACGAGACAAACTTGGGACGAACAAAGACAAACTTAAGTCTCATTCTAAGGTTTGTCTAAGTTCGTCCCAAGTTATTCTCTTTCTAAGGACGAACTTAGACAAACCTTAGAATGAGACTAACGAGACTAACGTGGGACGAACAAAGACAAACTTAAGTCTCATTCTAAGGTTTGTCTAAGTTCGTCCCAAGTTATTCTCTTTCTAAGGATGAACTTAGACAAACCTTATAATGAGACTAACGAGACTAACTTTGGACGAACAAAGAAAAACGTTAGTCTCATTCTAAGGTTTGTCTTAGTTCGTCCCAAGTTAGTCTCTTTCTAAGGACAAACTTAGACAAACCTTAGAAGGAGAATAACGAGACTAACTTGGGACAAACAAAGACAAACTTAAGTCTCATTCTAAGGTTTGTCTAAGTTCGTCCCAAGTTAGTCTCTTTCTAAAGACGAACTTAGACAAACCTTAGAATGAGACTAACGAGACTAACTTGGGAAGAACAAAGACAAACTTAAGTCCCATTCTAAGGTTTGTCTAAGTTCGTCCCAAGTTCGTCTCTTTCTAAGGACGAACGTAGACAAACCTTAGAACGAGACTAACGAGACTAACTTGGGACGAACAAAGACAAACTTAAGTCCCATTCTAAGGTTTGTCTTAGTTCGTCCCAAGTTAGTCTCTTTCTAAGGACGAACTTAGACGAACCTTAGAATGAGACTAACGAGACTAACTTGGGACGAACAAAGACAAATTTAAGTCTCATTCTAAGGTTTGTCTATGTTCGTCCCAAGTTAGTCTCTTTCTATGGACGAACTTAGACAAACCTTAGAGTGAGACTAACGAGACTAACTTGGGACGAACAAAGACAAACTTAAGTCGCATTCTAAGGTTTGTCTAAGTTCGTCCCAAGTTAGTCTGTTTCTAAGGACAAACTTAGACAAACCTTAGAATGAGTCTAACGAGACAAACTTGGGACGAACAAAGACAAACTTAAGTCTCATTCTAAGGTTTGTCTAAGTTGGTCCCAAGTTATTCTCTTTCTAAGGACGAACTTAGACAAACCTTAGAATGAGACTAACGAGACTAATGTGGGACGAACAAAGACAAACTTAAGTCTCATTCTAAGGTTTGTCTAAGTTCGTCCCAAGTTATTTTCTTTCTAAGGACGAACTTAGACAAACCTTAGAATGAGACTAACGAGACTAACTTTGGACGAACAAAGAAAAACGTTAGTCTCATTCTAAGGTTTGTCTTAGTTCGTCCCAAGTTAGTCTCTTTCTAAGGACAAACTTAGACAAACCTTAGAAGGAGACTAACGAGACAAACTTGGGACGAACAAAGACAAACTTAAGTCTCATTCTAAGGTTTGTCTAAGTTCGTCCCAAGTTAGTCTCTTTCTAAGGACGAACTTAGACAAACCCTAGAATGAGACTAATGAGGCAAACTTGGGACGAACAATGACAAACTTAAGTCTCATTCTAAGGTTTGTCTAAGTTCGTCCCAAGTTAGTCTCTTTCTAAGGATGAACTTAGACAAACCTTAGAATGAGACTTACGAGACTAAATTGGGACGAAAAAAGACAAACTTAAGTCCCATTCTAAGGTTTGTCTAAGTTCGTCCCAAGTTCGTCTCTTTCTAAGGACAAACGTAGACAAACCTTAGAACGATACTAACTTGGGAAGAACAAAGACAAACTTATGTCCCATTCTAAGGTTTGTCTTAGTTCGTCCCAAGTTAGTCTCTTTCTAAGGACGAACTTAGACAAACCTTAGAATGAGACTAACGAGACTAACTTGGGACGAACAAAGACAAACTTAAGTCCCATTCTAAAGTTTGTCTTAGTTCGTCCCAAGTTAGTCTCTTTCTAAGGACGAACTTAGACAACCCTTAGAATGAGACTAACGAGACAAACTTGGGACGAACAAAGAAAAACTTAAGTCTCATTCTAAGGTTTGTCTAAGTTCGTCCCAAGTTAGTCTCTTTCTAAGGACGAACTTAGACAAACCTTAGAATGAGACTAACGAGACTAACGTGGGACGAACAAATACAAACTTAAGTCCTATTCTAAGGTTTGTCTAAGTTCGTCCCAAGTTAGTCTCTTTCTAAGGACGAACTTAGACAAACCTTAGAATGAGACTAACGAGACTAACTTGGGACGAACAAAGACAAACTTAAGTCTCATTCTAAGGTTTGTCCAAGGTCGTCCCAAGTTGGTCTCTTTCTAAGGACGAACTTAGACAAACCTTAGAATGAGACTAACGAGACTAACTGTGGACGAACAAAGAAAAACGTTAGTCTCATTCTAAGGTTTGTCTTAGTTCGTCCAAGGTTAGTCTCTTTCTAAGGACGAACTTAGACAAACCTTAGAATGAGACTAACGAGACTAACTTGGGACAAACAAAGACAAACTTAAGTCCCATTCTAAGGTTTGTCTTAGTTCGTCCAAGTTAGTCTCTTTCTAATGACGAACTTAGACAAACCTTAGAATGAGACTAACGAGACTAACTTGGGACGAACAAGGACAAACTTCAGTCTCATTCTAAGGTTTGTCTAAGTTCGTCCCAAGTTAGTCTCTTTCTAAGGACGAACTTAGACAAACCTTAGAATGAGACTAATGAGACTAACTTGGGACGAACAAAGACAAACTTAAGTCTCATTCTAAGGTTTGTCTATGTTCGTCCCAAGTTAGTCTCTTTCTAATGACGAACTTAGACGAACCTTAGAATGAGACTAACGAGACTAACTTGGGATGAACAAAGACAAACTTAAATCTCCTTCTAAGGTTTGTCTAATTTCGTCCCAAGTTAGTCTCTTTCTAAGGACGAACTTAGACAAACCTTAGAATGAGACTAAGGAGACTAACTTGGGACGAACAAAGACAAACTTAAGTCCCATGCTAAGGTTTGTCTTAGTTCGTCCCAAGTTAGTCTCTTTCTAAGGATGAACTTAGACAAACCTTAGAATGAGACTTACGAGACTAAATTGGGACGAAAAAAGACAAACTTAAGTCCCATTCTAAGGTTTGTCTAAGTTCTTCCCAAGTTCGTCGCTTTCTAAGGACGAACGTAGACAAACCTTAGAACGAGACTAACGAGACTAGCTTGGGACGAACAAAGACAAACTTAAGTCCCATTCTAAGGTTTGTCTTAGTTCGTCCCAAGTTAGTCTCTTTCTAAGGACGAACTTAGACAAACCTTAGAATGAGACTAACGAGACTAACATGGGACGAACAAAGACAAACTTAAGTCCCATTCTAAAGTTTGTCTTAATTCGTCCCATGTTAGTCTCTTTCTAAGGACGAACTTAGACAACCCTTAGAATGAGACTAACGAGACAAACATGGGACGAACAAAGACAAACTTAAGTCTCATTCTAAGGTTTGTCTAAGTTCGTCCCAAGTTAGTCTCTTTCTAAGGACGAACTTAGACAAACCTTAGAATGAGACTAACGAGACTAACGTGGGACGAACAAATACAAACTTAAGTCCTATTCTAAGGTTTGTCTAAGTTCGTCCCAAGTTAGTCTCTTTCTAAGGACGAACTTAGACAAACCTTAGAATGAGACTAACGAGACTAACTTGGGACGAACAAAGACAAACTTAAGTCTCATTCTAAGGTTTGTCCAAGGTCGTCCCAAGTTAGTCTCTTTCTAAGGACGAACTTAGACAAACCTTAGAATGAGACTAACGAGACTAACTGTGGACGAACAAAGAAAAACGTTAGTCTCATTCTAAGGTTTGTCTTATTTCGTCCAAGGTTAGTCTCTTTCTAAGGACGAACTTAGACAAACCTTAGAATGAGACTAACGAGACTAACTTGGGACGAACAAAGACAAACTTAAGTCCCATTCTAAGGTTTGTCTTAGTTCGTCCAAGTTAGTCTCTTTCTAATGACGAACTTAGACAAACCTTAGAATGAGACTAACGAGACTAACTTGGGACGAACAAGGACAAACTTCAGTCTCATTCTAAGGTTTGTCTAAGTTCGTCCCAAGTTAGTCTCTTTCTAAGGACGAACTTAGACAAACCTTAGAATGAGACTAATGAGACTAACTTGGGACGAACAAAGACAAACTTAAGTCTCATTCTAAGGTTTGTCTAAGTTCGTCCCAAGTTAGTCTCTTTCTAAGGACGAACTTAGACAAACCTTAGAATGAGACTAACGAGACTAACGTGGGACGAACAAATACAAACTTAAGTCCTATTCTAAGGTTTGTCTAAGTTCGTCCCAAGTTAGTCTCTTTCTAAGGACGAACTTAGACAAACCTTAGAATGAGACTAACGAGACTAACTTGGGACGAACAAAGACAAACTTAAGTCTCATTCTAAGGTTTGTCCAAGGTCGTCCCAAGTTAGTCTCTTTCTAAGGACGAACTTAGACAAACCTTAGAATGAGACTAACGAGACTAACTGTGGACGAACAAAGAAAAACGTTAGTCTCATTCTAAGGTTTGTCTTAGTTCGTCCAAGGTTAGTCTCTTTCTAAGGACGAACTTAGACAAACCTTAGAATGAGACTAACGAGACTAACTTGGGACGAACAAAGACAAACTTAAGTCCCATTCTAAGGTTTGTCTTAGTTCGTCCAAGTTAGTCTCTTTCTAATGACGAACTTAGACAAACCTTAGAATGAGACTAACGAGATTAACTTGGGACGAACAAGGACAAACTTAAGTCTCATTCTAAGGTTTGTCTAAGTTCGTCCCAAGTTAGTCTCTTTCTAAGGACGAACTTAGACAAACCTTAGAATGAGACTAACGAGACTAACATGGGACGAACAAAGACAAACTTAAGTCCCATTCTAAAGTTTGTCTTAGTTCGTCCCAAGTTAGTCACTTTCTAAGGACGAACTTAGACAACCCATAGAATGAGACTAACGAGACAAACATGGGACGAACAAAGACAAACTTAAGTCTCATTCTAAGGTTTGTCTAAGTTTGTCCCAAGTTAGTCTCTTTCTAAGGACGAACTTAGACAAACCTTAGAATGAGACTAACGAGACTAACGTGGGACGAACAAATACAAACTTAAGTCCTATTCTAAGGTTTGTCTAAGTTCGTCCCAAGTTAGTCTCTTTCTAAGGATGAACTTAGACAAACCTTAGAATGAGACTAACGAGACTAACTTGGGACGAACAAAGACAAACTTAAGTCTCATTCTAAGGTTTGTCTAAGGTCGTCCCAAGTTAGTCTCTTTCTAAGGACGAACTTAGACAAACCTTAGAATGAGACTAACGAGACTAACTGTGGACGAACAAAGAAAAACGTTAGTCTCATTCTAAGGTTTGTCTTAGTTCGTCACAGGTTAGTCTCTTTCTAAGGACAAACTTAGACAAACCTTAGAGTGAGACTAACGAGACTAACTTGGGACGAACAAAGACAAACTTAAGTCCCATTCTAAGGTTTGTCTTAGTTCGTCCAAGTTAGTCTCTTTCTAATGACGAACTTAGACAAACCTTAGAATGAGACTAACGAGACTAACTTGGGACGAACAAGGACAAACTTCAGTCTCATTCTAAGGTTTGTCTAAGTTCGTCCCAAGTTAGTCTCTTTCTAAGGACGAACTTAGACAAACCTTAGAATGAGACTAATGAGTCTAACTTGGGACGAACAAAGACAAACTTAAGTCTCATTCTAAGGTTTGTCTATGTTCGTCCCAAGTTAGTCTCTTTCTAATGACGAACTTAGACGAACCTTAGAATGAGACTAACGAGACTAACTTGGGACGAACAAAGACAAACTTAAATCTCCTTCTAAGGTTTGTCTAATTTCGTCCCAAGTTAGTCTCTTTCTAAGGACGAACTTAGACAAACCTTAGAATGAGACTAAGGAGACTAACTTGGGACGAACAAAGACAAACTTAAGTCCCATTCTAAGGTTTGTCTTAGTTCGTCCCAAGTTAGTCTCTTTCTAAGGATGAACTTAGACAAACCTTAGAATGAGACTTACGAGACTAAATTGGGACGAAAAAAGACAAACTTAAGTCCCATTCTAAGGTTTGTCTAAGTTCTTCCCAAGTTCGTCTCTTTCTAAGGACAAACGTAGACAAACCTTAGAACGAGACTAACGAGACTAGCTTGGGACGAACAAAGACAAACTTAAGTCCCATTCTAAGGTTTGTCTTAGTTCGTCCCAAGTTAGTCTCTTTCTAAGGACGAACTTAGACAAACCTTAGAATGAGACTAACGAGACTAACATGGGACGAACAAAGACAAACTTAAGTCCCATTCTAAAGTTTGTCTTAGTTCGTCCCAAGTTAGTCTCTTTCTAAGGACGAACTTAGACAACCCTTAGAATGAGACTAACGAGACAAACATGGGACGAACAAAGACAAACTTAAGTCTCATTCTAAGGTTTGTCTAAGTTCGTCCCAAGTTAGTCTCTTTCTAAGGACGAACTTAGACAAACCTTAGAATGAGACTAACGAGACTAACGTGGGACGAACAAATATAAACTTAAGTCCTATTCTAAGGTTTGTCTAAGTTCGTCCCAAGTTAGTCTCTTTCTAAGGACGAACTTAGACAAACCTTAGAATGAGACTAACGAGACTAACTTGGGACGAACAAAGACAAACTTAAGTCTCATTCTAAGGTTTGTCTAAGGTCGTCCCAAGTTAGTCTCTTTCTAAGGACGAACTTAGACAAACCTTAGAATGAGACTAACGAGACTAACTGTGGACGAACAAAGAAAAACGTTAGTCTCATTCTAAGGTTTGTCTTAGTTCGTCACAGGTTAGTCTCTTTCTAAGGACGAACTTAGACAAACCTTAGAGTGAGACTAACGAGACTAACTTGGGACGAACAAAGACAAACTTAAGTCCCATTCTAAGGTTTGTCTTAGTTCGTCCAAGTTAGTCTCTTTCTAATGACGAACCTAGACAAACCTTAGAATGAGACTAACGAGATTAACTTGGGACGAACAAGGACAAACTTAAGTCTCATTCTAAGGTTTGTCTAAGTTCGTCCCAAGTTAGTCTCTTTCTAAGGACGAACTTAGACAAACCTTAGAATGAGACTAATGAGACTAACTTGGGACGAACAAAGACAAACTTAAGTCTCATTCTAACGTTTGTCTAAGTTTGTCCCAAGTTAGTCTCTTTCTAATGACGAACTTAGACGAACCTTAGAATGAGACTAACGAGACTAACTTGGGACGAACAAAGACAAACTTAAATCTCCTTCTAAGGTTTGTCTAATTTCGTCCCAAGTTTGTCTCTTTCTAAGGACGAAATTAGACAAACCTTAGAATGAGACTAAGGAGACTAACTTGGGACGAACAAAGACAAACTTAAGTCCCATTCTAAAGTTTGTCTTAGTTCGTCCCAAGTTAGTCTCTTTCTAAGGATGAACTTAGACAACCCTTAGAATGAGACTAACGAGACAAACTTGGGATGAACAAAGACAAACTTAAGTCTCATTCTAAGGTTTGTCTAAGTTCGTCACAAGTTAGTCTCTTTCTAAGGACGAACTTAGACAAACCTTAGAATGAGACTAACGAGACTAACGTGGGACGAACAAATACAAACTTAAGTCCTATTCTAAGGTTTGTCTAAGTTCGTCCCAAGTTAGTCTCTTTCTAAGGACGAACTTAGACAAACCTTAGAATGAGACTAACGAGACTAACTTGGGACGAACAAAGACAAACTTAAGTCTCATTCTAAGGTTTGTCTAAGGTCGTCCCAAGTTAGTCTCTTTCTAAGGACGAACTTAGACAAACCTTAGAATGAGACTAACGAGACTAACTGTGGACGAACAAAGAAAAACGTTAGTCTCATTCTAAGGTTTGTCTTAGTTCGTCCAAGGTTAGTCTCTTTCTAAGGACGAACTTAGACAAACCTTAGAATGAGACTAACGAGACTAACTTGGGACAAACAAAGACAAACTTAAGTCCCATTCTAAGGTTTGTCTTAGTTCGTCCAAGTTAGTCTCTTTCTAATGACGAACTTAGACAAACCTTAGAATGAGACTAACGAGACTAACTTGGGACGAACTAGGACAAACTTAAGTCTCATTCTAAGGTTTGTCTAAGTTCGTCCCAAGTTAGTCTCTTTCTAAGGACGAACTTAGACAAACCTTAGAATGAGACTAATGAGACTAACTTGGGACGAACAAAGACAAACTTAAGTCTCATTCTAAGGTTTGTCTAGGTTCGTCCCAAGTTAGTCTCTTTCTAATGACGAACTTAAACGAACCTTAGAATGAGACTAACGAGACTAACTTGGGACGAACAAAGACTAACTTAAATCTCCTTCTAAGGTTTGTCTAATTTCGTCCCAAGTTAGTCTCTTTCTAAGGACGAACTTAGACAAACCTTAGAATGAGACTAAGCAGACTAACTTGGGATGAACAAAGACAAACTTAAGTCCTATTCTAAGGTTTGTCTTAGTTCGTCCCAAGTTAGTCTCTTTCTAAGGATGAACTTAGACAAACCTGAGAATGAGACTTACGAGACTAAATTGGGACGAAAAAAGACAAACTTAAGTCCCATTCTAAGGTCTGTCTAAGTTCTTCCCAAGTTCGTCTCTTTCTAAGGACGAACGTAGACAAACCTTAGAACGAGACTAACGAGACTAGCTTGGGACGAACAAAGACAAACTTAAGTCCCATTCTAAGGTTTGTCTTAGTTCGTCCCAAGTTAGTCTCTTTCTAAGGATGAACTTAGACAAACCTTAGAATTAGACTAACGAGACTAACATGGGACGAACAAAGACAAACTTAAGTCCCATTCTAAAGTTTGTCTTAGTTCGTCCCAAGTTAGTCTCTTTCTAAGGACGAACTTAGACAACCCTTAGAATGAGACTAACGAGACAAACATGGGACGAACAAAGACAAACTTAAGTCTCATTCTAAGGTTTGTCTATGTTCGTCCCAAGTTAGTCTCTTTCTAATGACGAACTTAGACGAACCTTAGAATGAGACTAACGAGACTAACTTGGGACGAACAAAGACAAACTTAAATCTCCTTCTAAGGTTTGTCTAATTTCGTCCCAAGTTAGTCTCTTTCTAAGGACGAACTTTGACAAACCTTAGAATGAGACTAAGGAGACTAACTTGGGACGAACAAAGACAAACTTAAGTCCCATTCTAAGGTTTGTCTTAGTTCGTCCCAAGTTAGTCTCTTTCTAAGGATGAAATTGGACAAACCTTAGAATGAGACTTACGAGACTAAATTGGAACGAAAAAAGACAAACTTAAGTCCTATTCTAAGGTTTGTCTAAGTTCTTCCCAAGTTCGTCTCTTTCTAAGGACGAACGTAGACAAACCTTAGAACGAGACTAACGAGACTAGCTTGGGACGAACAAAGACAAACTTAAGTCCCATTCTAAGGTTTGTCTTAGTTCGTCCAAAGTTAGTCTCTTTCTAAGGACGAACTTAGACAAACCTTAGAATGAGACTAACGAGACTAACATGGGACGAACAAAGACAAACTTAAGTCCCATTCTAAAGTTTGTCTTAGTTCGTCCCAAGTTAGTCTCTTTCTAAGGACGAACTTAGACAAACCTTTGAATGAGACTAACGAGACTAACTTGGGACGAACAAAGACAAACTTAAGTCTCATTCTAAGGTTTGTCTAAGTTCGTCCCAAGTTAGTCTCTTTCTAAGGATGAACTTAGACAACCCTTAGAATGAGACTAACGAGACAAACTTGGGACGAACAAATACAAACTTAAGTCTCATTCTAAGGTTTGTCTAAGTTCGTCCCAAGTTAGTCTCTTTCTAAGGACGAACTTAGACAAACCTTAGAATGAGACTAACGAGACTAACGTGGGACGAATAAATACTAACTTAAGTCCTATTCTAAGGTTTGTCTAAGTTCGTCCCAAGTTAGTCTCTTTCTAAGGACGAACTTAGACAAACCTTAGAATGAGACTAACGAGACTAACTTGGGACGAACAAAGACAAACTTAAGTCTCATTCTAAGGTTTGTCTAAGGTCGTCCCAAGTTAGTCTCTTTCTAAGGACGAACTTAGACAAACCTTAGAATGAGACTAACGAGACTAACTGTGGACGAACAAAGAAAAACGTTAGTCTCATTCTAAGATTTGTCTTAGTTCGTCCAAGGTTAGTCTCTTTCTAAGGACGAACTTAGACAAACCTTAGAATGAGACTAACGAGACTAACTTGGGATGAACAAAGACAAACTTAAGTCCCATTCAAAGGTTTGTCTTAGTTCGTCCCAAGTTAGTCTCTTTCTAATGACGAACTTAGACAAACCTTAGAATGAGACTAACGAGACTAACTTGGGACGAACAAGGACAAACTTAAGTCTCATTCTAAGGTTTGTCTAAGTTCGTCCCAAGTTAGTCTCTTTCTAAGGACGAACTTAGACAAACCTTAGAATGAGACTAAAGAGACTAACTTGGGACGAACAAAGACAAACTTAAGTCTCATTATAAGGTTTGTCTAAGTTCGTCTCAAGTTAGTCTCTTTCTAATGACGAACTTAGACGAACCTTAGAATGAGACTAACGAGACTAACTTGGGACGAACAAAGACAAACTTAAATCTCCTTCTAAGGTTTGTCTAATTTCGTCCCAAGTTAGTCTCTTTCTGAGGAAGAACTTAGACACACCATAGAATGAGACTAAGGAGACTAACTTGGGACGAACAAAGACAAACTTAAGTCCCATTCTAAGGTTTGTCTTAGTTCGTCCAAAGTTAGTCTTTTTCTAAGGACGAACTTAGACGAACCTTAGAATGAGACTAACGAGACTAACTTGGGACGAACAAAGACAAATTTAAGTCACATTCTAAGGTTTGTCTATGTTCGTCCCAAGTTAGTCTATTTCTAAGGACGAACTTAGACAAACTTTAGAACGAGACTAACGAGACTAACTTGGGATGAACAAAGACAAACTTAAGTCCCATTCTAAGGTTTGTCTTAGTTCGTCCCAAGTTAGTCTCTTTCTAAGGACGAACTTAGACAAACCTTAGAATGAGACTAACTTGGGACGAACATAGACAAACTTAAGTCTCATTCTAAGGTTTGTCTAAGTTCGTCCCAAGTTATTCTCTTTCTAAGGACAAACTTAGACAAACCTTAGAATGAGACTAAGAAGACTAACTTTGGACGAACAAAGAAAAATGTTAGTCTCATTCTAAGGTTTGTCTAAGTTCGTCCCAAGTTAGTCTCCTTCTAAGGACGAACTTAGACAAACCTTAGAATGAGACTAATGAGAAAAACTTGGGACGAACAATGACAAACTTAAGTCTCATTCTAAGGTTTGTCTAAGTTCGTCCCAAGTTAGTCTCTTTCTAAGGACGAACTTAGACAAACCTTAGAATGAGACTAACGAGACTAACTTGGGACGAACAAAGACAAACTTAAGTCTCATTCTAAGGTTTGTCTAAGTTCGTCCCAAGTTAGTCTCTTTCTAAGGACGAACTTAGACAAACCTTAGAATGAGACTAATGAGAAAAACTTGGGACGAACAATGACAAACTTAAGTCTCATTCTAAGGTTTGTCTAAGTTCGTCCCAAGTTGGTCTCTTTCTAAGGACGAACTTAGATAAACCTCAGAATGAGACTGACGAGACTAACTTGGGACGAAAAAAGACAAACTTAAGTCCCATTCTAAGGTTTGTCTATGTTCGTCCCAAGTTTGTCTCTTTCTAAGGGCGAACTTAGACAAACCTTAGAATGAGACTAATGAGAAAAACTTTGGACGAACAATGAAAAACTTAAGTCTCATTCTAAGGTTTGTCTAAGTTCGTCCCAAGTTAGTCTCTTTCTAAGGACGAACTTAGATAAACCTCAGAATGAGACTGACGAGACTAACTTGGGACGAAAAAAGACAAACTTAAGTCCCATTCTAAGGTTTGTCTAAGTTCGTCCTTAGAAAGAGACTAACTTGGGACAAACTAAGATAAACCTTAGAATGGGACTTAAGTTTGTCTTTGTTCGTCCCAAGTTAGTCTCGTTAGTCTCATTCTAAGGTTTGTCTAAGTTCGTCCTTCGAAAGAGACTAACTTGGGACGAACTAAGACAAACCTTAGAATGGGACTTAAGTTTGTCTTTGTTCGTCCCAAGTTAGTCTCGTTAGTCTCATTCTAAGGTTTGTCTAAGTTCGTCCTTAGAAAGAGACTAACTTGGGACGAACTAAGACAAACCTTGGAATGAGACAAACATTTTTCTTTGTTCGTCCAAAGTTAGTCTCGTTGGTCTCATCTAAGGTTTGTCTATGTTCGTCCTTAGAAAGAGAATAACTTGGGACTAACTTAGACAAACCTTAGAATGAGACTTAATTTTGTCTTTTTTCGTCCCAAGTTAGTCTCGTTAGTCTCATTCTAAGGTTTGTCTAAGATCATCCTTAGAAAGAGACTAACTTGGGACGAACTAAGACAAACCTTAGAATGGGACTTAAGTTTGTCTTTGTTCGTTCCAAGTTAGTCTCGTTAGTCTCATTCTAAGGTTTGTCAAAGTTTGTCCTTAGAAAGAGACTAACTTGGGACGAACTTAGACTAAAATTAGAATGAGACTTAAGTTTGTCTTTGTTCATCCCAAGTTTGTCTCGTTTGTCTCATTTTAAGGTTTGTCTTAGTTCTTCCTTAGAAAGAGACTAACTTGGTACGAACTTAGACAAACCTCAGAATGAGACTTAAGTTTGTCTTTGTTCGTCCCAAGTTAGTCTCGTTAGTCTCATTCTAAGGTTTGTCTAAGTTGTCCTTAGAAAGAGACTAACTTGGAACGAACTAAGAAAAACCTTAGAATGGGACTTAAGTTTGTCTTTGTTCGTCCCAAGTTGGTCTCGTTAGTCTCATTCTAAGGTTTGTCTATGTTCATTCTTAGAAAGAGACTAACTTGGGACGAACTTAGACAAACCTTAGAATGAGACTTAAGTTTGTCTTTGTTCGTTCCATGTTAGTCTCGTTAGTCTCATTCTAAGGTTTGTCTAAGTTCGTCCTTAGAAAGAGACTAACTTGGGACGAACAAAGACAAACCTTAGAATGAGACTTAAGTTTGTCTTTGTTCGTCCCAAGTTAGTCTCGTTAGTCTCATTCTAAGGTTTGTCTAAGTTCATCCTTAGAAAGAGACTAACTTGGTACGAACTTAGAAAAACCTCAGAATGAGACTTAAGTTTGTCATTGTTTATCCCTAGTTTGTCTCGTTAGTCTCATTCTAAGGTTTGTCTAAGTTCATCCTTAGAAAGAGACTAACTTGGGACGAACTTAGACAAACCTTAGAATGAGACTTAAGTTTGTCTTTGTTCGTCCCAAGTTAGTCTCATTAGTTTCATTCTAAGGATTGTCTAAGTTGTCCTCAGAAAGAGACTAACTTGGGACAAACTAAGACAAACCTTTGAATGGGACTTAAGTTTGTCTTTGTTCGTCCCAAGTTTGTCTCGTTAGTCTCATTCTAAGGTTTGTCTAAGTTCGTCCTTAGAAAAAGACTAACTTGGGACGAACTTAGAACGAAGACAAACTTAAGTCTCATTCTAAGGTTTGTCTAAGTTCGTCCCAAGTTAGTCACTTTCTAAGGACAAACTTAGACAAACCTTAGAATGAGACTAACGAGACTAACTTGGGACGAACAAAGACAAACTTAAGTCTCATTCTAAGGTTTGTCTAAGTTCGTCCCAAGTTAGTCTCTTTCTAAGGACGAACTTAGACAAACCTTAGAATGAGACTAATGAGAAAAACTTGGGACGAACAATGACAAACTTAAGTCTCATTCTAAGGTTTGTCTAAGTTCGTCCCAAGTTAGTCTCTTTCTAAGGACGAACTTAGATAAACCTCAGAATGAGACTGACGAGACTAACTTGGGACGAAAAAAGACAAACTTAAGTCCCATTCTAAGGTTTGTGTAAGTTCGTCGCAAGTTTGTCTCTTTCTAAGGACGAACTTAGACAAACCTTAGAATGAGACTAATGAGAAAAACTTGGGACGAACAATGACAAACTTAAGTCTCATTCTAAGCTTTGTCTAAGTTCGTCCCAAGTTAGTCTCTTTCTAAGGACGAACTTAGATAAACCTCAGAATGAGACTAACGAGACTAACTTGGGACGAAAAAAGACAAACTTAAGTCCCATTCTAAGGTTTGTCTAAGTTCGTCCTTAGAAAGAGACTAACTTGGGACAAACTAAGATAAACCTTAGAATGGGACTTAAGTTTGTCTTTGTTCGTCCCAAGTTAGTCTCGTTAGTCTCATTCTAAGGTTTGTCTAAGTTCGTCCTTAGAAAGAGACTAACTTGGGACGAACTAAGACAAACCTTAGAATGGGACTTAAGTTTGTCTTTGTTCGTCCCAAGTTAGTCTCGTTAGTCTCATTCTAAGGTTTGTCTAAGTTCGTCCTTAGAAAGAGACTAACTTGGGACGAACTAAGACAAACCTTGGAATGAGACTAACATTTTTCTTTGTTCGTCCAAAGTTAGTCTCGTTGGTCTCATCTAAGGTTTGTCTAAGTTCGTCCTTAGAAAGAGAATAACTTGGGACTAACTTAGACAAACCTTAGAATGAGACTTCATTTTGTCTTTGTTCGTCCCAAGTTAGTCTCGTTAGTCTCATTCTAAGGTTTGTCTAAGATCATCCTTAGAAAGAGACTAACTTGGGACGAACTAAGACAAACCTTAGAATGGGACTTAAGTTTGTCTTTGTTCGTTCCAAGTTAGTCTCGTTAGTCTCATTCTAAGGTTTGTCAAAGTTTGTCCTTAGAAAGAGACTAACTTGTGACGAACAAAGACAAACCTTAGAATGAGACTTAAGTTTGTCTTTGTTCATCCCAAGTTTGTCTCGTTTGTCTCATTTTAAGGTTTGTCTTAGTTCGTCCTTAGAAAGAGACTAACTTGGTACGAACTTAGACAAACCTCAGAATGAGACTTAAATTTGTCTTTGTTCGTCCCAAGTTAGTCTCGTTAGTCTCATTCTAAGGTTTGTCTAAGTTGTCCTTAGAAAGAGACTAACTTGGGACGAACTAAGAAAAACCTTAGAATGGGACTTAAGTTTGTCTTTGTTCGTCCCAAGTTGGTCTCGTTAGTCTCATTCTAAGGTTTGTCTATGTTCATTCTTAGAAAGAGACTAACTTGGGACGAACTTAGACAAACCTTAGAATGAGACTTAAGTTTGTCTTTGTTCGTTCCATGTTAGTCTCGTTAGTCTCATTCTAAGGTTTGTCTAAGTTCGTCCTTAGAAAGAGACTAACTTGGGACGAACAAAGACAAACCTTAGAATGAGACTTAAGTTTGTCTTTGTTCATCCCAACTTAGTCTCGTTAGTCTCATTCTAAGGTTTGTCTAAGTTCATCCTTAGAAAGAGACTAACTTGGTACGAACTTAGAAAAACCTCAGAATGAGACTTAAGTTTGTCATTGTTTGTCCCAAGTTTGTCTCGTTAGTCTCATTCTAAGGTTTGTCTAAGTTCATCCTTAGAAAGAGACTAACTTGGGACGAACTTAGACAAACCTTAGAATGAGACTTAAGTTTGTCTTTGTTCGTCCCAAGTTAGTCTCATTAGTTTCATTCTAAGGTTTGTCTAAGTTGTCCTCAGAAAGAGACTAACTTGGGACAAACTAAGACAAACCTTAGAATGGGACTTAAGTTTGTCTTTGTTCGTCCCAAGTTTGTCTCGTTAGTCTCATTCTAAGGTTTGTCTAAGTTCGTCCTTAGAAAAAGACTAACTTGGGACGAACTTAGAACGAAGACAAACTTAAGTCTCATTCTAAGGTTTGTCTAAGTTCGTCCCAAGTTAGTCACTTTCTAAGGACGAACTTAGACAAACCTTAGAATGAGACTAACGAGACAAACTTGGGACGAACAAAGACAAACTTAAGTCTCATTCTAAGGTTTGTCTAAGTTCGTCACAAGTTAGTCTCTTTCTAAGGACGAACTTAGACAAACCTTAGAATGAGACTAACGAGACTAACATGGGACACACAAAGACAAACTTAAGTCCCATTCTAAGGTTTGTCTTAGTTCGTCCCAAGTTAGTCTCTTTCTCAGGACGAACTAAGACAAACCTTAGAATGAGACTAACGAGACTAACTTGGGACGAACAAAGACAAACTTAAGTCCCATTCTAAGGTTTGTCTTAGTTCGTCCCAAGTTAGTCTCTTTCTAAGGACGAACTTAGACAAACCTTAGAATGAGACTAACGAGACTAACTTGGGACGAACAAAGACAAACTTAAGTCTCATTCTAAGGTTTGTCTAAGTTCGTCCCAAGTTATTCTCTTTCTAAGGACGAACTTAGACAAACCTTAGAATGAGACTAACGAGACTAACTTTGGACGAACAAAGAAAAACGTTAGTCTCATTCTAAGGTTTGTCTCAGTTCGTCCCAAGTTAGTCTATTTCTAAGGACGAACTTAGACAAACCTTAGAATGAGACTAACAAGACTAACTTGGGACGAACAAAGACAAACTTAAGTCTCATTCTAAGGTTTGTCCAAGTTCGTCCCAAGTTATTCTCTTTTTAAGGACGAACTTAGATAAACCTTAGAATGATACAAACGAGACTAACTTTGGACGAACAAAGAAAAATGTTAGTCTCATTCTAAGGTTCGTCTTAGTTCGTCCCAAGTTAGTCTCTTTATAAGGACGAACTTAGACAAACCTTAGAATGAGACTAACGAGACTAACTTGGGACGAACAAAGACAAACTTAAGTCCCATTCTAAGGTTTCTCTTAGTTTTCCCAAGTTAGTCTCTTTCTAAGGACGAACTTAGACAAACCTTAGAATGAGACTAACGAGACTAACTTGGGACGAAAAAAGACAAACTTAAGTTTCATTCTAAGGTTTGTCTAAGTTCGTCCCAAGTTATTCTCTTTCTAAGGAGGAACTTAGACAAACCTTAGAATGAGACTAACGAGACTAACTTTGGACGAACAAAGAAAAATGTTAGTCTCATTCTAAGGTTTGTCTTAGTTCGTCCCAAGTTAGTCTCTTTCTAAGGACAAACTTAGACAAACCTTGGAACGAGACTAACGAGACTAACTTGGGACGAACAAAGACAAACTTAAGTCCCATTCTAAGGTTTGTCTTAGTTCGTCCAAGGTTAGTCTCTTTCTAAGGACGAACTTAGACAAACCTTAGAATGAGACTACCGAGACTAACTTGGGACGAACAAAGACAAACTTAAGTCCCATTCTAAAGTTTGTCTTAGTTCGTCCCCAGTTAGTCTCTTTTTAAGGAGGAACTTAGACAAACCTTTGAATGAGACTAACGAGACTAACTTGGGACGAACAAAGACAAACTTAAGTCTCATTCTAAGGTTTGTCTAAGTTCGTCCCAAGTTAGTCTCTTTCTAAGGACGAACTTAGACAAACCTTAGAATGAGACTAACGAGACAAACTTGGGACGAACAAAGACAAACTTAAGTCTCATTCTAAGGTTTGTCTAAGTTCGTCCCAAGTTAGTCTCTTTCTAAGGACGAACATAGACAAACCTTAGAGTGAGACTAACGAGACTAACGTGGGACGAACAAAGACAAAACTGAAGTCCTATTCTAAGGTTTGTCTAAGTTCATCCCAAGTTAGTCTCTTTCTAAGGACTAACTTAGACAAACCTTAGAATGAGACTAACGAGACTAACTTGGGATGAACAATAACAAACTTAAGTCTCATTATAATGTTTGTCTTAGTTTGTCCAAGGTTAGTCTCTTTCTAAGGACGAACTTAGACAAACCTTAGAATGAGACTAAGGAGACTAACTTGGGACGAACAAAGACAAACTTAAGTCCCATTCTAAGGTTTGTCTTAGTTCGTCCAAAGTTAGTCTCTTTCTAAGGACGACCTTAGACGAACCTTAGAATGAGACTAACGAGACTAACTTGGGACGAACAAAGACAAATTTAAGTCTCATTCTAAGGTTTGTCTATGTTCGTCCCAAGTTAGTCTCTTTCTAAGGACGAACTTAGACAAACCTTAGAACGAGACTAACGAGACTAACTTGGGATGAACAAAGACAAACTTATGTCGCATTCTAAGGTTTGTCTTAGTTCGTCCAAAGTTAGTCTCTTTCTAAGGACGAACTTAGACGAACCTTAGAATGAGACTAACGAGACTAACTTGGGACGAACAAAGACAAACTTAAGTCCCATTCTAAGGTTTGTCGTAGTTCGTCCAAAGTTAGTCTCTTTCTAAGGATGAACTTAGACGAACCTTAGAATGAGACTAACGAGACTAACTTGGGACGAACAAAGACAAATTTAAGTCTCATTCTAAGGTTTGTCTATGTTCGTCCCAAGTTAGTCTCTTTCTATGGACGAACTTAGACAAACCTTAGAGTGAGACTAACGAGACTAACTTGGGACGAACAAAGACAAACTTAAGTCGCATTCTAAGGTTTGTCTAAGTTCGTCCCAAGTTAGTCTGTATCTAAAGACAAACTTAGACAAACCTTAGAATGAGTCTAACGAGACAAACTTGGGACGAACAAAGACAAACTTAAGTCTCATTCTAAGGTTTGTCTAAGTTCGTCCCAAGTTATTCTCTTTCTAAGGACGAACTTAGACAAACCTTAGAATGAGACTAACGAGACTAATGTGGGACGAACAAAGACAAACTTAAGTCTCATTCTAAGGTTTGTCTAAGTTCGTCCCAAGTTATTCTCTTTCTAAGGACGAACTTAGACAAACCTTAGAATGAGACTAACGAGACTAACTTTGGACGAACAAAGAAAAACGTTAGTCTCATTCTAAGGTTTGTCTTAGTTCGTCCCAAGTTAGTCTCTTTCTAAGGACAAACTTAGACAAACCTTAGAAGGAGACTAACGAGACAAACTTGGGACGAACAAAGACAAACTTAAGTCTCATTCTAAGGTTTGTCTAAGTTCGTCCCAAGTTAATCTCTTTCTAAGGACGAACTTAGACAAACCCTAGAATGAGACTAATGAGGCAAACTTGGGACGAACAATGACAAACTTAAGTCTCATTCTAAGGTTTGTCTAAGTTCGTCCCAAGTTAGTCTCTTTCTAAGGATGAACTTAGACAAACCTTAGAATGAGACTTACGAGACTAAATTGGGACGAAAAAAGACAAACTTAAGTCCCATTCTAAGGTTTGTCTAAGTTCGTCCCAAGTTCGTCTCTTTCTAAGGACAAACGTAGACAAACCTTAGAACGATACTAACTTGGGACGAACAAAGACAAACTTAAGTCCCATTCTAAGGTTTGTCTTAGTTCGTCCCAAGTTAGTCTCTTTCTAAGGACGAACTTAGACAAACCTTAGAATGAGACTAACGAGACTAACTTGGGACGAACAAAGACAAACTTAAGTCCCATTCTAAAGTTTGTCTTAGTTCGTCCCAAGTTAGTCTCTTTCTAAGGACGAACTTAGACAACCCTTAGAATGAGACTAACGAGACAAACTTGGGACGAACAAAGACAAACTTAAGTCTCATTCTAAGGTTTGTCTAAGTTCGTCCCAAGTTAGTCTCTTTCTAAGGACGAACTTAGACAAACCTTAGAATGAGACTAACGTGACTAACGTGGGACGAACAAATACAAACTTAAGTCCTATTCTAAGGTTTGTCTAAGTTCGTCCCAAGTTAGTCTCTTTCTAAGGACGAACTTAGACAAACCTTAGAATGAGACTAACGAGACTAACTTGGGACGAACAAAGACAAACTTAAGTCTCATTCTAAGGTTTGTCCAAGGTCGTCCCAAGTTTGTCTCTTTCTAAGGACGAACTTAGACAAACCTTAGAATGAGACTAACGAGACTAACTGTGGACGAACAAAGAAAAACGTTAGTCTCATTCTAAGGTTTGTCTTAGTTCGTCCAAGGTTAGTCTCTTTCTAAGGACGAACTTAGACAAACCTTAGAATGAGACTAACGAGACTAACTTGGGACAAACAAAGACAAACTTAAGTCCCATTCTAAGGTTTGTCTTAGTTCGTCCAAGTTAGTCTCTTTCTAATGACGAACTTAGACAAACCTTAGAATGAGACTAACGAGACTAACTTGGGACGAACAAGGACAAACTTCAGTCTCATTCTAAGGTTTGTCTAAGTTCGTCCCAAGTTAGTCTCTTTCTAAGGACGAACTTAGACAAACCTTAGAATGAGACTAATGAGACTAACTTGGGACGAACAAAGACAAACTTAAGTCTCATTCTAAGGTTTGTCTATGTTCGTCCCAAGTTAGTCTCTTTCTAATGACGAACTTAGACGAACCTTAGAATGAGACTAACGAGACTAACTTGGGACGAACAAAGACAAACTTAAATCTCCTTCTAAGGTTTGTCTAATTTCGTCCCAAGTTAGTCTCTTTCTAAGGACGAACTTAGACAAACCATAGAATGAGACTAAGGAGACTAACTTGGGACGAACAAAGACAAACTTAAGTCCCATTCTAAGGTTTGTCTTAGTTCGTCCCAAGTTAGTCTCTTTCTAAGGATGAACTTAGACAAACCTTAGAATGAGACTTACGAGACTAAATTGGGACGAAAAAAGACAAACTTAAGTCCCATTCTAAGGTTTGTCTAAGTTCTTCCCAAGTTCGTCTCTTTCTAAGGACGAACGTAGGCAAACCTTAGAACGAGACTAACGAGACTAGCTTGGGACGAACAAAGACAAACTTAAGTCCCATTCTAAGGTTTGTCTTAGTTCGTCCCAAGTTAGTCTCTTTCTAAGGACGAACTTAGACAAACCTTAGAATGAGACTAACGAGACTAACATGGGACGAACAAAGACAAACTTAAGTCCCATTCTAAAGTTTGTCTTAATTCGTCCCAAGTTAGTTTCTTTCTAAGGACGAACTTAGACAACCCTTAGAATGAGACTAACGAGACAAACATGGGACGAACAAAGACAAACTTAAGTCTCATTCTAAGGTTTGTCTAAGTTCGTCCCAAGTTAGTCTCTTTCTAAGGACGAACTTAGACAAACCTTAGAATGAGACTAACGAGACTAACGTGGGACGAACAAATACAAACTTAAGTCCTATTCTAAGGTTTGTCTAAGTTCGTCCCAAGTTAGTCTCTTTCTAAGGATGAACTTAGACAAACCTTAAAATGAGACTAACGAGACTAACTTGGGACGAACAAAGACAAACTTAAGTCTCATTCTAAGGTTTGTCCAAGGTCGTCCCAAGTTAGTCTCTTTCTAAGGACGAACTTAGACAAACATTAGAATGAGACTAACGAGACTAACTGTGGACGAACAAAGAAAAACGTTAGTCTCATTCTAAGGTTTGTCTTAGTTCATCCAAGGTTAGTCTCTTTCTAAGGACGAACTTAGACAAACCTTAGAATGAGACTAACGAGACTAACTTGGGACGAACAAAGACAAACTTAAGTCCCATTCTAAGGTTTGTCTTAGTTCGTCCAAGTTAGTCTCTTTCTAATGACGAACTTAGACAAACCTTAGAATGAGACTAACGAGACTAACTTGGGACGAACAAGGACAAACTTCAGTCTCATTCTAAGGTTTGTCTAAGTTCGTCCCAAGTTAGTCTCTTTCTAAGGACGAACTTAGACAAACCTTAGAATGAGACTAATGAGACTAACTTGGGACGAACAAAGACAAACTTAAGTCTCATTCTAAGGTTTGTCTATGTTCGTCCCAAGTTAGTCTCTTTCTAAAGACGAACTTAGACGAACCTTAGAATGAGACTAACGAGACTAACTTGGGACGAACAAAGACAAACTTAAATCTCCTTCTAAGGTTTGTCTAATTTCGTCCCAAGTTAGTCTCTTTCTAAGGACGAACTTAGACAAACCTTAGAATGAGACTAAGGAGACTAACTTGGGACGAACAAAGACAAACTTAAGTCCCATTCTAAGGTTTGTCTTAGTTCGTCCCAAGTTAGTCTCTTTCTAAGGATGAACTTAGACAAACCTTAGAATGAGACTTACGAGACTAAATTGGGACGAAAAAAGACAAACTTAAGTCCCATTCTAAGGTTTGTCTAAGTTCTTCCCAAGTTCGTCTCTTTCTAAGGACAAACGTAGACAAACCTTAGAACGAGACTAACGAGACTAGTTGGGACGAACAAAGACAAACTTAAGTCCCATTCTAAGGTTTGTCTTAGTTCGTCCCAAGTTAGTCTCTTTCTAAGGACGAACTTAGACAAACCTTAGAATGAGACTAACGAGACTAACATGGGACGAACAAAGACAAACTTAAGTCCCATTCTAAAGTTTGTCTTAGTTCGTCCCAAGTTAGTCTCTTTCTAAGGACGAACTTAGACAACCCTTAGAATGAGACTAACGAGACAAACATGGGACGAACAAAGACAAACTTAAGTCTCATTCTAAGGTTTGTCTAAGTTTGTCCCAAGTTAGTCTCTTTCTAAGGACGAACTTAGACAAACCTTAGAATGAGACCAACGAGACTAACGTGGGACGAACAAATACAAACTTAAGTCCTATTCTAAGGTTTGTCTAAGTTCGTCCCAAGTTAGTCTCTTTCTAAGGACGAACTTAGACAAACCTTAGAATGAGACTAACGAGACTAACTTGGGACGAACAAAGACAAACTTAAGTCTCATTCTAAGGTTTGTCTAAGGTCGTCCCAAGTTAGTCTCTTTCTAAGGACGAACTTAGACAAACCTTAGAATGAGACTAACGAGACTAACTGTGGACGAACAAAGAAAAACGTTAGTCTCATTCTAAGGTTTGTCTTAGTTCGTCACAGGTTAGTCTCTTTCTAAGGACGAACTTAGACAAACCTTAGAGTGAGACTAACGAGACTAACTTGGGACGAACAAAGACAAACTTAAGTCCCATTCTAAGGTTTGTCTTAGTTCGTCCAAGTTAGTCTCTTTCTAATGACGAACTTAGACAAACCTTAGAATGAGACTAACGAGACTAACTTGGGACGAACAAGGACAAACTTCAGTCTCATTCTAAGGTTTGTCTAAGTTCGTCCCAAGTTAGTCTCTTTCTAAGGACGAACTTAGACAAACCTTAGAATGAGACTAATGAGACTAACTTGGGACGAACAAAGACAAACTTAAGTCCCATTCTAAGGTTTGTCTATGTTCGTCCCAAGTTAGTCTCTTTCTAATGACGAACTTAGACGAACCTTAGAATGAGACTAACGAGACTAACTTGGGACGAACAAAGACAAACTTAAATCTCCTTCTAAGGTTTGTCTAATTTCGTCCCAAGTTAGTCTCTTTCTAAGGACGAACTTAGACAAACCTTAGAATGAGACTAAGGAGACTAACTTGGGACGAACAAAGACAAACTTAAGTCCCATTCTAAGGTTTGTCTTAGTTCGTCCCAAGTTAGTCTCTTTCTAAGGATGAAATTAGACAAACCTTAGAATGAGACTTACGAGACTAAATTGGGACGAAAAAAGACAAACTTAAGTCCCATTCTAAGGTTTGTCTAAGTTCTTCCCAAGTTCGTCTCTTTCTAAGGACAAACGTAGACAAACCTTAGAACGAGACTAACGAGACTAGCTTGGGACGAACAAAGACAAACTTAAGTCCCATTCTAAGGTTTGTCTTAGTTCGTCCCAAGTTAGTCTCTTTCTAAGGACGAACTTAGACAAACCTTAGAATGAGACTAACGAGACTAACATGGGACGAACAAAGACAAACTTAAGTCCCATTCTAAAGTTTGTCTAAGTTCGTCCCAAGTTAGTCTCTTTCTAAGGACGAACTTAGACAACCCTTAGAATGAGACTAACGAGACAAACATGGGACGAACAAAGACAAACTTAAGTCTCATTCTAAGGTTTGTCTAAGTTCGTCCCAAGTTAGTCTCTTTCTAAGGACGAACTTAGACAAACCTTAGAATGAGACTAACGAGACTAACGTGGGACGAACAAATACAAACTTAAGTCCTATTCTAAGGTTTGTCTAAGTTCGTCCCAAGTTAGTCTCTTTCTAAGGACGAACTTAGACAAACCTTAGAATGAGACTAACGAGACTAACTTGGGACGAACAAAGACAAACTTAAGTCTCATTCTAAGGTTTGTCTAAGGTCGTCCCAAGTTAGTCTCTTTCTAAGGACGAACTTAGACAAACCTTAGAATGAGACTAACGAGACTAACTGTGGACGAACAAAGAAAAACGTTAGTCTCATTCTAAGGTTTGTCTTAGTTCGTCACAGGTTAGTCTCTTTCTAAGGACGAACTTAGACAAACCTTAGAGTGAGACTAACGAGACTAACTTGGGACGAACAAAGACAAACTTAAGTCCCATTCTAAGGTTTGTCTTAGTTCGTCCAAGTTAGTCTCTTTCTAATGACGAACCTAGACAAACCTTAGAATGAGACTAACGAGATTAACTTGGGACGAACAAGGACAAACTTAAGTCTCATTCTAAGGTTTGTCTAAGTTCGTCCCAAGTTAGTCTCTTTCTAAGGACGAACTTCGACAAACCTTAGAATGAGACTAATGAGACTAACTTGGGACGAACAAAGACAAACTTAAGTCTCATTCTAACGTTTGTCTAAGTTTGTCCCAAGTTAGTCTCTTTCTAATGACGAACTTAGACGAACCTTAGAATGAGACTAACGAGACTAACTTGGGACGAACAAAGACAAACTTAAATCTCCTTCTAAGGTTTGTCTAATTTCGTCCCAAGTTTGTCTCTTTCTAAGGACGAAATTAGACAAACCTTAGAATGAGACTAAGGAGACTAACTTGGGACGAACAAAGACAAACTTAAGTCCCATTCTAAAGTTTGTCTTAGTTCGTCCCAAGTTAGTCTCTTTCTAAGGACGAACTTAGACAACCCTTAGAATGAGACTAACGAGACAAACTTGGGATGAACAAAGACAAACTTAAGTCTCATTCTAAGGTTTGTCTAAGTTCGTCACAAGTTAGTCTCTTTCTAAGGACGAACTTAGACAAACCTTAGAATGAGACTAACGAGACTAACGTGGGACGAACAAATACAAACTTAAGTCCTATTCTAAGGTTTGTCTAAGTTCGTCCCAAGTTAGTCTCTTTCTAAGGACGAACTTAGACAAACCTTAGAATGAGACTAACGAGACTAACTTGGGACGAACAAAGACAAACTTAAGTCTCATTCTAAGGTTTGTCTAAGGTCGTCCCAAGTTAGTCTCTTTCTAAGGACGAACTTAGACAAACCTTAGAATGAGACTAACGAGACTAACTGTGGACGAACAAAGAAAAACGTTAGTCTCATTCTAAGGTTTGTCTTAGTTCGTCCAAGGTTAGTCTCTTTCTAAGGACGAACTTAGACAAACCTTAGAATGAGACTAACGAGACTAACTTGGGAAAAACAAAGACAAACTTAAGTCCCATTCTAAGGTTTGTCTTAGTTCGTCCAAGTTAGTCTCTTTCTAATGACGAACTTAGACAAACCTTAGAATGAGACTAACGAGACTAACTTGGGACGAACTAGGACAAACTTAAGTCTCATTCTAAGGCTTGTCTAAGTTCGTCCCAAGTTAGTCTCTTTCTAAGGACGAACTTAGACAAACCTTAGAATGAGAATAATGAGACTAACTTGGGACGAACAAAGACAAACTTAAGTCTCATTCTAAGGTTTGTCTATGTTCGTCCCAAGTTAGTCTCTTTCTAATGACGAACTTAGACGAACCTTAGAATGAGACTAACGAGACTAACTTGGGACGAACAAAGACTAACTTAAATCTCCTTCTAAGGTTTGTCTAATTTCGTCCCAAGTTAGTCTCTTTCTAAGGACGAACTTAGACAAACCTTAGAATGAGACTAAGCAGACTAACTTGGGATGAACAAAGACAAACTTAAGTCCCATTCTAAGGTTTGTCTTAGTTCGTCCCAAGTTAGTCTCTTTCTAAGGATGAACTTAGACAAACCTGAGAATGAGACTTACGAGACTAAATTGGGACGAAAAAAGACAAACTTAAGTCCCATTCTAAGGTTTGTCTAAGTTCTTCCCAAGTTCGTCTCTTTCTAAGGACGAACGTAGACAAACCTTAGAACGAGACTAACGAGACTAGCTTGGGACGAACAAAGACAAACTTAAGTCCCATTCTAAGGTTTGTCTTAGTTCGTCCCAAGTTAGTCTCTTTCTAAGGATGCACTTAGACAAACCTTAGAATTAGACTAACGAGACTAACATGGGACGAACAAAGACAAACTTAAGTCCCATTCTAAAGTTTGTCTTAGTTCGTCCCAAGTTAGTCTCTTTCTAAGGACGAACTTAGACAACCCTTAGAATGAGACTAACGAGACAAACATGGGACGAACAAAGACAAACTTAAGTCTCATTCTAAGGTTTGTCTAAGTTCGTCCCAAGTTAGTCTCTTTCTAAGGACGAACTTAGACAAACCTTAGAATGAGACTAACGAGACTAACGTGGGACGAACAAATACAAACTTAAGTCCTATTATAAGGTTTGTCTAAGTTCGTCCCAAGTTAGTCTTTTTCTAAGGACGAACTTAGACAAACCTTAGAATGAGACTAACGAGACTAACTTGGGACGAACAAAGACAAACTTAAGTCTCATTCTAAGGTTTGTCTAAGGTCGTCCCAAGTTAGTCTCTTTCTAAGGACGAACTTAGACAAACCTTAGAATGAGACTAATGAGACTAACTTGGGACGAACAAAGACAAACTTAAGTCTCATTCTAAAGTTATTCTTAGTTCGTCCCAAGTTAGTCTCTTTCTAAGGACGAACTTAGACGACCCTTAGAATGAGACTAACGAGACTAACTTGGGACGAACAAAGACAAACTTAAATCTCCTTCTAAGGTTTGTCTAAGTTCGTCCCAAGTTAGTCTCTTTCTAAGGACGAACTTAGACAAACCTTAGAATGAGACTAACGAGACTAACGTGGGACGAACAAATACAAACTTAAGTCCTATTATAAGGTTTGTCTAAGTTCGTCCCAAGTTAGTCTTTTTCTAAGGACGAACTTAGACAAACCTTAGAATGAGACTAACGAGACTAACTTGGGACGAACAAAGACAAACTTAAGTCTCATTCTAAGGTTTGTCTAAGGTCGTCCCAAGTTAGTCTCTTTCTAAGGACGAACTTAGACAAACCTTAGAATGAGACTAATGAGACTAACTTGGGACGAACAAAGACAAACTTAAGTCTCATTCTAAGGTTTGTCTAAGTTTGTCCCAAGTTAGTCTCTTTCTAATGACGAACTTAGACGAACCTTAGAATGAGACTAACAAGACTAACTTGGGACGAACAAAGACAAACTTAAATCTCCTTCTAAGGTTTATCTAATTTCGTCCCAAGTTTGTCTCTTTCTAAGGACGAAATTAGACAAACCTCAGAATGAGACTAAGGAGACTAACTTGGGACGAACAAAGACAAACTTAAGTCCCATTCTAAGGTTTGTCTTAGTTCGTCCAAAGTTAGTCTCTTTCTAAGGACGAACTTAGACGAACCTTAGAATGAGACTAACGAGACTAACTTGGGACGAACAAGGACAAACTTAAGTCTCATTCTAAGGTTTGTCTAAGTTCGTCCCAAGTTAGTCTCTTTCTAAGGACGAACTTAGACAAACCTTAGAATGAGACTAATGAGACTAACTTGGGACGAACAAAGACAAACTTAAGTCTCATTCTAAGGTTTGTCTATGTTCGTCCCAAGTTAGTCTCTTTCTAATGACGAACTTAGACGAACCTTAGAATGAGACTAACGAGACTAACTTGGGACGAACAAAGACAAACTTAAATCTCCTTCTAAGGTTTGTCTAATTTCGTCCCAAGTTAGTCTCTTTCTAAGGACGAACTTAGACAAACCTTAGAATGAGACTAAGGAGACTAACTTGGGACGAACAAAGACAAACTTAAGTCCCATTCTAAGGTTTGTCTTAGTTCGTCCCAAGTTAGTCTCTTTCTAAGGATGAAATTAGACAAACCTTAGAATGAGACTTACGAGACTAAATTGGAACGAAAAAAGACAAACTTAAGTCCCATTCTAAGGTTTGTCTAAGTTCTTCCCAAGTTCGTCTCTTTCTAAGGACGAACGTAGACAAACCTTAGAACGAGACTAACGAGACTAGCTTGGGACGAACAAAGACAAACTTAAGTCCCATTCTAAGGTTTGTCTTAGTTCGTCCAAAGTTAGTCTCTTTCTAAGGACGAACTTAGACAAACCTTAGAATGAGACTAACGAGACTAACATGGGACGAACAAAGACAAACTTAAGTCCCATTCTAAAGTTTGTCTTAGTTCGTCCCAAGTTAGTCTCTTTCTAAGGACGAACTTAGACAACCCTTAGAATGCGACTAACGATACAAACATGGGACGAACAAAGACAAACTTTAGTCTCATTCTAAGGTTTGTCTAAGTTCGTCCCAAGTTAGTCTCTTTCTAAGGACGAACTTAGACAAACCTTAGAATGAGACTAACGAGACTAACGTGGGACGAACAAATACAAACTTAAGTCCTATTCTAAGGTTTGTCTAAGTTCGTCCCAAGTTAGTCTCTTTCTAAGGACGAACTTAGACAAACCTTAGAATGAGACTAACGAGACTAACTTGGGACGAACAAAGACAAACTTAAGTCTCATTCTAAGGTTTGTCTAAGGTCGTCCCAAGTTAGTCTCTTTCTAAGGACGAACTTAGACAAACCTTAGAATGAGACTAACGAGACTAACTGTGGACGAACACAGAAAAACGTTAGTCTCATTCTAAGGTTTGTCTTAGTTCGTCCAAGGTTAGTCTCTTTCTAAGGACGAACTTAGACAAACCTTAGAATGAGACTAACGAGACTAACTTGGGACGAACAAAGACAAACTTAAGTCCCATTCTAAGGTTTGTCTTAGTTCGTCCAAGTTAGTCTCTTTCTAATGACGAACTTAGACAAACCTTAGAATGAGACTAACGAGATTAACTTTGGACGAACAAGGACAAACTTAAGTCTCATTCTAAGGTTTGTCTAAGTTCGTCCCAAGTTAGTCTCTTTCTAAGGACGAACTTAGACAAACCTTAGAATGAGACTAATGAGACTAACTTGGGACGAACAAAGACAAACTTAAGTCTCATTCTAAGGTTTGTCTAAGTTTGTCCCAAGTTAGTCTCTTTCTAATGACGAACTTAGACGAACCTTAGAATGAGACTAACGAGACTAACTTGGGACGAACAAAGACAAACTTAAATCTCCTTCTAAGGTTTGTCTAATTTTGTCCCAAGTTTGTCTCTTTCTAAGGACGAAATTAGACAAACCTTAGAATGAGACTAAGGAGACTAACTTGGGACGAACAAAGACAAACTTAAGTCCCATTCTAAGGTTTGTCTTAGTTCGTCCAAAGTTAGTCTCTTTCTAAGGACGAACTTAGACGAACCTTAGAATGAGACTAACGAGACTAACTTGGGACGATCAAAGACAAATTTAAGTCTCATTCTAAGGTTTGTCTATGTTCGTCCCAAGTTAGTCTCTTTCTAAGGACGAACTTAGACAAACCTTAGAACGAGACTAACGAGACTAACTTGGGATGAACAAAGACAAACTTAAGTCCCATTCTAAGGTTTGTCTTAGTTCGTCCCAAGTTAGTCTCTTTCTAAGGACGAACTTAGACAAACCTTAGAATGAGACTAACAAGACTAACTGTGGACGAACAAAGAAAAACGTTAGTCTCATTCTAAGGTTTGTCTTAGTTCGTCCAAGGTTAGTCTCTTTCTAAGGACGAACTTAGACAAACCTTAGAATGAGACTAACGAGACTAACTTGGGACGAACAAAGACAAACTTAAGTCCCATTCTAAGGTTTGTCTTAATTCGTCCAAGTTAGTCTCTTTCTAATGACGAACTTAGACAAACCTTAGAATGAGACTAACGAGATTAACTTGGGACTAACAAGGACAAACTTAAGTCTCATTCTAAGGTTTGTCTAAGTTCGTCCCAAGTTAGTCTCTTTCTAAGGACGAACTTAGACAAACCTTAGAATGAGACTAATGAGACTAACTTGGGACGAACAAAGACAAACTTAAGTCCCATTCTAAGGTTTGTCTTAGTTCGTCCCAAGTTAGTCTCTTTCTAAGGACGAACTTAGACAAACCTTAGAATGAGACTAACAAGACTAACTGTGGACGAACAAAGAAAAACGTTAGTCTCATTCTAAGGTTTGTCTTAGTTCGTCCAAGGTTAGTCTCTTTCTAAGGACGAACTTAGACAAACCTTAGAATGAGACTAACGAGACTAACTTGGGACGAACAAAGACAAACTTAAGTCCCATTCTAAGGTTTGTCTTAATTCGTCCAAGTTAGTCTCTTTCTAATGACGAACTTAGACAAACCTTAGAATGAGACTAACGAGACTAACTTGGGACGAACAAAGACAAACTTAAGTCCCATTCTAAGGTTTGTCTTAATTCGTCCAAGTTAGTCTCTTTCTAATGACGAACTTAGACAAACCTTAGAATGAGACTAACGAGATTAACTTGGGACTAACAAGGACAAACTTAAGTCTCATTCTAAGGTTTGTCTAAGTTCGTCCCAAGTTAGTCTCTTTCTAAGGACGAACTTAGACAACCCTTAGAATGAGACTAACGAGACAAACATGGGACGAACAAAGACAAACTTAAGTCTCATTCTAAGGTTTGTCTAAGTTCGTCCCAAGTTAGTCTCTTTCTAAGGACGAACTTAGACAAACCTTAGAATGAGACTAACGAGACTAACGTGGGACGAACAAATACAAACTTAAGTCCTATTCTAAGGTTTGTCTAAGTTCGTCCCAAGTTAGTCTCTTTCTAAGGACGAACTTAGACAAACCTTAGAATGAGACTAACGAGACTAACTTGGGACGAACAAAGACAAACTTAAGTCTCATTCTAAGGTTTGTCTAAGGTCGTCCCAAGTTAGTCTCTTTCTAAGGACGAACTTAGACAAACCTTAGAATGAGACTAACGAGACTAACTGTGGACGAACAAAGAAAAACGTTAGTCTCATTCTAAGGTTTGTCTTAGTTCGTCACAGGTTAGTCTCTTTCTAAGGACGAACTTAGACAAACCTTAGAGTGAGACTAACGAGACTAACTTGGGACGAACAAAGACAAACTTAAGTCCCATTCTAAGGTTTGTCTTAGTTCGTCCAAGTTAGTCTCTTTCTAATGACGAACCTAGACAAACCTTAGAATGAGACTAACGAGATTAACTTGGGACGAACAAGGACAAACTTAAGTCTCATTCTAAGGTTTGTCTAAGTTCGTCCCAAGTTAGTCTCTTTCTAAGGACGAACTTCGACAAACCTTAGAATGAGACTAATGAGACTAACTTGGGACGAACAAAGACAAACTTAAGTCTCATTCTAACGTTTGTCTAAGTTTGTCCCAAGTTAGTCTCTTTCTAATGACGAACTTAGACGAACCTTAGAATGAGACTAACGAGACTAACTTGGGACGAACAAAGACAAACTTAAATCTCCTTCTAAGGTTTGTCTAATTTCGTCCCAAGTTTGTCTCTTTCTAAGGACGAAATTAGACAAACCTTAGAATGAGACTAAGGAGACTAACTTGGGACGAACAAAGACAAACTTAAGTCCCATTCTAAAGTTTGTCTTAGTTCGTCCCAAGTTAGTCTCTTTCTAAGGACGAACTTAGACAACCCTTAGAATGAGACTAACGAGACAAACTTGGGATGAACAAAGACAAACTTAAGTCTCATTCTAAGGTTTGTCTAAGTTCGTCACAAGTTAGTCTCTTTCTAAGGACGAACTTAGACAAACCTTAGAATGAGACTAACGAGACTAACGTGGGACGAACAAATACAAACTTAAGTCCTATTCTAAGGTTTGTCTAAGTTCGTCCCAAGTTAGTCTCTTTCTAAGGACGAACTTAGACAAACCTTAGAATGAGACTAACGAGACTAACTTGGGACGAACAAAGACAAACTTAAGTCTCATTCTAAGGTTTGTCTAAGGTCGTCCCAAGTTAGTCTCTTTCTAAGGACGAACTTAGACAAACCTTAGAATGAGACTAACGAGACTAACTGTGGACGAACAAAGAAAAACGTTAGTCTCATTCTAAGGTTTGTCTTAGTTCGTCCAAGGTTAGTCTCTTTCTAAGGACGAACTTAGACAAACCTTAGAATGAGACTAACGAGACTAACTTGGGAAAAACAAAGACAAACTTAAGTCCCATTCTAAGGTTTGTCTTAGTTCGTCCAAGTTAGTCTCTTTCTAATGACGAACTTAGACAAACCTTAGAATGAGACTAACGAGACTAACTTGGGACGAACTAGGACAAACTTAAGTCTCATTCTAAGGCTTGTCTAAGTTCGTCCCAAGTTAGTCTCTTTCTAAGGACGAACTTAGACAAACCTTAGAATGAGAATAATGAGACTAACTTGGGACGAACAAAGACAAACTTAAGTCTCATTCTAAGGTTTGTCTATGTTCGTCCCAAGTTAGTCTCTTTCTAATGACGAACTTAGACGAACCTTAGAATGAGACTAACGAGACTAACTTGGGACGAACAAAGACTAACTTAAATCTCCTTCTAAGGTTTGTCTAATTTCGTCCCAAGTTAGTCTCTTTCTAAGGACGAACTTAGACAAACCTTAGAATGAGACTAAGCAGACTAACTTGGGATGAACAAAGACAAACTTAAGTCCCATTCTAAGGTTTGTCTTAGTTCGTCCCAAGTTAGTCTCTTTCTAAGGATGAACTTAGACAAACCTGAGAATGAGACTTACGAGACTAAATTGGGACGAAAAAAGACAAACTTAAGTCCCATTCTAAGGTTTGTCTAAGTTCTTCCCAAGTTCGTCTCTTTCTAAGGACGAACGTAGACAAACCTTAGAACGAGACTAACGAGACTAGCTTGGGACGAACAAAGACAAACTTAAGTCCCATTCTAAGGTTTGTCTTAGTTCGTCCCAAGTTAGTCTCTTTCTAAGGATGCACTTAGACAAACCTTAGAATTAGACTAACGAGACTAACATGGGACGAACAAAGACAAACTTAAGTCCCATTCTAAAGTTTGTCTTAGTTCGTCCCAAGTTAGTCTCTTTCTAAGGACGAACTTAGACAACCCTTAGAATGAGACTAACGAGACAAACATGGGACGAACAAAGACAAACTTAAGTCTCATTCTAAGGTTTGTCTAAGTTCGTCCCAAGTTAGTCTCTTTCTAAGGACGAACTTAGACAAACCTTAGAATGAGACTAACGAGACTAACGTGGGACGAACAAATACAAACTTAAGTTCTATTATAAGGTTTGTCTAAGTTCGTCCCAAGTTAGTCTTTTTCTAAGGACGAACTTAGACAAACCTTAGAATGAGACTAACGAGACTAACTTGGGACGAACAAAGACAAACTTAAGTCTCATTCTAAGGTTTGTCTAAGGTCGTCCCAAGTTAGTCTCTTTCTAAGGACGAACTTAGACAAACCTTAGAATGAGACTAATGAGACTAACTTGGGACGAACAAAGACAAACTTAAGTCTCATTCTAAAGTTATTCTTAGTTCGTCCCAAGTTAGTCTCTTTCTAAGGACGAACTTAGACGACCCTTAGAATGAGACTAACGAGACTAACTTGGGACGAACAAAGACAAACTTAAATCTCCTTCTAAGGTTTGTCTAAGTTCGTCCCAAGTTAGTCTCTTTCTAAGGACGAACTTAGACAAACCTTAGAATGAGACTAACGAGACTAACGTGG
Organism: Rhodiola kirilowii; assembly: GCA_033675215.1. NCBI lineage: Eukaryota > Viridiplantae > Streptophyta > Magnoliopsida > Saxifragales > Crassulaceae > Rhodiola > Rhodiola kirilowii. Next base: position 44,551 of record JAUCNB010000045.1, read on the forward strand.
GACGAACAAATACAAACTTAAGTCCTATTATAAGGTTTGTCTAAGTTCGTCCCAAGTTAGTCTTTTTCTAAGGACGAACTTAGACAAACCTTAGAATGAGACTAACGAGACTAACTTGGGACGAACAAAGACAAACTTAAGTCTCATTCTAAGGTTTGTCTAAGGTCGTCCCAAGTTAGTCTCTTTCTAAGGACGAACTTAGACAAACCTTAGAATGAGACTAATGAGACTAACTTGGGACGAACAAAGACAAACTTAAGTCTCATTCTAAGGTTTGTCTAAGTTTGTCCCAAGTTAGTCTCTTTCTAATGACGAACTTAGACGAACCTTAGAATGAGACTAACAAGACTAACTTGGGACGAACAAAGACAAACTTAAATCTCCTTCTAAGGTTTATCTAATTTCGTCCCAAGTTTGTCTCTTTCTAAGGACGAAATTAGACAAACCTCAGAATGAGACTAAGGAGACTAACTTGGGACGAACAAAGACAAACTTAAGTCCCATTCTAAGGTTTGTCTTAGTTCGTCCAAAGTTAGTCTCTTTCTAAGGACGAACTTAGACGAACCTTAGAATGAGACTAACGAGACTAACTTGGGACGAACAAGGACAAACTTAAGTCTCATTCTAAGGTTTGTCTAAGTTCGTCCCAAGTTAGTCTCTTTCTAAGGACGAACTTAGACAAACCTTAGAATGAGACTAATGAGACTAACTTGGGACGAACAAAGACAAACTTAAGTCTCATTCTAAGGTTTGTCTATGTTCGTCCCAAGTTAGTCTCTTTCTAATGACGAACTTAGACGAACCTTAGAATGAGACTAACGAGACTAACTTGGGACGAACAAAGACAAACTTAAATCTCCTTCTAAGGTTTGTCTAATTTCGTCCCAAGTTAGTCTCTTTCTAAGGACGAACTTAGACAAACCTTAGAATGAGACTAAGGAGACTAACTTGGGACGAACAAAGACAAACTTAAGTCCCATTCTAAGGTTTGTCTTAGTTCGTCCCAAGTTAGTCTCTTTCTAAGGATGAAATTAGACAAACCTTAGAATGAGACTTACGAGACTAAATTGGAACGAAAAAAGACAAACTTAAGTCCCATTCTAAGGTTTGTCTAAGTTCTTCCCAAGTTCGTCTCTTTCTAAGGACGAACGTAGACAAACCTTAGAACGAGACTAACGAGACTAGCTTGGGACGAACAAAGACAAACTTAAGTCCCATTCTAAGGTTTGTCTTAGTTCGTCCAAAGTTAGTCTCTTTCTAAGGACGAACTTAGACAAACCTTAGAATGAGACTAACGAGACTAACATGGGACGAACAAAGACAAACTTAAGTCCCATTCTAAAGTTTGTCTTAGTTCGTCCCAAGTTAGTCTCTTTCTAAGGACGAACTTAGACAACCCTTAGAATGCGACTAACGATACAAACATGGGACGAACAAAGACAAACTTTAGTCTCATTCTAAGGTTTGTCTAAGTTCGTCCCAAGTTAGTCTCTTTCTAAGGACGAACTTAGACAAACCTTAGAATGAGACTAACGAGACTAACGTGGGACGAACAAATACAAACTTAAGTCCTATTCTAAGGTTTGTCTAAGTTCGTCCCAAGTTAGTCTCTTTCTAAGGACGAACTTAGACAAACCTTAGAATGAGACTAACGAGACTAACTTGGGACGAACAAAGACAAACTTAAGTCTCATTCTAAGGTTTGTCTAAGGTCGTCCCAAGTTAGTCTCTTTCTAAGGACGAACTTAGACAAACCTTAGAATGAGACTAACGAGACTAACTGTGGACGAACACAGAAAAACGTTAGTCTCATTCTAAGGTTTGTCTTAGTTCGTCCAAGGTTAGTCTCTTTCTAAGGACGAACTTAGACAAACCTTAGAATGAGACTAACGAGACTAACTTGGGACGAACAAAGACAAACTTAAGTCCCATTCTAAGGTTTGTCTTAGTTCGTCCAAGTTAGTCTCTTTCTAATGACGAACTTAGACAAACCTTAGAATGAGACTAACGAGATTAACTTTGGACGAACAAGGACAAACTTAAGTCTCATTCTAAGGTTTGTCTAAGTTCGTCCCAAGTTAGTCTCTTTCTAAGGACGAACTTAGACAAACCTTAGAATGAGACTAATGAGACTAACTTGGGACGAACAAAGACAAACTTAAGTCTCATTCTAAGGTTTGTCTAAGTTTGTCCCAAGTTAGTCTCTTTCTAATGACGAACTTAGACGAACCTTAGAATGAGACTAACGAGACTAACTTGGGACGAACAAAGACAAACTTAAATCTCCTTCTAAGGTTTGTCTAATTTTGTCCCAAGTTTGTCTCTTTCTAAGGACGAAATTAGACAAACCTTAGAATGAGACTAAGGAGACTAACTTGGGACGAACAAAGACAAACTTAAGTCCCATTCTAAGGTTTGTCTTAGTTCGTCCAAAGTTAGTCTCTTTCTAAGGACGAACTTAGACGAACCTTAGAATGAGACTAACGAGACTAACTTGGGACGATCAAAGACAAATTTAAGTCTCATTCTAAGGTTTGTCTATGTTCGTCCCAAGTTAGTCTCTTTCTAAGGACGAACTTAGACAAACCTTAGAACGAGACTAACGAGACTAACTTGGGATGAACAAAGACAAACTTAAGTCCCATTCTAAGGTTTGTCTTAGTTCGTCCCAAGTTAGTCTCTTTCTAAGGACGAACTTAGACAAACCTTAGAATGAGACTAACAAGACTAACTGTGGACGAACAAAGAAAAACGTTAGTCTCATTCTAAGGTTTGTCTTAGTTCGTCCAAGGTTAGTCTCTTTCTAAGGACGAACTTAGACAAACCTTAGAATGAGACTAACGAGACTAACTTGGGACGAACAAAGACAAACTTAAGTCCCATTCTAAGGTTTGTCTTAATTCGTCCAAGTTAGTCTCTTTCTAATGACGAACTTAGACAAACCTTAGAATGAGACTAACGAGATTAACTTGGGACTAACAAGGACAAACTTAAGTCTCATTCTAAGGTTTGTCTAAGTTCGTCCCAAGTTAGTCTCTTTCTAAGGACGAACTTAGACAAACCTTAGAATGAGACTAATGAGACTAACTTGGGACGAACAAAGACAAACTTAAGTCTCATTCTAAGGTTTGTCTAAGGTCGTCCCAAGTTAGTCTCTTTCTAAGGACGAACTTAGACAAACCTTAGAACGAGACTAACGAGACTAACTTGGGATGAACAAAGACAAACTTAAGTCCCATTCTAAGGTTTGTCTTAGTTCGTCCCAAGTTAGTCTCTTTCTAAGGACGAACTTAGACAAACCTTAGAATGAGACTAACAAGACTAACTGTGGACGAACAAAGAAAAACGTTAGTCTCATTCTAAGGTTTGTCTTAGTTCGTCCAAGGTTAGTCTCTTTCTAAGGACGAACTTAGACAAACCTTAGAATGAGACTAACGAGACTAACTTGGGACGAACAAAGACAAACTTAAGTCCCATTCTAAGGTTTGTCTTAATTCGTCCAAGTTAGTCTCTTTCTAATGACGAACTTAGACAAACCTTAGAATGAGACTAACGAGATTAACTTGGGACGAACAAGGACAAACTTAAGTCTCATTCTAAGGTTTGTCTAAGTTCGTCCCAAGTTAGTCTCTTTCTAAGGACGAACTTAGACAAACCTTAGAATGAGACTAATGAGACTAACTTGGGACGAACAAAGACAAACTTAAGTCTCATTCTAAGGTTTGTCTAAGGTCGTCCCAAGTTAGTCTCTTTCTAAGGACGAACTTAGACAAACCTTAGAATGAGACTAACGAGACTAACTGTGGACGAACAAAGAAAAACGTTAGTCTCATTCTAAGGTTTGTCTTAGTTCGTCCAAGGTTAGTCTCTTTCTAAGGACGAACTTAGACAAACCTTAGAATGAGACTAACGAGACTAACTTGGGACGAACAAAGACAAACTTAAGTCCCATTCTAAGGTTTGTCTTAGTTCGTCCAAGTTAGTCTCTTTCTAATGACGAACTTAGACAAACCTTAGAATGAGACTAACGAGATTAACTTGGGACGAACAAGGACAAACTTAAGTCTCATTCTAAGGTTTGTCTAAGTTCGTCCCAAGTTAGTCTCTTTCTAAGGACGAACTTAGACAAACCTTAGAATGAGACTAATGAGACTAACTTGGGACGAACAAAGACAAACTTAAGTCTCATTCTAAGGTTTGTCTAAGTTTGTCCCAAGTTAGTCTCTTTCTAATGACGAACTTAGACGAACCTTAGAATGAGACTAACGAGACTAACTTGGGACGAACAAAGACAAACTTAAATCTCCTTCTAAGGTTTGCCTAATTTCGTCCCAAGTTTGTCTCTTTCTAAGGACGAAATTAGACAAACCTTAGAATGAGACTAAGGAGACTAACTTGGGACGAACAAAGACAAACTTAAGTCCCATTCTAAGGTTTGTCTTAGTTCGTCCAAAGTTAGTCTCTTTCTAAGGACGAACTTAGACGAACCTTAGAATGAGACTAACGAGACTAACTTGGGACGAACAAAGACAAATTTAAGTCTCATTCTAAGGTTTGTCTATGTTCGTCCCAAGTTAGTCTCTTTCTAAGGACGAACTTAGACAAACCTTAGAACGAGACTAACGAGACTAACTTGGGATGAACAAAGACAAACTTAAGTCCCATTCTAAGGTTTGTCTTAGTTCGTCCCGAGTTAGTCTCTTTCTAAGGACGAACTTAGACAAACCTTAGAATGAGACTAACTTGGGACGAACATAGACAAACTTAAGTCTCATTCTAAGGTTTGTCTAAGTTCGTCCCAAGTTATTCTCTTTCTAAGGACAAACTTAGACAAACCTTAGAATGAGACTAACAAGACTAACTTTGGACGAACAAAGAAAAACGTTAGTCTCATTCTAAGGTTTGTCTTAGTTCGTCCCAAGTTTGTCTCTTTCTAAGGATGAACTTAGACAAACCTTAGAATGAGACTAACGAGTCTAACTTTGGACGAACAAAGACAAACTTAAGTCCCATTCTAAGGTTTGTCTTAGTTCGTCCAAGTTAGTCTCTTTCTAATGACGAACTTAGACAAACCTTAGAATGAGACTAACGAGATTAACTTGGGACGAACAAGGACAAACTTAAGTCTCATTCTAAGGTTTGTCTAAGTTCGTCCCAAGTTAGTCTCTTTCTAAGGACGAACTTAGACAAACCTTAGAATGAGACTAATGAGACTAACTTGGGACGAACAAAGACAAACTTAAGTCTCATTCTAAGGTTTGTCTAAGTTTGTCCCAAGTTAGTCTCTTTCTAATGACGAACTTAGACGAACCTTAGAATGAGACTAACGAGACTAACTTGGGACGAACAAAGACAAACTTAAATCTCCTTCTAAGGTTTGCCTAATTTCGTCCCAAGTTTGTCTCTTTCTAAGGACGAAATTAGACAAACCTTAGAATGAGACTAAGGAGACAAACTTGGGACGAACAAAGACAAACTTAAGTCCCATTCTAAGGTTTGTCTTAGTTCGTCCAAAGTTAGTCTCTTTCTAAGGACGAACTTAGACAAACCTTAGAATGAGACTAACGAGACTAACTTGGGACGAACAAAGACAAACTTAAGTCCCATTCTAAGGTTTGTCTTAATTCATCCAAGTTAGTCTCTTTCTAATGACGAACTTAGACAAACCTTAGAATGAGACTAACGAGATTAACTTGGGACGAACAAGGACAAACTTAAGTCTCATTCTAAGGTTTGTCTAAGTTCGTCCCAAGTTAGTCTCTTTCTAAGGACGAACTTAGACAAACCTTAGAATGAGACTAACGAGATTAACTTGGGACGAACAAGGACAAACATAAGTCTCATTCTAAGGTTTGTCTAAGTTCGTCCCAAGTTAGTCTCTTTCTAAGGACGAACTTAGACAAACCTTAGAATGAGACTAATGAGACTAACTTGGGACGAACAAAGACAAACTTAAGTCCCATTCTAAGGTTTGTCTTAGTTCGTCCCAAGTTAGTCTCTTTCTAAGGACAACTTAGACAAACCTTAGAATGAGACTAACGAGACTAACTTGGGACGAACAAAGACAAACTTAAGTCGCATTCTAAGGTTTGTCTAAGTTCGTCCCAAGTTAGTCTGTTTCTAAGGACAAACTAAGACAAACCATAGAATGAGTCTAACGAGACAAACTTGGGACGAACAAAGACAAACTTAAGTCTCATTCTAAGGTTTGTCTAAGTTCGTCCCAAGTTATTCTCTTTCTAAGGACGAACTTTGACAAACCTTAGAATGAGACTAACGAGACTAACTTGGGACGAACAAGGACAAACTTAAGTCTCATTCTAAGGTTTGTCTTAGTTCGTCCCAAGTTTGTCTCTTTCTAAGGATGAACTTAGACAACCCTTAGAATGAGACTAACGAGACAAACATGGGACGAACAAAGACAAACTTTAGTCTCATTCTAAGGTTTGTCTAAGTTCGTCCCAAGTTAGTCTCTTTCTAAGGACGAACTTAGACAAACCTTAGAATGAGACTAACGAGACTAACGTGGGACGAACAAATACAAACTTAAGTCCTATTCTAAGGTTTGTCTAAGTTCGTCCCAAGTTAGTCTCTTTCTAAGGACGAACTTAGACAAACCTTAGAATGAGACTAACGAGACTAACTTGGGACGAACAAAGACAAACTTAAGTCTCATTCTAAGGTTTGTCTTAGTTCGTCCCAAGTTAGTCTCTTTCTAAGGACGAACTTAGACAAACCTTAGAATGAGACTAACGAGACTAACTTGGGACGAACAAAGACAAACTTAAGTCTCATTCTAAGGTTTGTCTTAGTTCGTCCCAAGTTAGTCTCTTTCTAAGGACGAACTTAGACAAACCTTAGAATGAGACTAACGAGACTAACGTGGGACGAACAAATACAAACTTAAGTCCTATTCTAAGGTTTGTCTAAGGTCGTCCCAAGTTATTCTCTTTCTAAGGATGAACTTAGACAAACCTTAGAATGAGACTAACGAGACTAACGTGGGACGAACAAATACAAACTTAAGTCCTATTCTAAGGTTTGTCTAAGTTCGTCCCAAGTTAGTCTCTTTCTAAGGACGAACTTAGACAAACCTTAGAATGAGACTAAGGAGACTAACGTGGGACGAACAAAGACAAACTTAAGTCTCATTCTAAGGTTTGTCTAAGTTCGTCCCAAGTTATTCTCTTTCTAAGGATGAACTTAGACAAACCTTAGAATGAGACTAACGAGACTAACTTGGGATGAACAAAGACAAACTTAAGTCCCATTCTAAGGTTTGTCTTAGTTCGTCCCAAGTTAGTCTCTTTCTAAGGACGAACTTAGACAAACCTTAGAATGAGACTAACGAGACTAACTGTGGACGAACAAAGAAAAACGTTAGTCTCATTCTAAGGTTTGTCTTAGTTCGTCCAAGGTTAGTCTCTTTCTAAGGACGAACTTAGACAAACCTTAGAATGAGACTAACGAGACTAACTTGGGACGAACAAAGACAAACTTAAGTCCCATTCTAAGGTTTGTCTTAATTCGTCCAAGTTAGTCTCTTTCTAATGACGAACTTAGACAAACCTTAGAATGAGACTAACGAGATTAACTTGGGACGAACAAGGACAAACTTAAGTCTCATTCTAAGGTTTGTCTAAGTTCGTCCCAAGTTAGTCTCTTTCTAAGGACGAACTTAGACAAACCTTAGAATGAGACTAATGAGACTAACTTGGGATGAACAAAGACAAACTTAAGTCCCATTCTAAGGTTTGTCTTAGTTCGTCCCAAGTTAGTCTCTTTCTAAGGACAACTTAGACAAACCTTAGAATGAGACTAACGAGACTAACTTGGGACGAACAAAGACAAACTTAAGTCGCATTCTAAGGTTTGTCTAAGTTCGTCCCAAGTTAGTCTGTTTCTAAGGACAAACTAAGACAAACCATAGAATGAGTCTAACGAGACAAACTTGGGACGAACAAAGACAAACTTAAGTCTCATTCTAAGGTTTGTCTAAGTTCGTCCCAAGTTATTCTCTTTCTAAGGACGAACTTTGACAAACCTTAGAATGAGACTAACGAGACTAACTTGGGACGAACAAGGACAAACTTAAGTCTCATTCTAAGGTTTGTCTTAGTTCGTCCCAAGTTTGTCTCTTTCTAAGGATGAACTTAGACAAACCTTAGAATGAGACTAACGAGACTAACTTGGGACGAACAAAGACAAACTTAAGTCCCATTCTAAGGTTTGTCTTAGTTCGTCCCAAGTTAGTCTCTTTCTAAGGACAACTTAGACAAACCTTAGAATGAGACTAACGAGACTAACTTGGGACGAACAAAGACAAACTTAAGTCGCATTCTAAGGTTTGTCTAAGTTCGTCCCAAGTTAGTCTGTTTCTAAGGACAAACTAAGACAAACCATAGAATGAGTCTAACGAGACAAACTTGGGACGAACAAAGACAAACTTAAGTCTCATTCTAAGGTTTGTCTAAGTTCGTCCCAAGTTATTCTCTTTCTAAGGACGAACTTTGACAAACCTTAGAATGAGACTAACGAGACTAACGTGGGACGAACAAAGACAAACTTAAGTCTCATTCTAAGGTTTGTCTAAGTTCGTCCCAAGTTATTCTCTTTATAAGGATTAACTTAGACAAACCTTAGAACGAGACTAACGAGACTAACTTGGGATGAACAAAGACAAACTTAAGTCCCATTCTAAGGTTTGTCTTAGTTCGTCCCAAGTTAGTCTCTTTCTAAGGACGAACTTAGACAAACCTTAGAATGAGACTAACGAGACTAACTGTGGATGAACAAAGAAAAACGTTAGTCTCATTCTAAGGTTTGTCTTAGTTCGTCCAAGGTTAGTCTCTTTCTAAGGACAAACTTAGACAAACCTTAGAATGAGACTAACGAGACTAACTTGGGACGAACAAAGACAAAATTAAGTCCCATTCTAAGATTTGTCTTAATTCGTCCAAGTTAGTCTCTTTCTAATGACGAACTTAGACAAACCTTAGAATGAGACTAACGAGATTAACTTGGGACGAACAAGGACAAACTTAAGTCTCATTCTAAGGTTTGTCTAAGTTCGTCCCAAGTTAGTCTCTTTCTAAGGACGAACTTAGACAAACCTTAGAATGAGACTAATGAGACTAACTTGGGACGAACAAAGACAAACTTAAGTCTCATTCTAAGGTTTGTCTATGTTCGTCCCAAGTTAGTCTCTTTCTAATGACGAACTTAGACGAACCTTAGAATGAGACTAACGAGACTAACTTGGGACGAACAAAGACAAACTTAAATCTCCTTCTAAGGTTTGTCTAATTTTGTCCCAAGTTAGTCTCTTTCTAAGGACAAACTTAGACAAACCTTAGAATGAGACTAAGGAGACTAACTTGGGACGAACAAAGACAAACTTAAGTCCCATTCTAAGGTTTGTCTTAGTTCGTCCCAAGTTAGTCTCTTTCTAAGGATGAACGTAGACAAACCTTAGAATGAGACTTACGAGACTAAATTGGAACGAAAAAAGACAAACTTAAGTCCCGTTCTAAGGTTTGTCTAAGTTCTTCCCAAGTTCGTCTCTTTCTAAGGACGAACGTAGACAAACCTTAGAACGAGACTAACGAGACTAGCTTGGGACGAACAAAGACAAACTTAAGTCCCATTCTAAGGTTTGTCTTAGTTCGTCCAAAGTTAGTCTCTTTCTAAGGACGAACTTAGACAAACCTTAGAATGAGACTAACGAGACTAACATGGGACGAACAAAGACAAACTTAAGTCCCATTCTAAAGTTTGTCTTAGTTCGTCCCAAGTTAGTCTCTTTCTAAGGACGAACTTAGACAACCCTTAGAATGAGACTAACGAGACAAACATGGGACGAACAAAGACAAACTTTAGTATCATTCTAAGGTTTGTCTAAGTTCGTCCCAAGTTAGTCTCTTTCTAAGGAGGAACTTAGACAAACCTTAGAATGAGACTAACGAGACTAACGTGGGACGAACAAATACAAACTTAAGTCCTATTCTAAGGTTTGTCTAAGTTCGTCCCAAGTTAGTCTCTTTCTAAGGACGAACTTAGACAAACCTTAGAATGAGACTAACGAGACTAACTTGGGACGAACAAAGACAAACTTAAGTCTCATTCTAAGGTTTGTCTAAGGTCGTCCCAAGTTAGTCTCTTTCTAAGGATGAACTTAGACAAACCTTAGAATGAGACTAACGAGACTAACTGTGGACGAACAAAGAAAAACGTTAGTCTCATTCTAAGGTTTGTCTTAGTTCGTCCAAGGTTAGTCTCTTTCTAAGGACGAACTTAGACAAACCTTAGAATGAGACTAACGAGACTAACTTGGGACGAACAAAGACAAACTTAAGTCCCATTCTAAGGTTTGTCTAAGTTCGTCCCAAGTTAGTCTCTTTCTAAGGACGAACTTAGACAAACCTTAGAATGAGACTAACGAGATTAACTTGGGACGAACAAGGACAAACTTAAGTCTCATTCTAAGGTTTGTCTAAGTTCGTCCCAAGTTAGTCTCTTTCTAAGGACGAACTTAGACAAACCTTAGAATGAGACTAATGAGACTAACTTGGGACGAACAAAGACAAACTTAAGTCTCATTCTAAGGTTTGTCTAAGTTTGTCCCAAGTTAGTCTCTTTCTAATGACGAACTTAGACGAACCTTAGAATGAGACTAACGAGACTAACTTGGGACGAACAAAGACAAACTTAAATCTCCTTCTAAGGTTTGTCTAATTTTGTCCCAAGTTTGTCTCTTTCTAAGGACGAAATTAGACAAACCTTAGAATGAGACTAAGGAGACTAACTTGGGACGAACAAAGACAAACTTAAGTCCCATTCTAAGGTTTGTCTTAGTTCGTCCAAAGTTAGTCTCTTTCTAAGGACGAACTTAGACGAACCTTAGAATGAGACTAACGAGACTAACTTGGGACGAACAAAGACAAATTTAAGTCTCATTCTAAGGTTTGTCTATGTTCGTCCCAAGTTAGTCTCTTTCTAAGGACGAACTTAGACAAACCTTAGAACGAGACTAACGAGACTAACCTGGGATGAACAAAGACAAACTTAAGTCCCATTCTAAGGTTTGTCTTAGTTCGTCCCAAGTTAGTCTCTTTCTAAGGACGAACTTAGACAAACCTTAGAATGAGACTAACGAGACTAACATGGGACGAACAAAGACAAACTTAAGTCCCATTCTAAAGTTTGTCATAGTTCGTCCCAAGTTAGTCTCTTTCTAAGGACGAACTTAGACAACCCTTAGAATGAGACTAACGAGAAAAAACATGGGACGAACAAAGACAAACTTAAGTCTCATTCTAAGGTTTGTCTAAGTTCGTCCCAAGTTAGTCTCTTTCTAAGGACGAACTTAGACAAACCTTAGAATGAGACTAACGAGACTAACGTGGGACGAACAAATACAAACTTAAGTCCTATTCTAAGGTTTGTCTAAGTTCGTCCCAAGTTAGTCTCTTTCTAAGGACGAACTTAGACAAACCTTAGAATGAGACTAACGAGACTAACTTGGGACGAACAAAGACAAACTTAAGTCTCATTCTAAGGTTTGTCTAAGGTCGTCCCAAGTTAGTCTCTTTCTAAGGACGAACTTAGACAAACCTTAGAATGAGACTAACGAGACCAACTGTGGACGAACAAAGAAAAACGTTAGTCTCATTCTAAGGTTTGTCTTTGTTCGTCCAAGGTTAGTCTCTTTCTAAGGACGAACTTAGACAAACCTTAGAATGAGACTAACGAGACTAACTTGGGACGAACAAAGACAAACTTAAGTCCCATTCTAAGGTTTGTCTTAGTTCGTCCAAGTTAGTCTCTTTCTAATGACGAACTTAGACAAACCTTAGAATGAGACTAACGAGATTAACTTGGGACGAACAAGGACAAACTTAAGTCTCATTCTAAGGTTTGTCTAAGTTCGTCCCAAGTTAGTCTCTTTCTAAGGACGAACTTAGACAAACTTTAGAATGAGACTAATGAGACTAACTTGGGACGAACAAAGACAAACTTAAGTCTCATTCTTAGGTTTGTCTAAGTTTGTCCCAAGTTAGTCTCTTTCTAATGACGAACTTAGACGAACCTTAGAATGAGACTAACGAGACTAACTTGGGACGAACAAAGACAAACTTAAATCTCCTTCTAAGGTTTGCCTAATTTCGTCCCAAGTTTGTCTCTTTCTAAGGACAAAATTAGACAAACCTTAGAATGAGACTAAGGAGACTAACTTGGGACGAACAAAGACAAACTTAAGTCCCATTCTTAGGTTTGTCTTAGTTCGTCCAAAGTTAGTCTCTTTCTAAGGACGAACTTAGACGAACCTTAGAATGAGACTAACGAGACTAACTTGGGACGAACAAAGACAAATTTAAGTCTCATTCTAAGGTTTGTCTATGTTCGTCCCAAGTTAGTCTCTTTCTAAGGACGAACTTAGACAAACCTTAGAACGAGACTAACGAGACTAACTTGGGATGAACAAAGACAAACTTAAGTCCCATTCTAAGGTTTGTCTTAGTTCGTCCCAAGTTAGTCTCTTTCTAAGGACGAACTTAGACAAACCTTAGAATGAGACTAACTTGGGACGAACATAGACAAACTTAAGTCTCATTCTAAGGTTTGTCTAAGTTCGTCCAAAGTTATTCTCTTTCTAAGGACAAACTTAGACAAACCTTAGAATGAGACTAACAAGACTAACTTTGGACGAACAAAGAAAAATGTTAGTCTCATTCTAAGGTTTGTCTTAGTTCGTCCCAAGTTTGTCTCTTTCTAAGGATGAACTTAGACAAACCTTAGAACGAGACTAACGAGACTAACTTGGGATGAACAAAGACAAACTTAAGTCCCATTCTAAGGTTTGTCTTAGTTCGTCCCAAGTTAGTCTCTTTCTAAGGACGAACTTAGACAAACCTTAGAATGAGACTAACTTGGGACGAACATAGACAAACTTAAGTCTCATTCTAAGGTTTGTCTAAGTTCGTCCCAAGTTATTCTCTTTCTAAGGACAAACTTAGACAAACCTTAGAATGAGACTAACAAGACTAACTTTGGACGAACAAAGAAAAACGTTAGTCTCATTCTAAGGTTTGTCTTAGTTCGTCCCAAGTTTGTCTCTTTCTAAGGATGAACTTAGACAAACCTTAGAATGAGACTAACGAGACTAACTTGGGACGAACAAAGACAAACTTAAGTCCCATTCTAAGGTTTGTCTTAGTTCGTCCCAAGTTAGTCTGTTTCTAAGGACAAACTTAGACAAACCATAGAATGAGTCTAACGAGACAAACTTGGGACGAACAAAGACAAACTTAAGTCTCATTCTAAGGTTTGTCTAAGTTCGTCCCAAGTTATTCTCTTTCTAAGGACGAACTTTGACAAACCTTAGAATGAGACTAACGAGACTAACGTGGGACGAACAAAGACAAACTTAAGTCTCATTCTAAGGTTTGTCTAAGTTCGTCCCAAGTTAGTCTCTTTCTAATGACGAACTTAGAAGAACCTTAGAATGAGACTAACGAGACTAACTTGGGACGAACAAAGACAAACTTAAATCTCCTTCTAAGGTTTGTCTAATTTTGTCCCAAGTTTGTCTCTTTCTAAGGACGAAATTAGACAAACCTTAGAATGAGACTAAGGAGACTAACTTGGGACGAACAAAGACAAACTTAAGTCCCATTCTAAGGTTTGTCTTAGTTCGTCCAAAGTTAGTCTCTTTCTAAGGACGAACTTAGACGAACCTTAGAATGAGACTAACGAGACTAACTTGGGAAGAACAAAGACAAACTTAAGTCTCATTCTAAGGTTTGTCTAAGTTCGTCCCGAGTTAGTCTCTTTCTAAGGACGAACTTAGACAAACCTTAGAATGAGACTAATGAGACAAACTTGGGACGAACAATGACAAACTTAAGTCTCATTCTAAGGTTTGTCTAAGTTCGTCCCAAGTTAGTCTATTTCTAAGGACGAACTTAAATAAACCTTAGAATGAGACTAATGAGACTAACTTGGGACGAACAAAGACAAACTTAAGTCTCATTCTAAGGTTTGTCTATGTTCGTCCCAAGTTAGTCTCTTTCTAATGACGAACTTAGACGAACCTTAGAATGAGACTAACGAGACTAACTTGGGACGAACAAAGACAAACTTAAATCTCCTTCTAAGGTTTGTCTAATTTCGTCCCAAGTTAGTCTCTTTCTAAGGACAAACTTAGACAAACCTTAGAATGAGACTAAGGAGACTAACTTGGGACGAACAAAGACAAACTTAAGTCCCATTCTAAGGTTTGTCTTAGTTCGTCACAAGTTAGTCTCTTTCTAAGGATGAACTTAGACAAACCTTAGAATGAGACTTACGAGACTAAATTGGAACGAAAAAAGACAAACTTAAGTCCCATTCTAAGGTTTGTCTAAGTTCTTCCCAAGTTCGTCTCTTTCTAAGGACGAACGTAGACAAACCTTAGAACGAGACTAACGAGACTAGCTTGGGACGAACAAAGACAAACTTAAGTCCCATTCTAAGGTTTGTCTTAGTTCGTCCAAAGTTAGTCTCTTTCTAAGGACGAACTTAGACAAACCTTAGAATGAGACTAACGAGACTAACATGGGACGAACAAAGACAAACTTAAGTCCCATTCTAAAGTTTGTCTTAGTTCGTCCCAAGTTAGTCTCTTTCTAAGGACGAACTTAGACAACCCTTAGAATGAGACTAACGAGACAAACATGGGACGAACAAAGACAAACTTTAGTCTCATTCTAAGGTTTGTCTAAGTTCGTCCCAAGTTAGTCTCTTTCTAAGGACGAACTTAGACAAACCTTAGAATGAGACTAACGAGACTAACTTGGGACGAACAAAGACAAACTTAAATCTCCTTCTAAGGTTTGCCTAATTTCGTCCCAAGTTTGTCTCTTTCTAAGGACGAAATTAGACAAACCTTAGAATGAGACTAAGGAGACAAACTTGGGACGAACAAAGACAAACTTAAGTCCCATTCTAAGGTTTGTCTTAGTTCGTCCAAAGTTAGTCTCTTTCTAAGGACGAACTTAGACGAAACTTAGAATGAGACTAACGAGACTAACTTGGGACGAACAAAGACAAATTTAAGTCTCATTCTAAGGTTTGTCTATGTTCGTCCCAAGTTAGTCTCTTTCTAAGGACGAACTTAGACAAACCTTAGAACGAGACTAACGAGACTAACTTGGGATGAACAAAGACAAACTTAAGTCCCATTCTAAGGTTTGTCTTAGTTCGTCCCGAGTTAGTCTCTTTCTAAGGACGAACTTAGACAAACCTTAGAATGAGACTAACTTGGGACGAACATAGACAAACCTAAGTCTCATTCTAAGGTTTGTCTAAGTTCGTCCCAAGTTATTCTCTTTCTAAGGACAAACTTAGACAAACCTTAGAATGAGACTAACAAGACTAACTTTGGACGAACAAAGAAAAACGTTAGTCTCATTCTAAGGTTTGTCTTAGTTCATCCCAAGTTTGTCTCTTTCTAAGGATGAACTTAGACAAACCTTAGAATGAGACTAACGAGACTAACTTGGGACGAACAAAGACAAACTTAAGTCGCATTCTAAGGTTTGTCTAAGTTCGTCCCAAGTTAGTCTGTTTCTAAGGACAAACTTAGACAAACCATAGAATGAGTCTAACGAGACAAACTTGGGAGGAACAAAGACAAACTTAAGTCTCATTCTAAGGTTTGTCTAAGTTCGTCCCAAGTTATTCTCTTTCTAAGGACGAACTTTGACAAACCTTAGAATGAGACTAACGAGACTAATGTGGGACGAACAAAGACAAACTTAAGTCTCATTCTAAGGTTTGTCTAAGTTCGTCCCAAGTTATTCTCTTTCTAAGGATGAACTTAGACAAACCTTAGAATGAGACTAACGAGACTAACTTGGGATGAACAAAGACAAACTTAAGTCCCATTCTAAGGTTTGTCTTAGTTCGTCCCAAGTTAGTCTCTTTCTAAGGACGAACTTAGACAAACCTTAGAATGAGACTAACGAGACTAACTGTGGACGAACAAAGAAAAACGTTAGCCTCATTCTAAGGTTTGTCTTAGTTCGTCCAAGGTTAGTCTCTTTCTAAGGACGAACTTAGACAAACCTTAGAATGAGACTAACGAGACTAACTTGGGACGAACAAAGACAAACTTAAGTCCCATTCTAAGGTTTGTCTTAATTCGTCCAAGTTAGTCTCTTTCTAATGACGAACTTAGACAAACCTTAGAATGAGACTAACGAGATTAACTTGGGACGAACAAGGACAAACTTAAGTCTCATTCTAAGGTTTGGCTAAGTTCGTCCCAAGTTAGTCTCTTTCTAAGGACGAACTTAGACAAACCTTAGAATGAGACTAATGAGACTAACTTGGGACGAACAAAGACAAACTTAAGTCCCATTCTAAGGTTTGTCTTAGTTCGTCCCAAGTTAGTCTCTTTCTAAGGACAACTTAGACAAACCTTAGAATGAGACTAACGAGACTAACTTGGGACTAACAAAGACAAACTTAAGTCGCATTCTAAGGTTTGTCTAAGTTCGTCCCAAGTTAGTCTGTTTCTAAGGACAAACTTAGACAAACCATAGAATGAGTCTAACGAGACAAACTTGGGACGAACAAAGACAAACTTAAGTCTCATTCTAAGGTTTGTCTAAGTTCGTCCCAAGTTATTCTCTTTCTAAGGACGAACTTTGACAAACCTTAGAATGAGACTAACGAGACTAACGTGGGACGAACAAAGACAAACTTAAGTCTCATTCTAAGGTTTGTCTAAGTTCGTCCCAAGTTATTCTCTTTCTAAGGATGAACTTGGACAAACCTTAGAACGAGACTAACGAGACTAACTTGGGATGAACAAAGACAAACTTAAGTCCCATTCTAAGGTTTGTCTTAGTTCGTCCAAAGTTAGTCTCTTTCTAAGGACAACTTAGACAAACCTTAGAATGAGACTAACGAGACTAACTTGGGACGAACAAAGACAAACTTAAGTCGCATTCTAAGGTTTGTCTAAGGTCGTCCCAAGTTAGTCTGTTTCTAAGGACAAACTTAGACAAACCATAGAATGAGTCTAACGAGACAAACTTGGGACGAACAAAGACAAACTTAAGTCTCATTCTAAGGTTTGTCTAAGTTCGTCCCAAGTTATTCTCTTTCTAAGGACGAACTTTGACAAACCTTAGAATGAGACTAACGAGACTAACGTGGGACGAACAAAGACAAACTTAAGTCTCATTCTAAGGTTTGTCTAAGTTCGTCCCAAGTTATTCTCTTTCTAAGGATGAACTTAGACAAACCTTAGAACGAGACTAACGAGACTAACTTGGGATGAACAAAGACAAACTTAAGTCCCATTCTAAGGTTTGTCTTAGTTCGTCCCAAGTTAGTCTCTTTCTAAGGACGAAGTTAGACAAACCTTAGAATGAGACTAACGAGACTAACTGTGGACGAACAAAGAAAAACGTTAGTCTCATTCTAAGGTTTGTCTTAGTTCGTCCAAGGTTAGTCTCTTTCTAAGGACGAACTTAGACAAACCTTAGAATGAGACTAACGAGACTAACTTGGGACGAACAAAGACAAACTTAAGTCCCATTCTAAGGTTTGTCTTAATTCATCCAAGTTAGTCTCTTTCTAATGACGAACTTAGTCAAACCTTAGAATGAGACTAACGTGATTAACTTGGGACGAACAAGGACAAACTTAAGTCTCATTCTAAGGTTTGTCTAAGTTCGTCCCAAGTTAGTCTCTTTCTAAGGACGAACTTAGACAAACCTTAGAATGAGACTAATGAGACTAACTTGGGACGAACAAAGACAAACTTAAGTCTCATTCTAAGGTTTGTCTAAGTTTGTCCCAAGTTAGTCTCTTTCTAATGACGAACTTAGACGAACCTTAGAATGAGACTAACGAGACTAACTTGGGACGACCAAAGACAAACTTAAATCTCCTTCTAAGGTTTATCTAATTTCGTCCCAAGTTTGTCTCTTTCTAAGGACGAAATTAGACAAACCTTAGAATGAGACTAAGGAGACTAACTTGGGACGAACAAAGACAAACTTAAGTCCCATTCTAAGGTTTGTCTTAGTTCGTCCAAAGTTAGTCTCTTTCTAAGGACGAACTTAGACGAACCTTAGAATGAGACTAACGAGACTAACTTGGGACGAACGAGGACAAACTTAAGTCTCATTCTAAGGTTTGTCTAAGTTCGTCCCAAGTTAGTCTCTTTCTAAGGACGAACTTAGACAAACCTTAGAATGAGACTAATGAGACTAACTTGGGACGAACAAAGACAAACTTAAGTCTCATTCTAAGGTTTGTCTATGTTCGTCCCAAGTTAGTCTCTTTCTAATGACGAACTTAGACGAACCTTAGAATGAGACTAACGAGACTAACTTGGGACGAACAAAGACAAACTTAAATCTCCTTCTAAGGTTTGTCTAATTTCGTCCCAAGTTAGTCTCTTTCTAAGGACGAACTTAGACAAACCTTAGAATGAGACTAAGGAGACTAACTTGGGACGAACAAAGACAAACTTAAGTCCCATTCTAAGGTTTGTCTTAGTTCGTCCCAAGTTAGTCTCTTTCTAAGGATGAACTTAGACAAACCTTAGAATGATACTTACGAGACTAAATTGGAACGAAAAAAGACAAACTTAAGTCCCATTCTAAGGTTTGTCTAAGTTCTTCCCAAGTTCGTCTCTTTCTAAGGACGAACGTAGACAAACCTTAGAACGAGACTAACGAGACTAGCTTGGGACGAACAAAGACAAACTTAAGTCCCATTCTAAGGTTTGTCTTAGTTCGTCCAAAGTTAGTCTCTTTCTAAGGACGAACTTAGACAAACCTTAGAATGAGACTAACGAGACTAACATGGGACGAACAAAGACAAACTTAAGTCCCATTCTAAAGTTTGTCTTAGTTCGTCCCAAGTTAGTCTCTTTCTAAGGACGAACTTAGACAACCCTTAGAATGAGACTAACGAGACAAACATGGGACGAACAAAGACAAACTTTAGTCTCATTCTAAGGTTTGTCTAAGTTCGTCCCAAGTTAGTCTCTTTCTAAGGACGAACTTAGACAAACCTTAGAATGAGACTAACGAGACTAACGTGGGACGAACAAATACAAACTTAAGTCCTATTCTAAGGTTTGTCTAAGTTCGTCCCAAGTTAGTCTCTTTCTAAGGACGAACTTAGACAAACCTTAGAATGAGACTAACGAGACTAACTTGGGACGAACAAAGACAAACTTAAGTCTCATTCTAAGGTTTGTCTTAGTTCGTCCCAAGTTAGTCTCTTTCTAAGGACGAACTTAGACAAACCTTAGAATGAGACTAACGAGACTAACGTGGGACGAACAAATACAAACTTTAGTCCTATTCTAAGGTTTGTCTAAGGTCGTCCCAAGTTATTCTCTTTCTAAGGATGAACTTAGACAAACCTTAGAATGAGACTAACGAGACTAACGTGGGACGAACAAATACAAACTTAAGTCCTATTCTAAGGTTTGTCTAAGTTCGTCCCAAGTTAGTCTCTTTCTAAGGACGAACTTAGACAAACCTTAGAATGAGACTAAGGAGACTAACGTGGGATGAACAAAGACAAACTTAAGTCTCATTCTAAGGTTTGTCTAAGTTCGTCCCAAGTTATTCTCTTTCTAAGGATGAACTTAGACAAACCTTAGAATGAGACTAACGAGACTAACTTGGGATGAACAAAGACAAACTTAAGTCCCATTCTAAGGTTTGTCTTAGTTCGTCCCAAGTTAGTCTCTTTCTAAGGACGAACTTAGACAAACCTTAGAATGAGACTAACGAGACTAACTGTGGACGAACAAAGAAAAACGTTAGTCTCATTCTAAGGTTTGTCTTAGTTCGTCCAAGGTTAGTCTCTTTCTAAGGACGAACTTAGACAAACCTTAGAATGAGACTAACGAGACTAACTTGGGACGAACAAAGACAAACTTAAGTCCCATTCTAAGGTTTGTCTTAATTCGTCCAAGTTAGTCTCTTTCTAATGACGAACTTAGACAAACCTTAGAATGAGACTAACGAGATTAACTTGGGACGAACAAGGACAAACTTAAGTCTCATTCTAAGGTTTGTCTAAGTTCGTCCCAAGTTAGTCTCTTTCTAAGGACGAACTTAGACAAACCTTAGAATGAGACTAATGAGACTAACTTGGGACGAACAAAGACAAACTTAAGTCCCATTCTAAGGTTTGTCTTAGTTCGTCCCAAGTTAGTCTCTTTCTAAGGACAACTTAGACAAACCTTAGAATGAGACTAACGAGACTAACTTGGGACGAAAAAAGACAAACTTAAGTCGCATTCTAAGGTTTGTCTAAGTTCGTCCCAAGTTAGTCTGTTTCTAAGGACAAACTAAGACAAACCATAGAATGAGTCTAACGAGACAAACTTGGGACGAACAAAGACAAACTTAAGTCTCATTCTAAGGTTTGTCTAAGTTCGTCCCAAGTTATTCTCTTTCTAAGGACGAACTTTGACAAACCTTAGAATGAGACTAACGAGACTAACTTGGGACGAACAAGGACAAACTTAAGTCTCATTCTAAGGTTTGTCTTAGTTCGTCCCAAGTTTGTCTCTTTCTAAGGATGAACTTAGACAAACCTTAGAATGAGACTAACGAGACTAACTTGGGACGAACAAAGACAAACTTAAGTCCCATTCTAAGGTTTGTCTTAGTTCATCCCAAGTTAGTCTCTTTCTAAGGACAACTTAGACAAACCTAAGAATGAGACTAACGAGACTAACTTGGGACGAACAAAGACAAACTTAAGTCGCATTCTAAGGTTTGTCTAAGTTCGTCCCAAGTTAGTCTGTTTCTAAGGACAAACTTAGACAAACCATAGAATGAGTCTAACGAGACAAACTTGGGACGAACAAAGACAAACTTAAGTCTCATTCTAAGGTTTGTCTAAGTTCGTCCCAAGTTATTCTCTTTCTAAGGACGAACTTTGACAAACCTTAGAATGAGACTAACGAGACTAACGTGGGACGAACAAAGACAAACTTAAGTCTCATTCTAAGGTTTGTCTAAGTTCGTCCCAAGTTATTCTCTTTCTAAGGATTAACTTAGACAAACCTTAGAACGAGACTAACGAGACTAACTTGGGATGAACAAAGACAAACTTAAGTCCCATTCTAAGGTTTGTCTTAGTTCGTCCCAAGTTAGTCTCTTTCTAAGGACGAACTTAGACAAACCTTAGAATGAGACTAACGAGACTAACTGTGGATGAACAAAGAAAAACGTTAGTCTCATTCTAAGGTTTGTCTTAGTTCGTCCAAGGTTAGTCTCTTTCTAAGGACGAACTTAGACAAACCTTAGAATGAGACTAACGAGACTAACTTGGGACGAACAAAGACAAAATTAAGTCCCATTCTAAGATTTGTCTTAATTCGTCCAAGTTAGTCTCTTTCTAATGACGAACTTAGACAAACCTTAGAATGAGACTAACGAGATTAACTTGGGACGAACAAGGACAAACTTAAGTCTCATTCTAAGGTTTGTCTAAGTTCGTCCCAAGTTAGTCTCTTTCTAAGGACGAACTTAGACAAACCTTAGAATGAGACTAATGAGACTAACTTGGGACGAACAAAGACAAACTTAAGTCTCATTCTAAGGTTTGTCTAAGTTTGTCCCAAGTTAGTCTCTTTCTAATGACGAACTTAGACGAACCTTAGAATGAGACTAACGAGACTAACTTGGGACGAACAAAGACAAACTTAAATCTCCTTCTAAGGTTTATCAAATTTCGTCCCAAGTTTGTCTCTTTCTAAGGACGAAATTAGACAAACCTTAGAATGAGACTAAGGAGACTAACTTGTGACGAACAAAGACGAACTTAAGTCCCATTCTAAGGTTTGTCTTAGTTCGTCCAAAGTTAGTCTCTTTCTAAGGACGAACTTAGACGAACCTTAGAATGAGACTAACGAGACTAACTTGGGACGAACAAGGACAAACTTAAGTCTCATTCTAAGGTTTGTCTAAGTTCGTCCCAAGTTAGTCTCTTTCTAAGGACGAACTTAGACAAACCTTAGAATGAGACTAATGAGACTAACTTGGGACGAACAAAGACAAACTTAAGTCTCATTCTAAGGTTTGTCTATGTTCGTCCCAAGTTAGTCTCTTTCTAATGACGAACTTAGACGAACCTTAGAATGAGACTAACGAGACTAACTTGGGACGAACAAAGACAAACTTAAATCTCCTTCTAAGGTTTGTCTAATTTCATCCCAAGTTAGTCTCTTTATAAGGACAAACTTAGACAAACCTTAGAATGAGACTAAGGAGACTAACTTGGGACGAACAAAGACAAACTTAAGTCCCATTCTAAGGTTTGTCTTAGTTCGTCCCAAGTTAGTCTCTTTCTAAGGATGAACTTAGACAAACCTTAGAATGAGACTTACGAGACTAAATTGGAACGAAAAAAGACAAACTTAAGTCCCGTTCTAAGGTTTGTCTAAGTTCTTCCCAAGTTCGTCTCTTTCTAAGGACGAACGTAGACAAACCTTAGAACGAGACTAACGAGACTAGCTTGGGACGAACAAAGACAAACTTAAGTCCCATTCTAAGGTTTGTCTTAGTTCGTCCAAAGTTAGTCTCTTTCTAAGGACGAACTTAGACAAACCTTAGAATGAGACTAACGAGACTAACATGGGACGAACAAAGACAAACTTAAGTCCCATTCTAAAGTTTGTCTTAGTTCGTCCCAAGTTAGTCTCTTTCTAAGGACGAACTTAGACGACCCTTAGAATGAGACTAACGAGACAAACATGGGACGAACAAAGACAAACTTTAGTCTCATTCTAAGGTTTGTCTAAGTTCGTCCCAAGTTAGTCTCTTTCTAAGGAGGAACTTAGACAAACCTTAGAATGAGACTAACGAGACTAACGTGGGACGAACAAATACAAACTTAAGTCCTATTCTAAGGTTTGTCTAAGTTCGTCCCAAGTTAGTCTCTTTCTAAGGACGAACTTAGACAAACCTTAGAATGAGACTAACGAGACTAACTTGGGACGAACAAAGACAAACTTAAGTCTCATTCTAAGGTTTGTCTAAGGTCGTCCCAAGTTAGTCTCTTTCTAAGGATGAACTTAGACAAACCTTAGAATGAGACTAACGAGACTAACTGTGGACGAACAAAGAAAAACGTTAGTCTCATTCTAAGGTTTGTCTTAGCTCGTCCAAGGTTAGTCTCTTTCTAAGGACGAACTTAGACAAACCTTAGAATGAGACTAACGAGACTAACTTGGGACGAACAAAGACAAACTTAAGTCCCATTCTAAGGTTTGTCTTAGTTCGTCCAAGTTAGTCTCTTTCTAATGACGAACTTAGACAAACCATAGAATGAGACTAACGAGATTAACTTGGGACGAACAAGGACAAACTTAAGTCCCATTCTAAGGTTTGTCTAAGTTCGTCCCAAGTTAGTCTCTTTCTAAGGACGAACTTAGACAAACCTTAGAATGAGACTAATGAGACTAACTTGGGACGAACAAAGACAAACTTAAGTCTCATTCTAAGGTTTGTCTAAGTTTGTCCCAAGTTAGTCTCTTTCTAATGACGAACTTAGACGAACCTTAGAATGAGACTAACGAGACTAACTTGGGACGAACAAAGACAAACTTAAATCTCCTTCTAAGGTTTGTCTAATTTTGTCCCAAGTTTGTCTCTTTCTAAGGACGAAATTAGACAAACCTTAGAATGAGACTAAGGAGACTAACTTGGGACGAACAAAGACAAACTTAAGTCCCATTCTAAGGTTTGTCTTAGTTCGTCCAAAGTTAGTCTCTTTCTAAGGACGAACTTAGACGAACCTTAGAATGAGACTAACGAGACTAACTTGGGACGAACAAAGACAAATTTAAGTCTCATTCTAAGGTTTGTCTATGTTCGTCCCAAGTTAGTCTCTTTCTAAGGACGAACTTAGACAAACCTTAGAACGAGACTAACGAGACTAACCTGGGATGAACAAAGACAAACTTAAGTCCCATTCTAAGGTTTGTCTTAGTTCGTCCCAAGTTAGTCTCTTTCTAAGGACGAACTTAGACAAACCTTAGAATGAGACTAACGAGACTAACATGGGACGAACAAAGACAAACTTAAGTCCCATTCTAAAGTTTGTCATAGTTCGTCCCAAGTTAGTCTCTTTCTAAGGACGAACTTAGACAACCCTTAGAATGAGACTAACGAGAAAAAACATGGGACGAACAAAGACAAACTTAAGTCTCATTCTAAGGTTTGTCTAAGTTCGTCCCAAGTTAGTCTCTTTCTAAGGACGAACTTAGACAAACCTTAGAATGAGACTAACGAGACTAACGTGGGACGAACAAATACAAACTTAAGTCCTATTCTAAGGTTTGTCTAAGTTCGTCCCAAGTTAGTCTCTTTCTAAGGACGAACTTAGACAAACCTTAGAATGAGACTAACGAGACTAACTTGGGACGAACAAAGACAAACTTAAGTCTCATTCTAAGGTTTGTCTAAGGTCGTCCCAAGTTAGTCTCTTTCTAAGGACGAACTTAGACAAACCTTAGAATGAGACTAACGAGACCAACTGTGGACGAACAAAGAAAAACGTTAGTCTCATTCTATGGTTTGTCTTTGTTCGTCCAAGGTTAGTCTCTTTCTAAGGACGAACTTAGACAAACCTTAGAATGAGACTAACGAGACTAACTTGGGACGAACAAAGACAAACTTAAGTCCCATTCTAAGGTTTGTCTTAGTTCGTCCAAGTTAGTCTCTTTCTAATGACGAACTTAGACAAACCTTAGAATGAGACTAACGAGATTAACTTGGGACGAACAAGGACAAACTTAAGTCTCATTCTAAGGTTTGTCTAAGTTCGTCCCAAGTTAGTCTCTTTCTAAGGACGAACTTAGACAAACCTTAGAATGAGACTAATGAGACTAACTTGGGACGAACAAAGACAAACTTAAGTCTCATTCTAAGGTTTGTCTAAGTTTGTCCCAAGTTAGTCTCTTTCTAATGACGAACTTAGACGAACCTTAGAATGAGACTAACGAGACTAACTTGGGACGAACAAAGACAAACTTAAATCTCCTTCTAAGGTTTGCCTAATTTCGTCCTAAGTTTGTCTCTTTCTAAGGACGAAATTAGACAAACCTTAGAATGAGACTAAGGAGACTAACTTGGGACGAACAAAGACAAACTTAAGTCCCATTCTTAGGTTTGTCTTAGTTCGTCCAAAGTTAGTCTCTTTCTAAGGACGAACTTAGACGAACCTTAGAATGAGACTAACGAGACTAACTTGGGACGAACAAAGACAAATTTAAGTCTCATTCTAAGGTTTGTCTATGTTCGTCCCAAGTTAGTCTCTTTCTAAGGACGAACTTAGACAAACCTTAGAACGAGACTAACGAGACTAACTTGGGATGAACAAAGACAAACTTAAGTCCCATTCTAAGGTTTGTCTTAGTTCGTCCCAAGTTAGTCTCTTTCTAAGGACGAACTTAGACAAACCTTAGAATGAGACTAACTTGGGACGAACATAGACAAACTTAAGTCTCATTCTAAGGTTTGTCTAAGTTCGTCCCAAGTTATTCTCTTTCTAAGGACAAACTTAGACAAACCTTAGAATGAGACTAACAAGACTAACTTTGGACGAACAAAGAAAAATGTTAGTCTCATTCTAAGGTTTGTCTTAGTTCGTCCCAAGTTTGTCTCTTTCTAAGGATGAACTTAGACAAACCTTAGAACGAGACTAACGAGACTAACTTGGGATGAACAAAGACAAACTTAAGTCCCATTCTAAGGTTTGTCTTAGTTCGTCCCAAGTTAGTCTCTTTCTAAGGACGAACTTAGACAAACCTTAGAATGAGACTAACTTGGGACGAACATAGACAAACTTAAGTCTCATTCTAAGGTTTGTCTAAGTTCGTCCCAAGTTATTCTCTTTCTAAGGACAAACTTAGACAAACCTTAGAATGAGACTAACAAGACTAACTTTGGACGAACAAAGAAAAACGTTAGTCTCATTCTAAGGTTTGTCTTAGTTCGTCCCAAGTTTGTCTCTTTCTAAGGATGAACTTAGACAAACCTTAGAATGAGACTAACGAGACTAACTTGGGACGAACAAAGACAAACTTAAGTCCCATTCTAAGGTTTGTCTTAGTTCGTCCCAAGTTAGTCTCTTTCTAAGGACAACTTAGACAAACCTTAGAATGAGACTAACGAGACTAACTTGGGACGAACAAAGACAAACTTAAGTCGCATTCTAAGGTTTGTCTAAGTTCGTCCCAAGTTAGTCTGTTTCTAAGGACAAACTTAGACAAACCATAGAATGAGTCTAACGAGACAAACTTGGGACGAACAAAGACAAACTTAAGTCTCATTCTAAGGTTTGTCTAAGTTCGTCCCAAGTTATTCTCTTTCTAAGGACGAACTTTGACAAACCTTAGAATGAGACTAACGAGACTAACGTGGGACGAACAAAGACAAACTTAAGTCTCATTCTAAGGTTTGTCTAAGTTCGTCCCAAGTTATTCTCTTTCTAAGGATGAACTTAGACAAACCTTAGAATGAGAATAACGAGACTAACTTTGGACGAACAAAGAAAAACGTTAGTCTCATTCTAAGGTTTGTCTTAGTTCGTCCCAAGTTAGTCTCTTTCTAAGTACTAACTTAGACAAACCTTAGAAGGAGACTAACGAGACTAACTTGGGACAAACAAAGACAAACTTAAGTCTCATTCTAAGGGTTGTCTAAGTTCGTCCCAAGTTAGTCTCTTTCTAAAGACGAACTTAGACAAACCTTAGAATGAGACTAACGAGACTAACTTGGGACGAACAAAGACAAACTTAAGTCTCATTCTAAGGTTTGTCTAAGTTTGTCCCAAGTTAGTCTCTTTCTAATGACGAACTTAGACGAACCTTAGAATGAGACTAACGAGACTAACTTGGGACGAACAAAGACAAACTTAAATCTCCTTCTAAGGTTTGTCTAATTTTGTCCCAAGTTTGTCTCTTTCTAAGGACGAAATTAGACAAACCTTAGAATGAGACTAATGAGACAAACTTGGGACGAACAATGACAAACTTAAGTCTCATTCTAAGGTTTGTCTAAGTTCGTCCCAAGTTAGTCTCTTTCTAAGGACGAACTTAAATAAACCTTAGAATGAGACTAATGAGACTAACTTGGGACGAACAAAGACAAACTTAAGTCTCATTCTAAGGTTTGTCTATGTTCGTCCCAAGTTAGTCTCTTTCTAATGACGAACTTAGACGAACCTTAGAATGAGATTAACGAGACTAACTTGGGACGAACAAAGACAAACTTAAATCTCCTTCTAAGGTTTGTCTAATTTCGTCCCAAGTTAGTCTCTTTCTAAGGACGAACTTAGACAAACCTTAAAATGAGACTAATGAGACAAACTTGGGACGAACAATGACAAACTTAAGTCTCATTCTAAGGTTTGTCTAAGTTCGTCCCAAGTTAGTCTCTTTCTAAGGACGAACTTAAATAAACCTTAGAATGAGACTAATGAGACTAACTTGGGACGAACAAAGACAAACTTAAGTCTCATTCTAAGGTTTGTCTTAGTTCGTCCAAAGTTAGTCTCTTTCTAAGGACGAACTTAGACGAACCTTAGAATGAGACTAACGAGACTAACTTGGGAAGAACAAAGACAAACTTAAGTCTCATTCTAAGGTTTGTCTAAGTTCGTCCCGAGTTAGTCTCTTTCTAAGGACGAACTTAGACAAACCTTAGAATGAGACTAATGAGACAAACTTGGGACGAACAATGACAAACTTAAGTCTCATTCTAAGGTTTGTCTAAGTTCGTCCCAAGTTAGTCTCTTTCTAAGGACGAACTTAAATAAACCTTAGAATGAGACTAATGAGACTAACTTGGGACGAACAAAGACAAACTTAAGTCTCATTCTAAGGTTTGTCTTAGTTCGTCCAAAGTTAGTCTCTTTCTAAGGACGAACTTAGACGAACCTTAGAATGAGACTAACGAGACTAACTTGGGACGAACAAAGACAAACTTAAATCTCCTTCTAAGGTTTGTCTAATTTTGTCCCAAGTTTGTCTCTTTCTAAGGACGAAATTAGACAAACCTTAGAATGAGACTAATGAGACAAACTTGGGGCGAACAATGACAAACTTAAGTCTCATTCTAAGGTTTGTCTAAGTTCGTCCCAAGTTAGTCTCTTTCTAAGGACGAACTTAAATAAAACTTAGAATGAGACTAAGGAGACTAACTTGGGACGAACAAAGACAAACTTAAGTCCCATTCTAAGGTTTGTCTTAGTTCGTCCAAAGTTAGTCTCTTTCTAAGGACGAACTTAGACGAACCTTAGAATGAGACTAACGAGACTAACTTGGGAAGAACAAAGACAAACTTAAGTCTCATTCTAAGGTTTGTCTAAGTTCGTCCCGAGTTAGTCTCTTTCTAAGGACGAACTTAGACAAACCTTAGAATGAGACTAATGAGACAAACTTGGGACGAACAATGACAAACTTAAGTCTCATTCTAAGGTTTGTCTAAGTTCGTCCCAAGTTAGTCTCTTTCTAAGGACGAACTTAAATAAACCTTAGAATGAGACTAATGAGACTAACTTGGGACGAACAAAGACAAACTTAAGTCTCATTCTAAGGTTTGTCTATGTTCGTCCCAAGTTAGTCTCTTTCTAATGACGAACTTAGACGAACCTTAGAATGAGATTAACGAGACTAACTTGGGACGAACAAAGACAAACTTAAATCTCCTTCTAAGGTTTGTCTAATTTCGTCCCAAGTTAGTCTCTTTCTAAGGACAAACTTAGACAAACCTTAGAATGAGACTAAGGAGACTAACTTGGGACGAACAAAGACAAACTTAAGTCCCATTCTAAGGTTTGTCTTAGTTCGTCACAAGTTAGTCTCTTTCTAAGGATGAACTTAGACAAACCTTAGAATGAGACTTACGAGACTAAATTGGAACGAAAAAAGACAAACTTAAGTCCCATTCTAAGGTTTGTCTAAGTTCTTCCCAAGTTCGTCTCTTTCTAAGGACGAACGTAGACAAACCTTAGAACGAGACTAACGAGACTAGCTTGGGACGAACAAAGACAAACTTAAGTCCCATTCTAAGGTTTGTCTTTGTTCGTCCAAAGTTAGTCTCTTTCTAAGGACAAACTTAGACAAACCTTAGAATGAGACTAACGAGACTAACATGGGACGAACAAAGACAAACTTAAGTCCCATTTTAAAGTTTGTCTTAGTTCGTCCCAAGTTAGTCTCTTTCTAAGGACGAACTTAGACAACCCTTAGAATGAGACTAACGAGACAAACATGGGACGAACAAAGACAAACTTTAGTCTCATTCTAAGGTTTGTCTAAGTTCGTCCCAAGTTAGTCTCTTTCTAAGGACGAACTTAGACAAACCTTAGAATGAGACTAACGAGACTAACGTGGGACGAACAAATCCAAACTTAAGTCCTATTCTAAGGTTTGTCTAAGTTCGTCCCAAGTTAGTCTCTTTCTAAGGACGAACTTAGACAAACCTTAGAATGAGACTAACGAGACTAACTTGGGACGAACAAAGACAAACTTAAGTCTCATTCTAAGGTTTGTCTAAGGTCGTCCCAAGTTAGTCTCTTTCTAAGGACAAACTTAGACAAACCTTAGAATGAGACTAACGAGACTAACTGTGGACGAACAAAGAAAAACGTTAGTCTCATTCTAAGGTTTGTCTTAGTTCGTCCAAGGTTAGTCTCTTTCTAAGGACGAACTTAGACAAACCTTAGAATGAGACTAACGAGACTAACTTGGGACGAACAAAGACAAACTTAAGTCCAATTCTAAGGTTTGTCTTAGTTCGTCCAAGTTAGTCTCTTTCTAATGACGAACTTAGACAAACCTTAGAATGAGACTAACGAGATTAACTTGGGACGAACAAGGACAAACTTAAGTCTCATTCTAAGGTTTGTCTAAGTTCGTCCCAAGTTAGTCTCTTTCTAAGGACGAACTTAGACAAACCTTAGAATGAGACTAATGAGACTAACTTGGGACGAACAAAGACAAACTTAAGTCTCATTCTAAGGTTTGTCTAAGTTTGTCCCAAGTTAGTCTCTTTCTAATGACGAACTTAGACGAACCTTAGAATGAGACTAACGAGACTAACTTGGGACGAACAAAGACAAACTTAAATCTCCTTCTAAGGTTTGTCTAATTTTGTCCCAAGTTTGTCTCTTTCTAAGGACGAAATTAGACAAACCTTAGAATGAGACTAAGGAGACTAACTTGGGACGAACAAAGACAAACTTAAGTCCCATTCTAAGGTTTGTCTTAGTTCGTCCAAAGTTAGTCTCTTTCTAAGGACGAACTTAGACGAACCTTAGAATGAGACTAACGAGACTAACTTGGGACGAACAAAGACAAATTTAAGTCTCATTCTAAGGTTTGTCTATGTTCTTCCCAAGTTAGTCTCTTTCTAAGGACGAACTTAGACAAACCTTAGAACGAGACTAACGAGACTAACCTGGGATAAACAAAGACAAACTTAAGTCCCATTCTAAGGTTTGTCTTAGTTCGTCCCAAGTTAGTCTCTTTCTAAGGACGAACTTAGACAAACCTTAGAATGAGACTAACGAGACTAACATGGGACGAACAAAGACAAACTTAAGTCCCATTCTAAAGTTTGTCATAGTTCGTCCCAAGTTAGTCTCTTTCTAAGGACGAACTTAGACAAACCTTAGAATGAGACTAACGAGACTAACTTGGGACGAACAAAGACAAACTTAAGTCTCATTCTAAGGTTTGTCTAAGTTCGTCCCAAGTTAGTCTCTTTCTAAGGACGAACTTAGACAAACCTTAGAATGAGACTAACGAGACTAACATGGGACGAACAAAGACAAACTTAAGTCCCATTCTAAAGTTTGTCTTAGTTCGTCCCAAGTTAGTCTCTTTCTAAGGACGAACTTAGACAACCCTTAGAATGAGACTAACGAGACTAACATGGGACGAACAAAGACAAACTTAAGTCCCATTCTAAGGTTTGTCTAAGTTCTTCCCAAGTTCGTCTCTTTCTAAGGACGAACGTAGACAAACCTTAGAACGAGACTAACGAGACTAGCTTGGGACGAACAAAGACAAACTTAAGTCCCATTCTAAGGTTTGTCTTAGTTCGTCCAAAGTTAGTCTCTTTCTAAGGACGAACTTAGACAAACTTTAGAATGAGACTAACGAGACTAACATGGGACGAACAAAGACAAACTTAAGTCCCATTCTAAAGTTTGTCTTAGTTCGTCCCAAGTTAGTCTCTTTCTAAGGACGAACTTAGACAACCCTTAGAATGAGACTAACGAGACAAACATGGGACGAACAAAGACAAACTTTAGTCTCATTCTAAGGTTTGTCTAAGTTCGTCCCAAGTTAGTCTCTTTCTAAGGACGAACTTAGACAAACCTTAGAATGAGACTAACGAGACTAACGTGGGACGAACAAATACAAACTTAAGTCCTATTCTAAGGTTTGTCTAAGTTCGTCCCAAGTTAGTCTCTTTCTAAGGACGAACTTAGACAAACCTTAGAATGAGACTAACGAGACTAACTTGGGACGAACAAAGACAAACTTAAGTCTCATTCTAAGGTTTGTCTTAGTTCGTCCCAAGTTAGTCTCTTTCTAAGGACGAACTTAGACAAACCTTAGAATGAGACTAACGAGACTAACGTGGGACGAACAAATACAAACTTAAGTCCTATTCTAAGGTTTGTCTAAGGTCGTCCCAAGTTATTCTCTTTCTAAGGATGAACTTAGACAAACCTTAGAATGAGACTAACGAGACTAACGTGGGACGAACAAAGACAAACTTAAGTCCCATTCTAAAGTTTGTCTTAGTTCGTCCCAAGTTAGTCTCTTTCTAAGGACGAACTTAGACAAACCTTAGAATGAGACTAACGAGACTAACGTGGGACGAACAAATACAAACTTAAGTCCTATTCTAAGGTTTGTCTAAGTTCGTCCCAAGTTAGTCTCTTTCTAAGGACGAACTTAGACAAACCTTAGAATGAGACTAACTTGGGACGAACATAGACAAACTTAAGTCTCATTCTAAGGTTTGTCTAAGTTCGTCCCAAGTTATTCTCTTTCTAAGGACAAACTTAGACAAACTTTAGAATGAGACTAACGAGACTAACATGGGACGAACAAAGACAAACTTAAGTCCCATTCTAAAGTTTGTCTTAGTTCGTCCCAAGTTAGTCTCTTTCTAAGGACGAACTTAGACAACCCTTAGAATGAGACTAACGAGACAAACATGGGACGAACAAAGACAAACTTTAGTCTCATTCTAAGGTTTGTCTAAGTTCGTCCCAAGTTAGTCTCTTTCTAAGGACGAACTTAGACAAACTTTAGAATGAGACTAACGAGACTAACATGGGACGAACAAAGACAAACTTAAGTCCCATTCTAAAGTTTGTCTTAGTTCGTCCCAAGTTAGTCTCTTTCTAAGGACGAACTTAGACAACCCTTAGAATGAGACTAACGAGACAAACATGGGACGAACAAAGACAAACTTTAGTCTCATTCTAAGGTTTGTCTAAGTTCGTCCCAAGTTAGTCTCTTTCTAAGGACGAACTTAGACAAACCTTAGAATGAGACTAACGAGACTAACGTGGGACGAACAAATACAAACTTAAGTCCTATTCTAAGGTTTGTCTAAGTTCGTCCCAAGTTAGTCTCTTTCTAAGGACGAACTTAGACAAACCTTAGAATGAGACTAACGAGACTAACTTGGGACGAACAAAGACAAACTTAAGTCTCATTCTAAGGTTTGTCTTAGTTCGTCCCAAGTTAGTCTCTTTCTAAGGACGAACTTAGACAAACCTTAGAATGAGACTAACGTGGGACGAACAAATACAAACTTAAGTCCTATTCTAAGGTTTGTCTAAGTTCGTCCCAAGTTAGTCTCTTTCTAAGGACGAACTTAGACAAACCTTAGAATGAGACTAACTTGGGACGAACATAGACAAACTTAAGTCTCATTCTAAGGTTTGTCTAAGTTCGTCCCAAGTTATTCTCTTTCTAAGGACAAACTTAGACAAACCTTAGAATGAGACTAACAAGACTAACTTTGGACGAACAAAGAAAAACGTTAGTCTCATTCTAAGGTTTGTCTTAGTTCGTCCCAAGTTTGTCTCTTTCTAAGGATGAACTTAGACAAACCTTAGAATGAGACTAACGAGACTAACTTGGGACGAACAAAGACAAACTTAAGTCCCATTCTAAGGTTTGTCTTAGTTCGTCCAAAGTTAGTCTCTTTCTAAGGACAACTTAGACAAACCTTAGAATGAGACTAACGAGACTAACTTGGGACGAACAAAGACAAACTTAAGTCGCATTCTTAGGTTTGTCTAAGTTCGTCCCAAGTTAGTCTGTTTCTAAGGACAAACTTAGACAAACCATAGAATGAGTCTAACGAGACAAACTTGGGACGAACAAAGACAAACTTAAGTCTCATTCTAAGGTTTGTCTAAGTTCGTCCCAAGTTATTCTCTTTCTAAGGACGAACTTTGACAAACCTTAGAATGAGACTAACGAGACTAACGTGGGACGAACAAAGACAAACTTAAGTCTCATTCTAAGGTTTGTCTAAGTTCGTCCCAAGTTATTCTCTTTCTAAGGATGAACTTAGACAAACCTTAGAATGAGAATAACGAGACTAACTTTGGACGAACAAAGAAAAACGTTAGTCTCATTCTAAGGTTTGTCTTAGTTCGTCCCAAGTTAGTCTCTTTCTAAGTACTAACTTAGACAAACCATAGAAGGAGACTAACGAGACTAACTTGGGACAAACAAAGACAAACTTAAGTCTCATTCTAAGGTTTGTCTAAGTTCGTCCCAAGTTAGTCTCTTTCTAAAGACGAACTTAGACAAACCTTAGAATGAGACTAACGAGACTAACTTGGGACGAACAAAGACAAACTTAAGTCTCATTCTAAGGTTTGTCTAAGTTTGTCCCAAGTTAGTCTCTTTCTAATGACGAACTTAGACGAACCTTAGAATGAGACTAACGAGACTAACTTGGGACGAACAAAGACAAACTTAAATCTCCTTCTAAGGTTTGTCTAATTTTGTCCCAAGTTTGTCTCTTTCTAAGGACGAAATTAGACAAACCTTAGAATGAGACTAAGGAGACTAACTTGGGACGAACAAAGACAAACTTAAGTCCCATTCTAAGGTTTGTCTTAGTTCGTCCAAAGTTAGTCTCTTTCTAAGGACGAACTTAGACGAACCTTAGAATGAGACTAACGAGACTAACTTGGGAAGAACAAAGACAAACTTAAGTCTCATTCTAAGGTTTGTCTAAGTTCGTCCCGAGTTAGTCTCTTTCTAAGGACGAACTTAGACAAACCTTAGAATGAGACTAATGAGACAAACTTGGGACGAACAATGACAAACTTAAGTCTCATTCTAAGGTTTGTCTAAGTTCGTCCCAAGTTAGTCTCTTTCTAAGGACGAACTTAAATAAACCTTAGAATGAGACTAATGAGACTAACTTGGGACGAACAAAGACAAACTTAAGTCTCATTCTAAGGTTTGTCTATGTTCGTCCCAAGTTAGTCTCTTTCTAATGACGAACTTAGACGAACCTTAGAATGAGACTAACGAGACTAACTTGGGACGAACAAAGACAAACTTAAATCTCCTTCTAAGGTTTGTCTAATTTCGTCCCAAGTTAGTCTCTTTCTAAGGACAAACTTAGACAAACCTTAGAATGAGACTAAGGAGACTAACTTGGGACGAACAAAGACAAACTTAAGTCCCATTCTAAGGTTTGTCTTAGTTCGTCACAAGTTAGTCTCTTTCTAAGGATGAACTTAGACAAACCTTAGAATGAGACTTACGAGACTAAATTGGAACGAAAAAAGACAAACTTAAGTCCCATTCTAAGGTTTGTCTAAGTTCTTCCCAAGTTCGTCTCTTTCTAAGGACGAACGTAGACAAACCTTAGAACGAGACTAACGAGACTATCTTGGGACGAACAAAGACAAACTTAAGTCCCATTCTAAGGTTTGTCTTAGTTCGTCCAAAGTTAGTCTCTTTCTAAGGACGAACTTAGACAAACCTTAGAATGAGACTAACGAGACTAACATGGGACGAACAAAGACAAACTTAAGTCCCATTCTAAAGTTTGTCTTAGTTCGTCCCAAGTTAGTCTCTTTCTAAGGACGAACTTAGACAACCCTTAGAATGAGACTAACGAGACAAACATGGGACGAACAAAGACAAACTTTAGTCTCATTCTAAGGTTTGACTAAGTTCGTCCCAAGTTAGTCTCTTTCTAAGGACGAACTTAGACAAACCTTAGAATGAGACTAACGAGACTAACGTGGGACGAACAAATACAAACTTAAGTCCTATTCTAAGGTTTGTCTAAGTTTGTCCCAAGTTAGTCTCTTTCTAAGGACGAACTTAGACAAACCTTAGAATGAGACTAACGAGACTAACTTGGGACGAACAAAGACAAACTTAAGTCTCATTCTAAGGTTTGTCTAAGGTCGTCCCAAGTTAGTCTCTTTCTAAGGACGAACTTAGACAAACCTTAGAATGAGACTAACGAGACTAACTGTGGACGAACAAAGAAAAACGTTAGTCTCATTCTAAGGTTTGTCTTAGTTCGTCCAAGGTTAGTCACTTTCTAAGGACGAACTTAGACAAACCTTAGAATGAGACTAACGAGACTAACTTGGGACGAACAAAGACAAACTTAAGTCCCATTCTAAGGTTTGTCTTAGTTCGTCCAAGTTAGTCTCTTTCTAATGACGAACTTAGACAAACCTTAGAATGAGACTAACGAGATTAACTTGGGACGAACAAGGACAAACTTAAGTCTCATTCTATGGTTTGTCTAAGTTCGTCCCAAGTTAGTCTCTTTCTAAGGACGAACTTAGACAAACCTTAGAATGAGACTAATGAGACTAACTTGGGACGAACAAAGACAAACTTAAGTCTCATTCTAAGGTTTGTCTAAGTTTGTCCCAAGTTAGTCTCTTTCTAATGACGAACTTAGACGAACCTTAGAATGAGACTAACGAGACTAACTTGGGACGAACAAAGACAAACTTAAATCTCCTTCTAAGGTTTGTCTAATTTTGTCCCAAGTTTGTCTCTTTCTAAGGACGAAATTAGACAAACCTTAGAATGAGACTAAGGAGACTAACTTGGGACGAACAAAGACAAACTTAAGTCCCATTCTAAGGTTTGTCTTAGTTCGTCCAAAGTTAGTCTCTTTCTAAGGACGAACTTAGACGAACCTTAGAATGAGACTAACGAGACTAACTTGGGACGAACAAA
This sequence comes from Rhodiola kirilowii, assembly GCA_033675215.1. Taxonomy (NCBI): domain Eukaryota; kingdom Viridiplantae; phylum Streptophyta; class Magnoliopsida; order Saxifragales; family Crassulaceae; genus Rhodiola; species Rhodiola kirilowii. The sequence continues at coordinate 80,870 of JAUCNB010000045.1, forward strand.
GACAAATTTAAGTCTCATTCTAAGGTTTGTCTATGTTCTTCCCAAGTTAGTCTCTTTCTAAGGACGAACTTAGACAAACCTTAGAACGAGACTAACGAGACTAACCTGGGATAAACAAAGACAAACTTAAGTCCCATTCTAAGGTTTGTCTTAGTTCGTCCCAAGTTAGTCTCTTTCTAAGGACGAACTTAGACAAACCTTAGAATGAGACTAACGAGACTAACATGGGACGAACAAAGACAAACTTAAGTCCCATTCTAAAGTTTGTCATAGTTCGTCCCAAGTTAGTCTCTTTCTAAGGACGAACTTAGACAAACCTTAGAATGAGACTAACGAGACTAACTTGGGACGAACAAAGACAAACTTAAGTCTCATTCTAAGGTTTGTCTAAGTTCGTCCCAAGTTAGTCTCTTTCTAAGGACGAACTTAGACAAACCTTAGAATGAGACTAACGAGACTAACATGGGACGAACAAAGACAAACTTAAGTCCCATTCTAAAGTTTGTCTTAGTTCGTCCCAAGTTAGTCTCTTTCTAAGGACGAACTTAGACTACCCTTAGAATGAGACTAACGAGACTAACATGGGACGAACAAAGACAAACTTAAGTCCCATTCTAAGGTTTGTCTAAGTTCTTCCCAAGTTCGTCTCTTTCTAAGGACGAACGTAGACAAACCTTAGAACGAGACTAACGAGACTAGCTTGGGACGAACAAAGACAAACTTAAGTCCCATTCTAAGGTTTGTCTTAGTTCGTCCAAAGTTAGTCTCTTTCTAAGGACGAACTTAGACAAACCTTAGAATGAGACTAACGAGACTAACATGGGACGAACAAAGACAAACTTAAGTCCCATTCTAAAGTTTGTCTTAGTTCGTCCCAAGTTAGTCTCTTTCTAAGGACGAACTTAGACAACCCTTAGAAAAGGAGACTAACGAGACAAACATGGGACGAACAAAGACCAACTTTAGTCTCATTCTAAGGTTTGTCTAAGTTCGTCCCAAGTTAGTCTCTTTCTAAGGACGAACTTAGACAAACCTTAGAATGAGACTAACGAGACTAACGTGGGACGAACAAATACAAACTTAAGTCCTATTCTAAGGTTTGTCTAAGTTCGTCCCAAGTTAGTCTCTTTCTAAGGACGAACTTAGACAAACCTTAGAATGAGACTAACGAGACTAACTTGGGACGAACAAAGACAAACTTAAGTCTCATTCTAAGGTTTGTCTTAGTTCGTCCCAAGTTAGTCTCTTTCTAAGGACGAACTTAGACAAACCTTAGAATGAGACTAACGAGACTAACGTGGGACGAACAAATACAAACTTAAGTCCTATTCTAAGATTTGTGTAAGGTCGTCCCAAGTTATTCTCTTTCTAAGGATGAACTTAGACAAACCTTAGAATGAGACTAACGAGACTAACATGGGACGAACAAAGAAAAACTTAAGTCCCATTCTAAGGTTTGTCTAAGTTCTTCCCAAGTTCGTCTCTTTCTAAGGACGAACGTAGACAAACCTTAGAACGAGACTAACGAGACTAGCTTGGGACGAACAAAGACAAACTTAAGTCCCATTCTAAGGTTTGTCTTAGTTCGTCCAAAGTTAGTCTCTTTCTAAGGACGAACTTAGACAAACCTTAGATTGAGACTAACGAGACTAACATGGGACGAACAAAGACAAACTTAAGTCCCATTCTAAAGTTTGTCTTAGTTCGTCCCAAGTTAGTCTCTTTCTAAGGACGAACTTAGACAACCCTTAGAATGAGACTAACGAGACAAACATGGGACGAACAAAGACAAACTTTAGTCTCATTCTAAGGTTTGTCTAAGTTCGTCCCAAGTTAGTCTCTTTCTAAGGACGAACTTAGACAAACCTTAGAATGAGACTAACGAGACTAACGTGGGACGAACAAATACAAACTTAAGTCCTATTCTAAGGTTTGTCTAAGTTCGTCCCAAGTTAGTCTCTTTCTAAGGACGAACTTAGACAAACCTTAGAATGAGACTAACGAGACTAACTTGGGACGAACAAAGACAAACTTAAGTCTCATTCTAAGGTTTGTCTTAGTTCGTCCCAAATTAGTCTCTTTCTAAGGACGAACTTAGACAAACCTTAGAATGAGACTAACGAGACTAACGTGGGACGAACAAATACAAACTTAAGTCCTATTCTAAGGTTTGTCTAAGGTCGTCCCAAGTTATTCTCTTTCTAAGGATGAACTTAGACAAACCTTAGAATGAGACTAACGAGACTAACGTGGGACGAAAAAATACAAACTTAAGTCCTATTCTAAGGTTTGTCTAAGTTCGTCCCAAGTTAGTCTCTTTCTAAGGACGAACTTAGACAAACCTTAGAATGAGACTAAGGAGACTAACGTGGGACGAACAAAGACAAACTTAAGTCTCATTCTAAGGTTTGTCTAAGTTCGTCCCAAGTTATTCTCTTTCTAAGGATGAACTTAGACAAACCTTAGAATGAGACTAACGAGACTAACTTGGGATGAACAAAGACAAACTTAAGTCCCATTCTAAGGTTTGTCTTAGTTCGTCCCAAGTTAGTCTCTTTCTAAGGACAAACTTAGACAAACCTTAGAATGAGACTAACGAGACTAACTGTGGACGAACAAAGAAAAACGTTAGTCTCATTCTAAGGTTTGTCTTAGTTCGTCCAAGGTTAGTCTCTTTCTAAGGACGAACTTAGACAAACCTTAGAATGAGACTAACGAGACTAACTTGGGACGAACAAAGACAAACTTAAGTCCCATTCTAAGGTTTGTCTTAATTCGTCCAAGTTAGTCTCTTTCTAATGACGAACTTAGACAAACCTTAGAATGAGACTAACGAGATTAACTTGGGACGAACAAGGACAAACTTAAGTCTCATTCTAAGGTTTGTCTAAGTTCGTCCCAAGTTAGTCTCTTTCTAAGGACGAACTGAGACAAACCTTAGAATGAGACTAATGAGACTAACTTGGGATGAACAAAGACAAACTTAAGTCCCATTCTAAGGTTTGTCTTAGTTCGTCCCAAGTTAGTCTCTTTCTAAGGACAACTTAGACAAACCTTAGAATGAGACTAACGAGACTAACTTGGGACGAACAAAGACAAACTTAAGTCGCATTCTAAGGTTTGTCTAAGTTCGTCCCAAGTTAGTCTGTTTCTAAGGACAAACTAAGACAAACCATAGAATGAGTCTAACGAGACAAACTTGGGATGAACAAAGACAAACTTAAGTCTCATTCTAAGGTTTGTCTAAGTTCGTCCCAAGTTATTCTCTTTCTAAGGACGAACTTTGACAAACCTTAGAATGAGACTAACGAGACTAACTTGGGACGAACAAGGACAAACTTAAGTCTCATTCTAAGGTTTGTCTTAGTTCGTCCCAAGTTTGTCTCTTTCTAAGGATGAACTTAGACAAACCTTAGAATGAGACTAACGAGACTAACTTGGGACGAACAAAGACAAACTTAAGTCCCATTCTAAGGTTTGTCTTAGTTCGTCCCAAGTTAGTCTCTTTCTAAGGACAACTTAGACAAACCTTAGAATGAGACTAACGAGACTAACTTGGGACGAACAAAGACAAACTTAAGTCGCATTCTAAGGTTTGTCTAAGTTCGTCCCAAGTTAGTCTGTTTCTAAGGACAAACTTAGACAAACCATAGAATGAGTCTAACGAGACAAACTTGGGACGAACAAAGACAAACTTAAGTCTCATTCTAAGGTTTGTCTAAGTTCGTCCCAAGTTATTCTCTTTCTAAGGACGAACTTTGACAAACCTTAGAATGAGACTAACGAGACTAACGTGGGACGAACAAAGACAAACTTAAGTCTCATTCTAAGGTTTGTCTAAGTTCGTCCCAAGTTATTCTCTTTCTAAGGATTAACTTAGACAAACCTTAGAACGAGACTAACGAGACTAACTTGGGATGAACAAAGACAAACTTAAGTCCCATTCTAAGGTTTGTCTTAGTTCGTCCCAAGTTAGTCTCTTTCTAAGGACGAACTTAGACAAACCTTAGAATGAGACTAACGAGACTAACTGTGGATGAACAAAGAAAAACGTTAGTCTCATTCTAAGGTTTGTCTTAGTTCGTCCAAGGTTAGTCTCTTTCTAAGGACGAACTTAGACAAACCTTAGAATGAGACTAACGAGACTAACTTGGGACGAACAAAGACAAAATTAAGTCCCATTCTAAGATTTGTCTTAATTCGTCCAAGTTAGTCTCTTTCTAATGACGAACTTAGACAAACCTTAGAATGAGACTAACGAGATTAACTTGGGACGAACAAGGACAAACTTAAGTCTCATTCTAAGGTTTGTCTAAGTTCGTCCCAAGTTAGTCTCTTTCTAAGGACGAACTTAGACAAACCTTAGAATGAGACTAATGAGACTAACTTGGGACGAACAAAGACAAACTTAAGTCTCATTCTAAGGTTTGTCTAAGTTTGTCCCAAGTTAGTCTCTTTCTAATGACGAACTTAGACGAACCTTAGAATGAGACTAACGAGACTAACTTGGGACGAACAAAGACAAACTTAAATCTCCTTCTAAGGTTTATCTAATTTCGTCCCAAGTTTGTCTCTTTCTAAGGACGAAATTAGACAAACCTTAGAATGAGACTAAGGAGACTAACTTGTGACGAACAAAGACGAACTTAAGTCCCATTCTAAGGTTTGTCTTAGTTCGTCCAAAGTTAGTCTCTTTCTAAGGACGAACTTAGACGAACCTTAGAATGAGACTAACGAGACTAACTTGGGACGAACAAGGACAAACTTAAGTCTCATTCTAAGGTTTGTCTAAGTTCGTCCCAAGTTAGTCTCTTTCTAAGGACGAACTTAGACAAACCTTAGAATGAGACTAACGAGACTAACTTGGGACGAACAAAGACAAACTTAAGTCCCATTCTAAGGTTTGTCTTAGTTCGTCCAAGTTAGTCTCTTTCTAATGACGAACTTAGACAAACCTTAGAATGAGACTAACGAGATTAACTTGGGACGAACAAGGACAAACTTAAGTCTCATTCTAAGGTTTGTCTAAGTTCGTCCCAAGTTAGTCTCTTTCTAAGGACGAACTTAGACAAACCTTAGAATGAGACTAATGAGACTAACTTGGGACGAACAAAGACAAACTTAAGTCTTATTCTAAGGTTTGTCTAAGTTTGTCCCAAGTTAGTCTCTTTCTAAGGACGAACTTAGACAAACCTTAGAATGAGACTAACTTGGGACGAACATAGACAAACTTAAGTCTCATTCTACGGTTTGTCTAAGTTCGTCCCAAGTTATTCTCTTTCTAAGGACAAACTTAGACAAACCTTAGAATGAGACTAACAAGACTAACTTTGGACGAACAAAGAAAAACGTTAGTCTCATTCTAAGGTTTGTCTAAGTTCGTCCCAAGTTAGTCTCTTTCTAAGGACGAACTTAGACAAACCTTAGAATGAGACTAATGAGAAAAACTTGGGACGAACAATGACAAACTTAAGTCTCATTCTAAGGTTTGTCTAAGTTCGTCCCAAGTTAGTCTCTTTCTAAGGACGAACTTAGACAAACCTTAGAATGAGACTAACGAGACTAACTTGGGACGAACAAAGACAAACTTAAGTCTCATTCTAAGGTTTGTCTAAGGTCGTCCCAAGTTAGTCTCTTTCTAAGGACGAACTTAGACAAACCTTAGAATGAGACTAACGAGACTAACTGTGGACGAACAAAGAAAAACGTTAGTCTCATTCTAAGGTTTGTCTTAGTTCGTCCAAGGTTAGTCTCTTTCTAAGGACGAACTTAGACAAACCTTAGAATGAGACTAACGAGACTAACTTGGGACGAACAAAGACAAACTTAAGTCCCATTCTAAGGTTTGTCTTAGTTCGTCCAAGTTAGTCTCTTTCTAATGACGAACTTAGACAAACCTTAGAATGAGACTAACGAGATTAACTTGGGACGAACACGGACAAACTTAAGTCTCATTCTAAGGTTTGTCTAAGTTCGTCCCAAGTTAGTCTCTTTCTAAGGACGAACTTAGACAAACCTTAGAATGAGACGAACGAGACTAACTTGGGACGAACAAAGACAAACTTAAGTCCCATTCTAAGGTTTGTCTTAGTTCGTCCAAGTTAGTCTCTTTCTAATGACGAACTTAGACAAACCTTAGAATGAGACTAACGAGATTAACTTGGGACGAACAAGGACAAACTTAAGTCTCATTCTAAGGTTTGTCTAAGTTCGTCCCAAGTTAGTCTCTTTCTAAGGACGAACTTAGACAAACCTTAGAATGAGACTAATGAGACTAACTTGGGACGAACAAAGACAAACTTAAGTCTTATTCTAAGGTTTGTCTAAGTTTGTCCCAAGTTAGTCTCTTTCTAAGGACGAACTTAGACAAACCTTAGAATGAGACTAACTTGGGACGAACATAGACAAACTTAAGTCTCATTCTACGGTTTGTCTAAGTTCGTCCCAAGTTATTCTCTTTCTAAGGACAAACTTAGACAAACCTTAGAATGAGACTAACAAGACTAACTTTGGACGAACAAAGAAAAACGTTAGTCTCATTCTAAGGTTTGTCTAAGTTCGTCCCAAGTTAGTCTCTTTCTAAGGACGAACTTAGACAAACCTTAGAATGAGACTAATGAGAAAAACTTGGGACGAACAATGACAAACTTAAGTCTCATTCTAAGGTTTGTCTAAGTTCGTCCCAAGTTAGTCTCTTTCTAAGGACGAACTTAGACAAACCTTAGAATGAGACTAACGAGAAAAACTTGGGACGAACAATGACAAACTTAAGTCTCATTCTAAGGTTTGTCTAAGTTCGTCCCAAGTTAGTCTCTTTCTAAGGACGAACTTAGACAAACCTTAGAATGAGACTAACGAGACTAACTTGGGACGAACAAAGACAAACTTAAGTCCCATTCTAAGGTTTGTCTTAGTTCGTCCAAGTTAGTCTCTTTCTAATGACGAACTTAGACAAACCTTAGAATGAGACTAACGAGATTAACTTGGGACGAACAAGGACAAACTTAAGTCTCATTCTAAGGTTTGTCTAAGTTCGTCCCAAGTTAGTCTCTTTCTAAGGACGAACTTAGACAAACCTTAGAATGAGACTAATGAGACTAACTTGGGACGAACAAAGACAAACTTAAGTCTTATTCTAAGGTTTGTCTAAGTTTGTCCCAAGTTAGTCTCTTTCTAAGGACGAACTTAGACAAACCTTAGAATGAGACTAACTTGGGACGAACATAGACAAACTTAAGTCTCATTCTACGGTTTGTCTAAGTTCGTCCCAAGTTATTCTCTTTCTAAGGACAAACTTAGACAAACCTTAGAATGAGACTAACAAGACTAACTTTGGACGAACAAAGAAAAACGTTAGTCTCATTCTAAGGTTTGTCTAAGTTCGTCCCAAGTTAGTCTCTTTCTAAGGACGAACTTAGACAAACCTTAGAATGAGACTAATGAGAAAAACTTGGGACGAACAATGACAAACTTAAGTCTCATTCTAAGGTTTGTCTAAGTTCGTCCCAAGTTAGTCTCTTTCTAAGGACGAACTTAGACAAACCTTAGAATGAGACTAACGAGACTAACTTGGGACGAACAAAGACAAACTTAAGTCTCATTCTAAGGTTTGTCTAAGGTCGTCCCAAGTTAGTCTCTTTCTAAGGACGAACTTAGACAAACCTTAGAATGAGACTAACGAGACTAACTGTGGACGAACAAAGAAAAACGTTAGTCTCATTCTAAGGTTTGTCTTAGTTCGTCCAAGGTTAGTCTCTTTCTAAGGACGAACTTAGACAAACCTTAGAATGAGACTAACGAGACTAACTTGGGATGAACAAAGACAAACTTAAGTCCCATTCTAAGGTTTGTCTTAGTTCGTCCAAGTTAGTCTCTTTCTAATGACGAACTTAGACAAACCTTAGAATGAGACTAACGAGATTAACTTGGGACGAACAAGGACAAACTTAAGTCTCATTCTAAGGTTTGTCTAAGTTCGTCCCAAGTTAGTCTCTTTCTAAGGACGAACTTAGACAAACCTTAGAATGAGACTAATGAGACTAACTTGGGACGAACAAAGACAAACTTAAGTCTTATTCTAAGGTTTGTCTAAGTTTGTCCCAAGTTAGTCTCTTTCTAATGACGAACTTAGACGAACCTTAGAATGAGACTAACTTGGGACGAACAAAGACAAACTTAAATCTCCTTCTAAGGTTTGTCTAATTTTGTCCCAAGTTTGTCTCTTTCTAAGGACGAAATTAGACAAACCTTAGAATGAGACTAAGGAGACTAACTTGGGACGAACAAAGACAAACTTAAGTCCCATTCTAAGGTTTGTCTTAGTTCGTCCAAAGTTAGTCTCTTTCTAAGGACGAACTTAGACGAACCTTAGAATGAGACTAACGAGACTAACTTGGGACGAACAAAGACAAATTTAAGTCTCATTCTAAGGTTTGTCTATGTTCTTCCCAAGTTAGTCTCTTTCTAAGGACGAACTTAGACAAACCTTAGAACGAGACTAACGAGACTAACCTGGGATGAACAAAGACAAACTTAAGTCCCATTCTAAGGTTTGTCTTAGTTCGTCCCAAGTTAGTCTCTTTCTAAGGACGAACTTAGACAAACCTTAGAATGAGAATAACGAGACTAACATGGGACGAACAAAGACAAACTTAAGTCCCATTCTAAAGTTTGTCATAGTTCGTCCCAAGTTAGTCTCTTTCTAAGGACGAACTTAGACAACCCTTAGAATGAGACTAACGAGAAAAAACATGGGACGAACAAAGACAAACTTAAGTCTCATTCTAAGGTTTGTCTAAGTTCGTCCCAAGTTAGTCTCTTTCTAAGGACGAACTTAGACAAACCTTAGAATGAGACTAACGAGACTAACGTGGGACGAACAAATACAAACTTAAGTCCTATTCTAAGGTTTGTCTAAGTTTGTCCCAAGTTAGTCTCTTTCTAAGGACGAACTTAGACAAACCTTAGAATGAGACTAACGAGACTAACTTGGGACGAACAAAGACAAACTTAAGTCTCATTCTAAGGTTTGTCTAAGGTCGTCCCAAGTTAGTCTCTTTCTAAGGACGAACTTAGACAAACCTTAGAATGAGACTAACGAGACCAACTGTGGACGAACAAAGAAAAACGTTAGTCTCATTCTAAGGTTTGTCTTAGTTCGTCCAAGGTTAGTCTCTTTCTAAGGACGAACTTAGACAAACCTTAGAATGAGACTAACGAGACTAACTTGGGACGAACAAAGACAAACTTAAGTCCCATTCTAAGGTTTGTCTTAGTTCGTCCAAGTTAGTCTCTTTCTAATGACGAACTTAGACAAACCTTAGAATGAGACTAACGAGATTAACTTGGGACGAACAAGGACAAACTTAAGTCTCATTCTAAGGTTTGTCTAAGTTCGTCCCAAGTTAGTCTCTTTCTAAGGACGAACTTAGACAAACCTTAGAATGAGACTAATGAGACTAACTTGGGACGAACAAAGACAAACTTAAGTCTCATTCTAAGGTTTGTCTAAGTCAAGTTAGTCTCTTTCTAATGACGAACTTAGACGAACCTTAGAATGAGACTAACGAGACTAACTTGGGACGAACAAAGACAAACTTAAATCTCCTTCTAAGGTTTGCCTAATTTCGTCCCAAGTTTGTCTCTTTCTAAGGACGAAATTAGACAAACCTTAGAATGAGACTAAGGAGACTAACTTGGGACGAACAAAGACAAACTTAAGTCCCATTCTAAGGTTTGTCTTAGTTCGTCCAAAGTTAGTCTCTTTCTAAGGACGAACTTAGACGAACCTTAGAATGAGACTAACGAGACTAACTTGGGACGAACAAAGACAAATTTAAGTCTCATTCTAAGGTTTGTCTATGTTCGTCCCAAGTTAGTCTCTTTCTAAGGACGAACTTAGACAAACCTTAGAACGAGACTAACGAGACTAACTTGGGATGAACAAAGACAAACTTAAGTCCCATTCTAAGGTTTGTCTTAGTTCGCCCCAAGTTAGTCTCTTTCTAAGGACGAACTTAGACAAACCTTAGAATGAGACTAACTTGGGACGAACATAGACAAACTTAAGTCTCATTCTAAGGTTTGTCTAAGTTCGTCCCAAGTTATTCTCTTTCTAAGGACAAACTTAGACAAACCTTAGAATGAGACTAACAAGACTAACTTTGGACGAACAAAGAAAAACGTTAGTCTCATTCTAAGGTTTGTCTTAGTTCGTCCCAAGTTTGTCTCTTTCTAAGGATGAACTTAGACAAACCTTAGAATGAGACTAACGAGACTAACTTGGGACGAACAAAGACAAACTTAAGTCCCATTCTAAGGTTTGTCTTAGTTCGTCCCAAGTTAGTCTCTTTCTAAGGACAACTTAGACAAACCTTAGAATGAGACTAACGAGACTAACTTGGGACGAACAAAGACAAACTTAAGTCGCATTCTAAGGTTTGTCTAAGTTCGTCCCAAGTTAGTCTGTTTCTAAGGACAAACTTAGACAAACCATAGAATGAGTCTAACGAGACAAACTTGGGACGAACAAAGACAAACTTAAGTCTCATTCTAAGGTTTGTCTAAGTTCGTCCCAAGTTATTCTCTTTCTAAGGACGAACTTTGACAAACCTTAGAATGAGACTAACGAGACTAACGTGGGACGAACAAAGACAAACTTAAGTCTCATTCTAAGGTTTGTCTAAGTTCGTCCCAAGTTATTCTCTTTATAAGGATGAACTTAGACAAACCTTAGAATGAGACTAACGAGACTAACTTTGGACGAACAAAGAAAAACGTTAGTCTCATTCTAAGGTTTGTCTTAGTTCGTCCCAAGTTAGTCTCTTTCTAAGTACTAACTTAGACAAACCTTAGAAGGAGACTAACGAGACTAACTTGGGACAAACAAAAACAAACTTAAGTCTCATTCTAAGGTTTGTCTAAGTTCGTCCCAAGTTAGTCTCTTTCTAAAGACGAACTTAGACAAACCTTAGAATGAGACTAACGAGACTAACTTGGGAAGAACAAAGACAAACTTAAGTCCCATTCTAAGGTTTGTCTAAGTTCGTCCCGAGTTAGTCTCTTTCTAAGGACGAACTTAGACAAACCTTAGAATGAGACTAATGAGACAAACTTGGGACGAACAATGACAAACTTAAGTCTCATTCTAAGGTTTGTCTAAGTTCGTCCCAAGTTAGTCTCTTTCTAAGGACGAACTTAAATAAACCTTAGAATCAGACTGACGAGACTAAATTGGGACGAAAAAAGACAAACTTAAGTCCCATTCTAAGGTTTGTCTAAGTTCGTCCCAAGTTCGTCTCTTTCTAAGGACGAACGTAGACAAACCTTAGAACGAGACTAACTTGGGATGAACAAAGACAAACTTAAGTCCCATTCTAAGGTTTGTCTTAGTTCGTCCCAAGTTAGTCTCTTTCTAAGGACGAACTTAGACAAACCTTAGAATGAGACAAACGAGACTAACTTGGGACGAACAAAGACAAACTTAAGTCTCATTCTAAGGTTTGTCTAAGTTCGTCCCAAGTTAGTCTCTTTCTAAGGATGAACTTAGACAACCCTTAGAATGAGACTAACGAGACAAACTTGGGACGAATAAATACAAACTTAAGTCTCATTCTAAGGTTTGTCTAAGTTCGTCCCAAGTTAGTCTCTTTCTAAGGACGAACTTAGACAAACCTTAGAATGAGACTAACGAGACTAACATGGGACGAATAAATACTAACTTAAGTCCTATTCTAAGGTTTGTCTAAGTTCGTCCCAAGTTAGTCTCTTTCTAAGGACGAACTTAGACAAACCTTAGAATGAGACGAACGAGACTAACTTGGGACGAACAAAGACAAACTTAAGTCTCATTCTAAGGTTTGTCTAAGGTCGTCCCAAGTTAGTCTCTTTCTAAGGACGAACTTAGACAAACCTTAGAATGAGACTAACGAGACTAACTGTGGACGAACAAAGAAAAACGTGAGTCTCATTCTAAGATTTGTCTTAGTTCGTCCAAGGTTAGTCTCTTTCTAAGGACGAACTTAGACAAACCTTAGAATGAGACTAACGAGACTAACTTGGGACGAACAAAGACAAACTTAAGTCCCATTCAAAGGTTTGTCTTAGTTCGTCCCAAGTTAGTCTCTTTCTAATGACGAACTTAGACAAACCTTAGAATGAGACTAACGAGACTAACTTGGGACGAACAAGGACAAACTTAAGTCTCATTCTAAGGTTTGTCTAAGTTCGTCCCAAGTTAGTCTCTTTCTAAGGACAAACTTAGACAAACCTTAGAATGAGACTAAAGAGACTAACTTGGGACGAACAAAGACAAACTTAAGTCTCATTATAAGGTTTGTCTAAGTTCGTCTCAAGTTAGTCTCTTTCTAATGACGAACTTAGATGAACCTTAGAATGAGACTAACGAGACTAACTTGGGACGAACAAAGACAAACTTAAATCTCCTTCTAAGGTTTGTCTAATTTCGTCCCAAGTTAGTCTCTTTCTAAGGACGAACTTAGACACACCATAGAATGAGACTAAGGAGACTAACTTGGGACGAACAAAGACAAACTTAAGTCCCATTCTAAGGTTTGTCTTAGTTCGTCCAAAGTTAGTCTCTTTCTAAGGACGAACTTAGACGAACCTTAGAATGAGACTAACGAGACTAACTTGGGACGAACAAAGACAAATTTAAGTCTCATTCTAAGGTTTGTCTATGTTCGTCCCAAGTTAGTCTATTTCTAAGGACGAACTTAGACAAACTTTAGAACGAGACTAACGAGACTAACTTGGGATGAACAAAGACAAACTTAAGTCCCATTCTAAGGTTTGTCTTAGTTCGTCCCAAGTTAGTCTCTTTCTAAGGACGAACTTAGACAAACCTTAGAATGAGACTAACTTGGGACGAACATAGACAAACTTAAGACTCATTCTACGGTTTGTCTAAGTTCGTCCCAAGTTATTCTCTTTCTAAGGACAAACTTAGACAAACCTTAGAATGAGACTAACAAGACTAACTTTGGACGAACAAAGAAAAACGTTAGTCTCATTCTAAGGTTTGTCTAAGTTCGTCCCAAGTTAGTCTCTTTCTAAGGACGAACTTAGACAAACCTTAGAATGAGACTAATGAGAAAAACTTGGGACGAACAATGACAAACTTAAGTCTCATTCTAAGGTTTGTCTAAGTTCGTCCCAAGTTAGTCTCTTTCTAAGGACGAACTTAGACAAACCTTAGAATGAGACTAACGAGACTAACTTGGGACGAACAAAGACAAACTTAAGTCTCATTCTAAGGTTTGTCTAAGTTCGTCCCAAGTTAGTCTCTTTCTAAGGACGAACTTAGACAAACCATAAAATGAGACTAATGAGAAAAACTTGGGACGAACAATGACAAACTTAAGTCTCATTCTAAGGTTTGTCTAAGTTCGTCCCAAGTTAGTCTCTTTCTAAGGACGAACTTAGATAAACCTCAGAATGAGACTGACGAGACTAACTTGGGACGAAAAAAGACAAACTTAAGTCCCATTCTAAGGTTTGTCTAAGTTCGTCCCAAGTTTGTCTCTTTCTAAGGACGAACGTAGACAAACCTTAGAACGAGACTAACGAGACTAACTTGGGACGAACAAAGACAAACATAAGTCCCATTCTAAGGTTTGTCTTAGTTCGTCCCAAGTTAGTCTCTTTCTAAGGACGAACTTAGACAAACCTTAGAATGAGACTAACGAGACTAACTTGGGACGAACAAAGACAAACTTAAGTCTCATTCTAAGGTTTGTCTAAGTTCGTCCCAAGTTATTCTCTTTCTAAGGACGAACTTAGACAAACCTTAGAATGAGACTAACGAGACTAACTTTGGACGAACAAAGAAAAACGTTAGTCTCATTCTAAGGTTTGTCTTAGTTCGTCCCAAGTTAGTCTCTTTCTAAGGGCGAACTTAGACAAACCTTAGAATGAGACTAACGAGACTAACTTGGGACGATCAAAGACAAACTTAAGTCCCATTCTAAGGTTTGTCTTAGTTCGTCCCAAGTTAGTCTCTTTCTAAGGACGAACTTAGACAAACCTTAGAATGAGACTAACGAGACTAACTTGGGAAGAACAAAGACAAACTTAAGTCTCATTCTAAGGTTTGTCTAAGTTCGTCCCAAGTTAGTCTCTTTCTAAGGACGAACTTAGACAAACCTTAGAATGAGACTAACGAGACTAACTTGGGACGAACAAAGACAAACTTAAGTCACATTCTAAGGTTTGTCTAAGTTCGTCCCAAGTTAGTCTCTTTCTAAGGACGAACTTAGATAAACCTCAGAATGAGACTGACGAGACTAACTTGGGACGAACAAAGACAAAAAGTCACATTCTAAGGTTTGTCTAAGTTCGTCCCAAGTTAGTCTCTTTCTAAGGACGAACTTATATAAACCTCAGAATGAGACTGACGAGACTAACTTGGGACGAAAAAAGACAAACTTAAGTCCCATTCTAAGGTTTGTCTAAGTTCGTCCCAAGTTTGTCTCTTTCTAAGGACGAACGTAGACAAACCTTAGAACGAGACTAACTTGGGACGAACAAAGATAAACTTAAGTCCCATTCTAAGGTTTGTCTTAGTTCGTCCCAAGTTAGTCTCTTTCTAAGGACGAACTTAGACAAACCTTAGAATGAGACTAACGAGACTAACTTGGGACGAACAAAGACAAACTTAAGTCCCATTCTAAAGTTTGTCTTAGTTCGTCCCAAGTTAGTCTCTTTCTAAGGACGAACTTAGACAAACCTCAGAATGAGACTGACGAGACTAACTTGGGACGAACAAAGACAAACTTAAGTCTCATTCTAAGGTTTGTCTAAGTTCGTCCCAAGTTAGTCTCTTTCTAAGGACGAACTTAGACAAACCTTAGAATGAGACTAACGAGACTAACTTGGGAAGAACAAAGACAAACTTAAGTCTCATTCTAAGGTTTGTCTAAGTTCGTCCCAAGTTAGTCTCTTTCTAAGGACGAACTTAGACAAACCTTAGAATGAGACTAACTAGACTAACTTGGGACGAACAAAGACAAACTTAAGTCTCATTCTAAGGTTTGTCTAAGGTCGTCCCAAGTTAGTCTCTTTCTAAGGACGAACTTAGACAAACCTTAGAATGAGACTAACGAGACTAACTGTGGACGAACAAAGAAAAACGTTAGTCTCATTCTAAGGTTTGTCTTAGTTCGTCCAAGGTTAGTCTCTTTCTAAGGACGAACTTAGACAAACCTTAGAATGAGACTAACGAGACTAACTTGGGACGAACAAAGACAAACTTAAGTCCCATTCTAAGGTTTGTCTTAGTTCGTCCAAGTTAGTCTCTTTCTAATGACGAACTTAGACAAACCTTAGAATGAGACTAACGAGATTAACTTGGGACGAACAAGGACAAACTTAAGTCTCATTCTAAGGTTTGTCTAAGTTCGTCCCAAGTTAGTCTCTTTCTAAGGACAAACTTAGACAAACCTTAGAATGAGACTAACAAGACTAACTTTGGACGAACAAAGAAAAACGTTAGTCTCATTCTAAGGTTTGTCTAAGTTCGTCCCAAGTTAGTCTCTTTCTAAGGACGAACTTAGACAAACCTTAGAATGAGACTAATGAGAAAAACTTGGGACGAACAATGACAAACTTAAGTCTCATTCTAAGGTTTGTCTAAGTTCGTCCCAAGTTAGTCTCTTTCTAAGGACGAACTTAGACAAACCTTAGAATGAGACTAACGAGACTAACTTGGGAAGAACAAAGACAAACTTAAGTCTCATTCTAAGGT
This sequence comes from Rhodiola kirilowii, assembly GCA_033675215.1. Classification (NCBI taxonomy): domain Eukaryota; kingdom Viridiplantae; phylum Streptophyta; class Magnoliopsida; order Saxifragales; family Crassulaceae; genus Rhodiola; species Rhodiola kirilowii. Next base: position 96,633 of record JAUCNB010000045.1, read on the forward strand.
TTGTCTAAGTTCGTCCCAAGTTAGTCTCTTTCTAAGGACGAACTTAGACAAACCATAAAATGAGACTAATGAGAAAAACTTGGGACGAACAATGACAAACTTAAGTCTCATTCTAAGGTTTGTCTAAGTTCGTCCCAAGTTAGTCTCTTTCTAAGGACGAACTTAGATAAACCTCAGAATGAGACTGACGAGACTAACTTGGGACGAAAAAAGACAAACTTAAGTCCCATACTAAGGTTTGTCTAAGTTCGTCCCAAGTTTGTCTCTTTCTAAGGACGAACGTAGACAAACCTTAGAACGAGACTAACGAGACTAACTTGGGACGAACAAAGACAAACATAAGTCCCATTCTAAGGTTTGTCTTAGTTCGTCCCAAGTTAGTCTCTTTCTAAGGACGAACTTAGACAAACCTTAGAATGAGACTAACGAGACTAACTTGGGACGAACAAAGACAAACTTAAGTCTCATTCTAAGGTTTGTCTAAGTTCGTCCCAAGTTATTCTCTTTCTAAGGACGAACTTAGACAAACCTTAGAATGAGACTAACGAGACTAACTTTGGACGAACAAAGAAAAACGTTAGTCTCATTCTAAGGTTTGTCTTAGTTCGTCCCAAGTTAGTCTCTTTCTAAGGGCGAACTTAGACAAACCTTAGAATGAGACTAACGAGACTAACTTGGGACGATCAAAGACAAACTTAAGTCCCATTCTAAGGTTTGTCTTAGTTCGTCCCAAGTTAGTCTCTTTCTAAGGACGAACTTAGACAAACCTTAGAATGAGACTAACGAGACTAACTTGGGAAGAACAAAGACAAACTTAAGTATCATTCTAAGGTTTGTCTAAGTTCGTCCCAAGTTAGTCTCTTTCTAAGGACGAACTTAGACAAACCTTAGAATGAGACTAACGAGACTAACTTGGGACGAACAAAGACAAACTTAAGTCACATTCTAAGGTTTGTCTAAGTTCGTCCCAAGTTAGTCTCTTTCTAAGGACGAACTTAGATAAACCTCAGAATGAGACTGACGAGACTAACTTGGGACGAACAAAGACAAAAAGTCACATTCTAAGGTTTGTCTAAGTTCGTCCCAAGTTAGTCTCTTTCTAAGGACGAACTTATATAAACCTCAGAATGAGACTGACGAGACTAACTTGGGACGAAAAAAGATAAACTTAAGTCCCATTCTAAGGTTTGTCTAAGTTCGTCCCAAGTTTGTCTCTTTCTAAGGACGAACGTAGACAAACCTTAGAACGAGACTAACTTGGGACGAACAAAGATAAACTTAAGTCCCATTCTAAGGTTTGTCTTAGTTCGTCCCAAGTTAGTCTCTTTCTAAGGACGAACTTAGACAAACCTTAGAATGAGACTAACGAGACTAACTTGGGACGAACAAAGACAAACTTAAGTCCCATTCTAAAGTTTGTCTTAGTTCGTCCCAAGTTAGTCTCTTTCTAAGGACGAACTTAGACAAACCTCAGAATGAGACTGACGAGACTAACTTGGGACGAACAAAGACAAACTTAAGTCTCATTCTAAGGTTTGTCTAAGTTCGTCCCAAGTTAGTCTCTTTCTAAGGACGAACTTAGACAAACCTTAGAATGAGACTAACGAGACTAACTTGGGAAGAACAAAGACAAACTTAAGTCTCATTCTAAGGTTTGTCTAAGTTCGTCCCAAGTTAGTCTCTTTCTAAGGACGAACTTAGACAAACCTTAGAATGAGACTAACGAGACTAACTTGGGACGAACAAAGACAAACTTAAGTCTCATTCTAAGGTTTGTCTAAGGTCGTCCCAAGTTAGTCTCTTTCTAAGGACGAACTTAGACAAACCTTAGAATGAGACTAACGAGACTAACTGTGGACGAACAAAGAAAAACGTTAGTCTCATTCTAAGGTTTGTCTTAGTTCGTCCAAGGTTAGTCTCTTTCTAAGGACGAACTTAGACAAACCTTAGAATGAGACTAACGAGACTAACTTGGGACGAACAAAGGCAAACTTAAGTCCCATTCTAAGGTTTGTCTTAGTTCGTCCAAGTTAGTCTCTTTCTAATGACGAACTTAGACAAACCTTAGAATGAGACTAACGAGATTAACTTGGGACGAACAAGGACAAACTTAAGTCTCATTCTAAGGTTTGTCTAAGTTCGTCCCAAGTTAGTCTCTTTCTAAGGACGAACTTAGACAAACCTTAGAATGAGACTAATGAGACTAACTTGGGACGAACAAAGACAAACTTAAGTCTCATTCTAAGGTTTGTCTAAGTTTGTCCCAAGTTAGTCTCTTTCTAAGGACGAACTTAGATAAATCTTAGAATGAGACTAACGAGACAAACTTGGGACGAACAAAGACAAACTTAAGTCTCATTCTAAGGTTTGTCTAAGTTCGTCCCAAGTTAGTCTCTTTCTAATGACGAACTTAGACGAACCTTGGAATGAGACTAACGAGACTAACATGGGACGAACAAAGACAAACTTAAATCTCCTTCTAAGGTTTGTCTAAGTTCGTCCCAAGTTAGTCTCTTTTTAAGGACGAACTTAGACAAACCTTAGAATGAGACTAACGAGACTAACTTGGGACGAACAAAGACAAATTAAGTCCCATTCTAAGGTTTGTCTTAGTTCGTCCAAAGTTAGTCTCTTTCTAAGGACGAACTTAGACGAACCTTAGAATGAGTCTAACGAGACTAACTTGGGATGAACAAAGACAAACTTAAGTCCCATTCTAAGGTTTGTCTTAGTTCGTCCCAAGTTAGTCTCTTTCTAAGGACGAACTTAGACAAACCTTAGAATGAGACTAACTTGGGACGAACATAGACAAACTTAAGTCTCATTCTAAGGTTTGTCTTAGTTCGTCCAAGTTAGTCTCTTTCTAATGACGAACTTAGACAAACCTTAGAATGAGACTAACGAGATTAACTTGGGACGAACAAGGACAAACTTAAGTCTCATTCTAAGGTTTGTCTATGTTCGTCCCAAGTTAGTCTCTTTCTAAGGACGAACTTAGACAAACCTTAGAATGAGACTAATGAGACTAACTTGGGACGAACAAAGACAAACTTAAGTCTCATTCTAAGGTTTGTCTAAGTTTGTCCCAAGTTAGTCTCTTTCTAAGGCGAACTTAGATAAATCTTAGAATGAGACTAACGAGACAAACTTGGGACGAACAAAGACAAACTTAAGTCTCATTCTAAGGTTTGTCTAAGTTCGTCCCAAGTTAGTCTCTTTCTAATGACGAACTTAGACGAACCTTAGAATGAGACTAACGAGACTAACATGGGACGAACAAAGACAAACTTAAATCTCCTTCTAAGGTTTGTCTAAGTTCGTCCCAAGTTAGTCTCTTTTTAAGGACAAACTTAGACAAACCTTAGAATGAGACTAACGAGACTAACTTGGGACGAACAAAGACAAATTAAGTCCCATTCTAAGGTTTGTCTTAGTTCGTCCAAAGTTAGTCTCTTTCTAAGGACGAACTTAGACGAACCTTAGAATGAGTCTAACGAGACTAACTTGGGATGAACAAAGACAAACTTAAGTCCCATTCTAAGGTTTGTCTTAGTTCGTCCCAAGTTAGTCTCTTTCTAAGGACGAACTTAGACAAACCTTAGAATGAGACTAACTTGGGACGAACATAGACAAACTTAAGTCTCATTCTAAGGTTTGTCTAAGTTCGTCCCAAGTTATTCTCTTTCTAAGGACAAACTTAGACAAACCTTAGAATGAGACTAACAAGACTAACTTTGGACGAACAAAGAAAAACGTTAGTCTCATTCTAAGGTTTGTCTTAGTTCGTCCCAAGTTTGTCTCTTTCTAAGGATGAACTTTGACAAACCTTAGAATGAGACTAACGAGACTAACTTGGGACGAACAAAGACAAACTTAAGTCCCATTCTAAGGTTTGTCTTAGTTCGTCCCAAGTTAGTCTCTTTCTAAGGACAACTTAGACAAACCTTAGAATGAGACTAACGAGACTAACTTGGGACGAACAAAGACAAACTTAAGTCGCATTCTAAGGTTTGTCTAAGTTCGTCCCAAGTTAGTCTGTTTCTAAGGACAAACTTAGACAAACCATAGAATGAGTCTAACGAGACAAACTTGGGACGAACAAAGACAAACTTAAGTCTCATTCTAAGGTTTGTCTAAGTTCGTCCCAAGTTATTCTCTTTCTAAGGACGAACTTAGACAAACCATAGAATGAGACTAACGAGACTAACGTGGGACGAACAAAGACAAACTTAAGTCTCATTCTAAGGTTTGTCTAAGTTCGTCCCAAGTTATTCTCTTTCTAAGATGAACTTAGACAAATCTTAGAATGAGACTAACGAGACTAACTTTGGACGAACAAAGAAAAACGTTAGTCTCATTCTAAGGTTTGTCTTAGTTCGTCCCAAGTTAGTCTCTTTCTAAGGACAAACTTAGACAAACCTTAGAAGGAGACTAACGAGACTAACTTGGGACAAACAAAGACAAACTTAAGTCTCATTCTAAGGTTTGTCTAAGTTCGTCCCAAGTTAGTCTCTTTCTAAAGACGAACTTAGACAAACCTTAGAATGAGACTAACGAGACTAACTTGGGAAGAACAAAGACAAACTTAAGTCTCATTCTAAGGTTTGTCTAAGTTCGTCCCAAGTTAGTCTCTTTCTAAGGATGAACTTAGACAAACCTTAGAATGAGACTAATGAGACAAACTTGGGACGAACAATGACAAACTTAAGTCTCATTCTAAGGTTTGTCTAAGTTCGTCCCAAGTTAGTCTCTTTCTAAGGACGAACTTAAATAAACCTTAGAATCAGACTGACGAGACTAAATTGGGACGAAAAAAGACAAACTTAAGTCCCATTCTAAGGTTTGTCTAAGTTCGTCCCAAGTTCGTCTCTTTCTAAGGACGAACGTAGACAAACCTTAGAACGAGACTAACGAGACTAACTTGGGACGAACAAAGACAAACTTAAGTCCCATTCTAAGGTTTGTCTTAGTTCGTCCCAAGTTAGTCTCTTTCTAAGGACGAACTTAGACAAACCTTAGAATGAGACTAACGAGACTAACTTGGGACGAATAAAGACAAACTTAAGTCTCATTCTAAGGTTTGTCTAAGTTCGTCCCAAGTTAGTCTCTTTCTAAGGATGAACTTAGACAACCCTTAGAATGAGGCTAACGAGACTAACTTGGGACGAACAAATACAAACTTAAGTCTCATTCTAAGGTTTGTCTAAGTTCGTCCCAAGTTAGTCTCTTTCTAAGGACGAACTTAGACAAACCTTAGAATGAGACTAACGAGACTAACGTGGGACTAATGAATACCAACTTAAGTCCTATTCTAAGGTTTGTCTAAGTTCGTCCCAAGTTAGTCTCTTTCTAAGGACGAACTTAGACAAACCTTAGAATGAGACTAACGAGACTAACTTGGGACGAACAAAGACAAACTTAAGTCTCATTCTAAGGTTTGTCTAAGGTCGTCCCAAGTTAGTCTCTTTCTAAGGACGAACTTAGACAAACCTTAGAATGAGACTAACGAGACTAACTTGGGACGAACAAAGACAAACTTAAGTCTCATTCTAAGGTTTGTCTAAGTTCATCCCAAGTTATTCTCTTTCTAAGGACGAACTTAGACAAACCTTAGAATGAGACTAACGAGACTAACTTTGGACGAACAAAGAAAAACGTTAGTCTCATTCTAAGGTTTGTCATAGTTCGTCCCAAGTTAGTCTCTTTCAAAGGACAAACTTAGACAAACCTTAGAAGGAGACTAACGAGACTAACTTGGGACGAACAAAGACAAACTTAAGTCTCATTCTAAGGTTTGTCTAAGTTCGTCCCAAGTTAGTCTCTTTCTAAGGACAAACTTAGACAAACCTTAGAATGAGACTAACGAGACTAACTTGGTACAAACAACGACAAACTTAAGTATCATTCTAGGGTTTGTCTAAGTTCGTCCCAAGTTAGTCTCTTTCTAAGGACGAACTTAGACAAACCTTAGAATGAGACTAATGAGAAAAACTTGGGACGAACAATGACAAACTTAAGTCACATTCTAAGGTTTGTCTAAGTTCGTCCCAAGTTAGTCTCTTTCTAAGGACGAACTTAGATAAACCTCAGAATGAAACTGACGAGACTAACTTGGGACGAAAAAAGACAAACTTAAGTCCCATTCTAAGGTTTGTCTAAGTTCGTCCCAAGTTTGTCTCTTTCTAAGGACGAACGTAGACAAACCTTAGAACGAGACTAACTTGGGACGAACAAAGATAAACTTAAGTCCCATTCTAAGGTTTGTCTTAGTTCGTCCCAAGTTAGTCTCTTTCTAAGGACGAACTTAGACAAACCTTAGAATGAGACTAACGAGACTAACTTGGGACGAACAAAGACAAACTTAAGTCCCATTCTAAAGTTTGTCTTAGTTCGTCCCAAGTTAGTCTCTTTCTAAGGACGAACTTAGACAAACCTCAGAATGAGACTGACGAGACTAACTTGGGACGAACAAAGACAAACTTAAGTCTCATTCTAAGGTTTGTCTAAGGTCGTCCCAAGTTAGTCTCTTTCTAAGGACGAACTTAGACAAACCTTAGAATGAGACTAACGAGACTAACTGTGGACGAACAAAGAAAAACGTTAGTCTCATTCTAAGGTTTGTCTTAGTTCGTCCAAGGTTAGTCTCTTTCTAAGGACGAACTTAGACAAACCTTAGAATGAGACTAACGAGACTAACTTGGGACGAACAAAGACAAACTTAAGTCCCATTCTAAGGTTTGTCTAAGTTCGTCCCAAGTTCGTCTTTTTCTAAGGACGAACGTAGACAAACCTTAGAACGAGACTAACGAGGCTAACTTGTGACGAACAAAGACAAACTTAAGTCCCATTCTAAGGTTTGTCTTAGTTCGTCCCAAGTTAGTCTCTTTCTAAGGACGAACTTAGACAAACCTTAGAATGAGACTAACGAGACTAACTTGGGACGAACAAAGACAAACTTAAGTCTCATTCTAAGGTTTGTCTAAGGTCGTCCCAAGTTAGTCTCTTTCTAAGGACGAACTTAGACAAACCTTAGAATGAGACTAACGAGACTAACTTGGGACGAACAAAGACAAACTTAAGTCTCATTCTAAGGTTTGTCTAAGTTCATCCCAAGTTATTCTCTTTCTAAGGACGAACTTAGACAAACCTTAGAATGAGACTAACGAGACTAACTTTGGACGAACAAAGAAAAACGTTAGTCTCATTCTAAGGTTTGTCTTAGTTCGTCCCAAGTTAGTCTCTTTCTAAGGACAAACTTAGACAAACCTTAGAAGGAGACTAACGAGACTAACTTGGGACGAACAAAGACAAACTTAAGTCTCATTCTAAGGTTTGTCTAAGTTCATCCCAAGTTAGTCTCTTTCTAAGGACGAACTTAGACAAACCTTAGAATGAGACTAACGAGACTAACTTGGGACGAACAAAGACAAACTTAAGTCTCATTCTAAGGTTTGTCTAAGTTCGTCCCAAGTTAGTCTCTTTCTAAGGACGAACTTAGACAAACCTTAGAATGAGACTAATGAGACTAACTTGGGACGAACAAAGACAAACTTAAGTCTCATTCTAAGGTTTGTCTAAGTTTGTCCCAAGTTAGTCTCTTTCTAAGGACGAACTTAGATAAATCTTAGAATGAGACTAACGAGACAAACTTGGGACGAACAAAGACAAACTTAAGTCTCTTTCTAAGGTTTGTCTAAGTTCGTCCCAAGTTAGTCTCTTTCTAAGGACAAACTTAGACAAACCTTAGAATGAGACTAACGAGACTAACTTGGTACAAACAACGACAAACTTAAGTATCATTCTAGGGTTTGTCTAAGTTCGTCCCAAGTTAGTCTCTTTCTAAGGACGAACTTAGACAAACCTTAGAATGAGACTAATGAGAAAAACTTGGGACGAACAATGACAAACTTAAGTCACATTCTAAGGTTTGTCTAAGTTCGTCCCAAGTTAGTCTCTTTCTAAGGACGAACTTAGATAAACCTCAGAATGAAACTGACGAGACTAACTTGGGACGAAAAAAGACAAACTTAAGTCCCATTCTAAGGTTTGTCTAAGTTCGTCCCAAGTTTGTCTCTTTCTAAGGACGAACGTAGACAAACCTTAGAACGAGACTAACTTGGGACGAACAAAGATAAACTTAAGTCCCATTCTAAGGTTTGTCTTAGTTCGTCCCAAGTTAGTCTCTTTCTAAGGACGAACTTAGACAAACCTTAGAATGAGACTAACGAGACTAACTTGGGACGAACAAAGACAAACTTAAGTCCCATTCTAAAGTTTGTCTTAGTTCATCCCAAGTTAGTCTCTTTCTAAGGACGAACTTAGACAAACCTCAGAATGAGACTGACGAGACTAACTTGGGACGAACAAAGACAAACTTAAGTCTCATTCTAAGGTTTGTCTAAGTTCGTCCCAAGTTAGTCTCTTTCTAAGGACGAACTTAGACAAACTTAGAATGAGACTAACGAGACTAACTTGGGAAGAACAAAGACAAACTTAAGTCTCATTCTAAGGTTTGTCTAAGTTCGTCCCAAGTTAGTCTCTTTCTAAGGACGAACTTAGACAAACCTTAGAATGAGACTAACGAGACTAACTTGGGACGAACAAAGACAAACTTAAGTCTCATTCTAAGGTTTGTCTAAGGTCGTCCCAAGTTAGTCTCTTTCTAAGGACGAACTTAGACAAACCTTAGAATGAGACTAACGAGACTAACTGTGGACGAACAAAGAAAAACGTTAGTCTCATTCTAAGGTTTGTCTTAGTTCGTCCAAGGTTAGTCTCTTTCTAAGGACGAACTTAGACAAACCTTAGAATGAGACTAACGAGACTAACTTGGGACGAACAAAGACAAACTTAAGTCCCATTCAAAGGTTTGTCTAAGTTCGTCCCAAGTTCGTCTCTTTCTAAGGACGAACGTAGACAAACCTTAGAACGAGACTAACGAGGCTAACTTGTGACGAACAAAGACAAACTTAAGTCCCATTCTAAGGTTTGTCTTAGTTCGTCCCAAGTTAGTCTCTTTCTAAGGACGAACTTAGACAAACCTTAGAATGAGACTAACGAGACTAACTTGGGACGAACAAAGACAAACTTAAGTCTCATTCTAAGGTTTGTCTAAGGTCGTCCCAAGTTAGTCTCTTTCTAAGGACGAACTTAGACAAACCTTAGAATGAGACTAACGAGACTAACTTGGGAAGAACAAAGACAAACTTAAGTCTCATTCTAAGGTTTGTCTAAGTTCGTCCCAAGTTAGTCTCTTTCTAAGGACGAACTTAGACAAACCTTAGAATGAGACTAACGAGACTAACTTGGGACGAACAAAGACAAACTTAAGTCTCATTCTAAGGTTTGTCTAAGGTCGTCCCAAGTTAGTCTCTTTCTAAGGACGAACTTAGACAAACCTTAGAATGAGACTAACGAGACTAACTGTGGACGAACAAAGAAAAACGTTAGTCTCATTCTAAGGTTTGTCTTAGTTCGTCCAAGGTTAGTCTCTTTCTAAGGACGAACTTAGACAAACCTTAGAATGAGACTAACGAGACTAACTTGGGACGAACAAAGACAAACTTAAGTCCCATTCTAAGGTTTGTCTAAGTTCGTCCCAAGTTCGTCTCTTTCTAAGGACGAACGTAGACAAACCTTAGAACGAGACTAACGAGGCTAACTTGTGACGAACAAAGACAAACTTAAGTCCCATTCTAAGGTTTGTCTTAGTTCGTCCCAAGTTAGTCTCTTTCTAAGGACGAACTTAGACAAACCTTAGAATGAGACTAACGAGACTAACTTGGGACGAACAAAGACAAACTTAAGTCTCATTCTAAGGTTTGTCTAAGGTCGTCCCAAGTTAGTCTCTTTCTAAGGACGAACTTAGACAAACCTTAGAATGAGACTAACGAGACTAACTTGGGAAGAACAAAGACAAACTTAAGTCTCATTCTAAGGTTTGTCTAAGTTCGTCCCAAGTTAGTCTCTTTCTAAGGACGAACTTAGACAAACCTTAGAATGAGACTAACGAGACTAACTTGGGACGAACAAAGACAAACTTAAGTCTCATTCTAAGGTTTGTCTAAGGTCGTCCCAAGTTAGTCTCTTTCTAAGGACGAACTTAGACAAACCTTAGAATGAGACTAACGAGACTAACTGTGGACGAACAAAGAAAAACGTTAGTCTCATTCTAAGGTTTGTCTTAGTTCGTCCAAGGTTAGTCTCTTTCTAAGGACGAACTTAGACAAACCTTAGAATGAGACTAACGAGACTAACTTGGGACGAACAAAGACAAACTTAAGTCCCATTCTAAGGTTTGTCTAAGTTCGTCCCAAGTTCGTCTCTTTCTAAGGACGAACGTAGACAAACCTTAGAACGAGACTAACGAGGCTAACTTGTGACGAACAAAGACAAACTTAAGTCCCATTCTAAGGTTTGTCTTAGTTCGTCCCAAGTTAGTCTCTTTCTAAGGACGAACTTAGACAAACCTTAGAATGAGACTAACGAGACTAACTTGGGACGAACAAAGACAAACTTAAGTCTCATTCTAAGGTTTGTCTAAGGTCGTCCCAAGTTAGTCTCTTTCTAAGGACGAACTTAGACAAACCTTAGAATGAGACTAACGAGACTAACTTGGGACGAACAAAGACAAACTTAAGTCTCATTCTAAGGTTTGTCTAAGTTCATCCCAAGTTATTCTCTTTCTAAGGACGAACTTAGACAAACCTTAGAATGAGACTAACGAGACTAACTTTGGACGAACAAAGAAAAACGTTAGTCTCATTCTAAGGTTTGTCTTAGTTCGTCCCAAGTTAGTCTCTTTCTAAGGACAAACTTAGACAAACCTTAGAAGGAGACTAACGAGACTAACTTGGGACGAACAAAGACAAACTTAAGTCTCATTCTAAGGTTTGTCTAAGTTCATCCCAAGTTAGTCTCTTTCTAAGGACGAACTTAGACAAACCTTAGAATGAGACTAACGAGACTAACTTGGGACGAACAAAGACAAACTTAAGTCTCATTCTAAGGTTTGTCTAAGTTCGTCCCAAGTTAGTCTCTTTCTAAGGACGAACTTAGACAAACCTTAGAATGAGACTAATGAGAAAAACTTGGGACGAACAATGACAAACTTAAGTCACATTCTAAGGTTTGTCTAAGTTCGTCCCAAGTTAGTCTCTTTCTAAGGACGAACTTAGATAAACCTCAGAATGAGACTGACGAGACTAACTTGTGACGAAAAAAGACAAACTTAAGTCCCATTCTAAGGTTTGTCTAAGTTCGTCCCAAGTTTTTCTCTTTCTAAGGACGAACGTAGACAAACCTTAGAACGAGACTAACTTGGGACGAACAAAGATAAACTTAAGTCCCATTCTAAGGTTTGTCTTAGTTCGTCCCAAGTTAGTCTCTTTCTAAGGACGAACTTAGACAAACCTTAGAATGAGACTAACGAGACTAACTTGGGACGAACAAAGACAAACTTAAGTCCCATTCTAAAGTTTGTCTTAGTTCGTCCCAAGTTAGTCTCTTTCTAAGGACGAACTTAGACAAACCTCAGAATGAGACTGACGAGACTAACTTGGGACGAACAAAGACAAACTTAAGTCTCATTCTAAGGTTTGTCTAAGTTCGTCCCAAGTTAGTCTCTTTCTAATGACGAACTTAGACGAACCTTAGAATGAGACTAACGAGACTAACATGGGACGAACAAAGACAAACTCAAATCTCCTTCTAAGGTTTGTCTAAGTTCGTCCCAAGTTAGTCTCTTTTTAAGGACGAACTTAGACAACCCTTAGAATGAGACTAACGAGACTAACTTGGGACGAACAAAGACAAATTAAGTCCCATTCTAAGGTTTGTCTTAGCTCGTCCAAAGTTAGTCTTTTTCTAAGGACGAACTTAGACGAACCTTAGAATGAGTCTAACGAGACTAACTTGGGATGAACAAAGACAAACTTAAGTCCCATTCTAAGGTTTGTCTTAGTTCGTCCCAAGTTAGTCTCTTTCTAAGGACGAACTTAGACAAACCTTAGAATGAGACTAACTTGGGACGAACATAGACAAACTTAAGTCTCATTCTAAGGTTTGTCTAAGTTCGTCCCAAGTTATTCTCTTTCTAAGGACAAACTTAGACAAACCTTAGAATGAGACTAACAAGACTAACTTTGGACGAACAAAGAAAAACGTTAGTCTCATTCTAAGGTTTGTCTTAGTTCGTCCCAAGTTTGTCTCTTTCTAAGGATGAACTTAGACAAACCTTAGAATGAGACTAACGAGACTAACTTGGGACGAACAAAGACAAACTTAAGTCCCATTCTAAGGTTTGTCTTAGTTCGTCCAAAGTTAGTCTCTTTCTAAGGACAACTTAGACAAACCTTAGAATGAGACTAACGAGACTAACTTGGGACGAATAAAGACAAACTTAAGTCGCATTCTAAGGTTTGTCTAAGTTCGTCCCAAGTTAGTCTGTTTCTAAGGACAAACTTAGACAAACCATAGAATGAGTCTAACGAGACAAACTTGGGACGAACAAAGACAAACATAAGTCTCATTCTAAGGTTTGTCTAAGTTCGTCCCAAGTTATTCTCTTTCTAAGGACGAACTTAGACAAACCTTAGAATGAGACTAACGAGACTAACGTGGGACGAACAAAGACAAACTTAAGTCTCATTCTAAGGTTTGTCTAAGTTCGTCCCAAGTTATTCTCTTTCTAAGGATGAACTTAGACAAACCTTAGAATGAGACTAACGAGACTAACTTTGGACGAACAAAGAAAAACGTTAGTCTCATTCTAAGGTTTGTCTTAGTTCGTCCCAAGTTAGTCTCTTTCTAAGGACAAACTTAGACAAACCTTAGAAGGAGACTAACGAGACTAACTTGGGACAAACAAAGACAAACTTAAGTCTCATTCTAAGGTTTGTCTAAGTTCGTCCCAAGTTAGTCTCTTTCTAAAGACGAACTTAGACAAACCTTAGAATGAGACTAACGAGACTAACTTGGGAAGAACAAAGACAAACTTAAGTCTCATTCTAAGGTTTGTCTAAGTTCGTCCCAAGTTAGTCTCTTTCTAAGGACGAACTTAGACAAACCTTAGAATGAGACTAATGAGACAAACTTGGGACGAACAATGACAAACTTAAGTCTCATTCTAAGGTTTGTCTAAGTTCGTCCCAAGTTAGTCTCTTTCTAAGGACGAACTTAAATAAACCTTAGAATCAGACTAGCGAGACTAAATTGGGACGAAAAAAGACAAACTTAAGTCCCATTCTAAGGTTTGTCTAAGTTCGTCCCAAGTTCGTCTCTTTCTAAGGACGAACGTAGACAAACCTTAGAACGAGACTAACGAGACTAACTTGGGATGAACAAAGACAAACTTAAGTCCCATTCTAAGGTTTGTCTTAGTTCGTCCCAAGTTAGTCTCTTTCTAAGGACGAACTTAGACAAACCTTAGAATGAGACTAACGAGACTAACTTGGGACGAACAAAGACAAACTTAAGTCTCATTCTAAGGTTTGTCTAAGTTCGTCCCAAGTTAGTCTCTTTCTAAGGATGAACTTAGACAACCCTTAGAATGAGACTAACGAGACAAACTTGGGACGAACAAATACAAACTTAAGTCTCATTCTAAGGTTTGTCTAAGTTCGTCCCAAGTTAGTCTCTTTCTAAGGACGAACTTAGACAAACCTTAGAATGAGACTAACGAGACTAACGTGGGACGAATAAATACTAACTTAAGTCCTATTCTAAGGTTTGTCTAAGTTCGTCCCAAGTTAGTCTCTTTCTAAGGACGAACTTAGACAAACCTTAGAATGAGACTAACGAGACTAACTTGGGACGAACAAAGACAAACTTAAGTCTCATTCTAAGGTTTGTCTAAGTTCGTCCCAAGTTAGTCTCTTTCTAAGGACGAACTTAAATAAACCTTAGAATCAGACTGACGAGACTAAATTGGGACGAAAAAAGACAAACTTAAGTCCCATTCTAAGGTTTGTCTAAGTTCGTCCCAAGTTCGTCTCTTTCTAAGGACGAACGTAGACAAACCTTAGAACGAGACTAACGAGACTAACTTGGGACGAACAAAGACAAACTTAAGTCCCATTCTAAGGTTTGTCTTAGTTCGTCCCAAGTTAGTCTCTTTCTAAGGACGAACTTAGACAAACCTTAGAATGAGACTAACGAGACTAACTTGGGACGAACAAAGACAAACTTAAGTCTCATTCTAAGGTTTGTCTAAGTTCGTCCCAAGTTAGTCTCTTTCTAAGGATGAACTTAGACAACCCTTAGAATGAGACTAACGAGACAAACTGGGGACGAACAAATACAAACTTAAGTCTCATTCTAAGGTTTGTCTAAGTTCGTCCCAAGTTAGTCTCTTTCTAAGGACGAACTTAGACAAACCTTAGAATGAGACTAACGAGACTAACGTGGGACGAATAAATACTAACTTAAGTCCTATTCTAAGGTTTGTCTAAGTTCGTCCCAAGTTAGTCTCTTTCTAAGGACGAACTTAGACAAACCTTAGAATGAGACTAACGAGACTAACTTGGGACGAACAAAGACAAACTTAAGTCTCATTCAAAGGTTTGTCTAAGGTCGTCCCAAGTTAGTCTCTTTCTAAGGACGAACTTAGACAAACCTTAGAATGAGACTAACGAGACTAACTGTGGACGAACAAAGAAAAACGTTAGTCTCATTCTAAGATTTGTCTTAGTTCGTCCAAGGTTAGTCTCTTTCTAAGGACGAACTTAGACAAACCTTAGAATGAGACTAACGAGACTAACTTGGGACGAACAAAGACAAACTTAAGTCCCATTCAAAGGTTTGTCTTAGTTCGTCCCAAGTTAGTCTCTTTCTAATGACGAACTTAGACAAACCTTAGAATGAGACTAACGAGACTAACTTGGGACGAACAAGGACAAACTTAAGTCTCATTCTAAGGTTTGTCTAAGTTCGTCCCAAGTTAGTCTCTTTCTAAGGACGAACTTAGACAAACTTTAGAATGAGACTAATGAGAAAAACTTGGGACGAACAATGACAAACTTAAGTCTCATTATAAGGTTTGTCTAAGTTCGTCTCAAGTTAGTCTCTTTCTAATGACGAACTTTGACGAACCTTAGAATGAGACTAACGAGACTAACTTGGGACGAACAAAGACAAACTTAAATCTCCTTCTAAGGTTTGTCTAATTTCGTCCCAAGTTAGTCTCTTTCTAAGGACGAACTTAGACACACCATAGAATGAGACTAATGAGAAAAACTTGGGACGAACAATGACAAACTTAAGTCTCATTCTAAGGTTTGTCTAAGTTCGTCCCAAGTTAGTCTCTTTCTAAGGACGAACTTAGATAAACCTTAGAATGAGAGTAATGAGAAAAACTTGGGACGAACAATGACAAACTTAAGTCCCATTCTAAGGTTTGTCTAAGTTCGTCCCAAGTTTGTCTCTTTCTAAGGACGAACGTAGACAAACCTTAGAACGAGACTAACGAGACTAACTTGGGACGAACAATGACAAACTTAAGTCCCATTCTAAGGTTTGTCTTAGTTCGTCCCAAGTTAGTCTCTTTCTAAGGACGAACTTAGTCAAACCTTAGAATGAGACTAACGAGACTAACTTGGGACGAACAATGACAAACTTAAGTCCCATTCAAAGGTTTGTCTTAGTTCGTCCCAAGTTAGTCTCTTTCTAATGACGAACTTAGACAAACCTTAGAATGAGACTAACGAGACTAACTTGGGACGAACAAGGACAAACTTAAGTCTCATTCTAAGGTTTGTCTAAGTTCGTCCCAAGTTAGTCTCTTTCTAAGGACGAACTTAGACAAACCTTAGAATGAGACTAAAGAGACTAACTTGGGACGAACAAAGACAAACTTAAGTCTCATTCTAAGGTTTGTCTAAGTTCGTCTCAAGTTAGTCTCTTTCTAATGACGAACTTTGACGAACCTTAGAATGAGACTAACGAGACTAACTTGGGACGAACAAAGACAAACTTAAATCCCCTTCTAAGGTTTGTCTAATTTCGTCCCAAGTTAGTCTCTTTCTAAGGACGAACTTAGACTCACCATAGAATAAGACTAATGAGAAAAACTTGGGACGAACAATGACAAACTTAAGTCTCATTCTAAGGTTTGTCTAAGTTCGTCCCAAGTTAGTCTCTTTCTAAGGACGAACTTAGATAAACCTCGGAATGAGACTGACGAGACTAACTTGGGACGAAAAAAGACAAACTTAAGTCCCATTCTAAGGTTTGTATAAGTTCGTCCCAAGTTTGTCTCTTTCTAAGGACGAACGTAGACAAACCTTAGAACGAGACTAACGAGACTAACTTGGGACGAACAAAGACAAAATTAAGTCCCATTCTAAGGTTTGTCTTAGTTCGTCCCAAGTTAGTCTCTTTCTAAGGACGAACTTAGACAAACCTTAGAATGAGACTAACGAGACTAACTTGGGACGAACAAAGACAAACTTAAGTCTCATTCTAAGGTTTGTCTAAGTTCGTCCCAAGTTATTCTCTTTCTAAGGACGAACTTAGACAAACCTTAGAATGAGACTAACGAGACTAACTTTGGACGAACAAAGAAAAACGTTAGTCTCATTCTAAGGTTTGTCTTAGTTCGTCCCAAGTTAGTCTCTTTCTAAGGGCGAACTTAGACAAACCTTAGAATGAGACTAACGAGACTAACTTGGGACGATCAAAGACAAACTTAAGTCCCATTCTAAGGTTTGTCTTAGTTCGTCCCAAGTTAGTCTCTTTCTAAGTACAAACTTAGACAAACCTTAGAATGAGACTAACGAGACTAACTTAGGACGAACAAAGACAAACTTAAGTCTCATTCTAAGGTTTGTCTAAGTTCATCCCAAGTTATTCTCTTTCTAAGGACGAACTTAGACAAACCTTAGAATGAGACTAACGAGACTAACTTTGGACGAACAAAGAAAAACGTTAGTCTCATTCTAAGGTTTGTCTTAGTTCGTCCCAAGTTAGTCTCTTTCTAAGGACAAACTTAGACAAACCTTAGAAGGAGACTAACGAGACTAACTTGGGACGAACAAAGACAAACTTAAGTCTCATTCTAAGGTTTGTCTAAGTTCGTCCCAAGTTAGTCTCTTTCTAAGGACGAACTTAGACAAACCTTAGAATGAGACTAACGAGACTAACTTGGGACGAACAAAGACAAACTTAAGTCACATTCTAAGGTTTGTCTATGTTCGTCCCAAGTTAGTCTCTTTCTAAGGACGAACTTAGACAAACCTTAGAATGAGACTAATGAGAAAAACTTGGGACGAACAATGACAAACTTAAGTCACATTCTAAGGTTTGTCTAAGTTCGTCCCAAGTTAGTCTGTTTCTAAGGACGAACTTAGATAAACCTCAGAATGAGACTGACGAGACTAACTTGGGACGAAAAAAGACAAACTTAAGTCCCATTCTAAGGTTTGTCTAAGTTCGTCCCAAGTTTGTCTCTTTCGAAGGACGAACGTAGACAAACCTTAGAACGAGACTAACTTGGGACGAACAAAGACAAACTTAAGTCCCATTCTAAGGTTTGTCTTAGTTCGTCCCAAGTTAGTCTCTTTCTAAGGACGAACTTAGACAAACCTTAGAATGAGACTAACGAGACTAACTTGGGACGAACAAAGACAAACTTAAGTCCCATTCTAAAGTTTGTCTTAGTTCGTCCCAAGTTAGTCTCTTTCTAAGGACGAACTTAGACAAACCTCAGAATGAGACTGACGAGACTAACTTGGGACGAACAAAGACAAACTTAAGTCTCATTCTAAGGTTTGTCTAAGTTCGTCCCAAGTTAGTCTCTTTCTAAGGACGAACTTAGACAAACCTTAGAATGAGACTAACGAGACTAACTGTGGAAGAACAAAGAAAAACGTTAGTCTCATTCTAAGATTTGTCTTAGTTCGTCCAAGGTTAGTCTCTTTCTAAGGACGAAGTTAGACAAACCTTAGAATGAGACTAACGAGACTAACTTGGGACGAACAAAGACAAACTTAAGTCCCATTCAAAGGTTTGTCTTAGTTCGTCCCAAGTTAGTCTCTTTCTAATGACGAACTTAGACAAACCTTAGAATGAGACTAACGAGACTAACTTGGGACGAACAAGGACAAACTTAAGTTTCATTCTAAGGTTTGTCTAAGTTCGTCCCAAGTTAGTCTCTTTCTAAGGACGAACTTAGACAAACCTTAGAATGAGACTAAAGAGACTAACTTGGGACGAACAAAGACAAACTTAAGTCTCATTATAAGGTTTGTCTAAGTTCGTCTCAAGTTAGTCTCTTTCTAATGACGAACTTTGACGAACCTTAGAATGAGACTAACGAGACTAACTTGGGACGAACAAAGACAAACTTAAATCTCCTTCTAAGGTTTGTCTAATTTCGTCCCAAGTTAGTCTCTTTCTAAGGACGAACTTAGACACACCATAGAATTAGACTAATGAGAAAAACTTGGGACGAACAATGACAAACTCAAGTCTCATTCTAAGGTTTGTCTAAGTTCGTCCCAAGTTAGTCTCTTTCTAAGGACGAACTTAGATAAACCTCGGAATGAGACTGACGAGACTAACGTGGGACGAAAAAAGACAAACTTAAGTCCCATTCAAAGGTTTGTCTTAGTTCGTCCCAAGTTAGTCTCTTTCTAATGACGAACTTAGACAAACCTTAGAATGAGACTAACGAGACTAACTTGGGACGAACAAGGACAAACTTAAGTTTCATTCTAAGGTTTGTCTAAGTTCGTCCCAAGTTAGTCTCTTTCTAAGGACGAACTTAGACAAACCTTAGAATGAGACTAAAGAGACTAACTTGGGACGAACAAAGACAAACTTAAGTCTCATTATAAGGTTTGTCTAAGTTCGTCTCAAGTTAGTCTCTTTCTAATGACGAACTTTGACGAACCTTAGAATGAGACTAACGAGACTAACTTGGGACGAACAAAGACAAACTTAAATCTCCTTCTAAGGTTTGTCTAATTTCGTCCCAAGTTAGTCTCTTTCTAAGGACGAACTTAGACACACCATAGAATTAGACTAATGAGAAAAACTTGGGACGAACAATGACAAACTCAAGTCTCATTCTAAGGTTTGTCTAAGTTCGTCCCAAGTTATTCTCTTTCTAAGGACGAACTTAGACAAACCTTAGAATGAGACTAACGAGACAAACTTTGGACGAACAAAGAAAAACGTTAGTCTCATTCTAAGGTTTGTCTTAGTTCGTCCCAAGTTAGTCTCTTTCTAAGGGCGAACTTAGACAAACCTTAGAATGAGACTAACGAGACTAACTTGGGACGATCAAAGAGAAACTTAAGTCCCATTCTAAGGTTTGTCTTAGTTCGTCCCAAGTTAGTCTCTTTCTAAGGACGAACTTAGACAAACCTTAGAATGAGACTAACGAGACTAACTTGGGACGAACAAAGACAAACTTAAGTCTCATTCTAAGGTTTGTCTAAGTTCATCCCAAGTTATTCTCTTTCTAAGGACGAACTTAGACAAACCTTAGAATGAGACTAACGAGACTAACTTTGGACGAACAAAGAAAAACGTTAGTCTCATTCTAAGGTTTGTCTTAGTTCGTCCCAAGTTAGTCTCTTTCTAAGGACAAACTTAGACAAACCTTAGAAGGAGACTAACGAGACTAACTTGGGACGAACAAAGACAAACTTAAGTCTCATTCTAAGGTTTGTCTAAGTTCGTCCCAAGTTAGTCTCTTTCTAAGGACGAACTTAGACAAACCTTAGAATGAGACTAACGAGACTAACTTGGGACGAACAAAGACAAACTTAAGTCTCATTCTAAGGTTTGTCTATGTTCGTCCCAAGTTAGTCTCTTTCTAAGGACGAACTTAGACAAACCTTAGAATGAGACTAATGAGAAAAACTTGGGACGAACAATGACAAACTTAAGTCACATTCTAAGGTTTGTCTAAGTTCGTCCCAAGTTAGTCTCTTTCTAAGGACGAACTTAGATAAACCTCAGAACGAGACTGACGAGACTAACTTGGGACGAAAAAAGACAAACTTAAGTCTTATTCTAAGGTTTGTCTAAGTTCGTCGCAAGTTTGTCTCTTTCTAAGGACGAACGTAGACAAACCTTAGAACGAGACTAACTTGGGACGAACAAAGACAAACTTAAGTCCCATTCTAAGGTTTGTCTTAGTTCGTCCCAAGTTAGTCTCTTTCTAAGGACGAACTTAGACAAACCTTAGAATGTGACTAACGAGACTAACTTGGGACGAACAAAGACAAACTTAAGTCCCATTCTAAAGTTTGTCTTAGTTCGTCCCAAGTTAGTCTCTTTCTAAGGACGAACTTAGACAAACCTCAGAATGAGACTGACGAGACTAACTTGGGACGAACAAAGACAAACTTAAGTCTCATTCTAAGGTTTGTCTAGGTTCGTCCCAAGTTAGTCTCTTTCTAAGGACGAACTTAGACAAACCTTAGAATGAGACTAACGAGACTAACTTGGGACGAACAAAGACAAACTTAAGTCTCATTCTAAGGTTTGTCTAAGTTCGTCCCAAGTTAGTCTCTTTCTAAGGATAAACTTAGATAAATCTTAGAATGAGACTAACGAGACAAACTTGGGACGAACAAAGACAAACTTAAGTCTCATTCTAAGGTTTGTCTAAGTTCGTCCCAAGTTAGTCTCTTTCTAATGACGAACTTAGACGAACCTTAGAATGAGACTAACGAGACTAACATGGGACGAACAAAGACAAACTTAAATCTCCTTCTAAGGTTTGTCTAAGTTCGTCCCAAGTTAGTCTCCTTTTAAGGACGAACTTAGACAAACCTTAGAATGAGACTAACGAGACTAACTTGGGACGAACAAAGACAAATTAAGTCCGATTCTAAGGTTTGTCTTAGTTCGTCCAAAGTTAGTCTCTTTCTAAGGACGAACTTAGACGAACCTTAGAATGAGACTAACGAGACTAACTTGGGACGAACAAAGACAAACTTAAGTCTCATTCTAAGGTTTGTCTAAGTTCGTCCCAAGTAATTCTCTTTCTAAGGACGAACTTAGACAAACCTTAGAATGAGACTAACGAGACTAACTTGGGATGAACAAAGAAAAACGTTAGTCTCATTCTAAGGTTTGTCTTAGTTCGTCCCAAGTTAGTCTCTTTCTAAGGACGAACTTAGACAAACCTTAGAATGAGACTAACGAGACTAACTTGGGACGAACAAAGAAAAACGTTAGTCTCATTCTAAGGTTTGTCTAAGTTCGTCCCAAGTTATTCTCTTTCTAAGGACAAACTTAGACAAACCTTAGAATGAGACTAACGAGACTAACTTTGGACGAACAAAGAAAAATGTTAGTCTCATTCTAAGGTTTGTCTTAGTTCGTCCCAAGTTAGTCTCTTTCTAAGGACGAACTTAGACAAACCTTAGAATGAGACTAACGAGACTAACTTTGGACGAACAAAGACAAACTTAAGTCCCATTCTAAGGTTTGTCTTAGTTCGTCCCAAGTTAGTCTCTTTCTAAGGACGAACTTAGACAAACCTTAGAATGAGACTAACGAGACTAACTTGGGACGAACAAAGACAAACTTAAGTCTCATTCTAAGGTTTGTCTAAGTTCGTCCCAAGTGAGTCTCTTTCTAAGGACGAACTTAGACAAACCTTAGAATGAGACTAACGAGACTAACTTGGGACGAACAAAGACAAACTTAAGTCTCTTTCTAAGGTTTGTCCAAGTTTGTCCCAAGTTATTCTCTTTCTAAGGACGAACTTAGAAAAACCTTAGAATGAGACTAATGAGACAAACTTGGGACGAACAATGACAAACTTAAGTCTCATTCTAAGGTTTGTCTAAGTTCGTCCCAAGTTAGTCTCTTTCTAAGGACGAACTTAAATAAACCTTAGAATCAGACTGACGAGACTAAATTGGGACGAAAAAAGACAAACTTAAGTCCCATTCTAAGGTTTGTCTAAGTTCGTCCCAAGTTAGTCTCTTTCTAAGGACGAACTTAGACAAACCTTAGAATGAGACTAATGAGACAATGACAAACTTAAGTCTCATTCTAAGGTTTGTCTAAGTTCGTCCCAAGTTAGTCTCTTTCTAAGGACGAACTTAGATAAATCTTAGAATGAGACTAACGAGACAAAATTGGGACGAACAAAGACAAACTTAAGTCTCATTCTAAGGTTTGTCTAAGTTCGTCCCAAGTTAGTCTCTTTCTAATGACGAACTTAGACGAACCTTAGAATGAGACTAACGAGACTAACTTGGGACGAACAAAGACAAACTTAAATCTCCTTCTAAGGTTTGTCTAAGTTCGTCCCAAGTTAGTCTCTTTTTAAGGGCGAACTTAGACAAACCTTAGAATGAGACTAACGAGACTAACTTGGGACGAACAAAGACAAATTAAGTCCCATTCTAAGGTTTGTCTTAGTTCGTCCAAAGTTAGTCTCTTTCTAAGGACGAACTTAGACGAACCTTAGAATGAGTCTAACGAGACTAACTTGGGACGAACAAAGACAAACTTAAGTCTCATTCTAAGGTTTGTCTAAGTTCGTCCCTAGTTATTCTCTTTCTAAGGACGAACTTAGACAAACCTTAGAATGAGACTAACGAGACTAACTTGGGACGAACAAAGACAAACTTAAGTCTCATTCTAAGGTTTGTCTAAGTTCGTCCCAAGTTAGTCTCTTTCTAAGGATGAACTTAGACAACCCTTAGAATGAGACTAACGAGACAAACTTGGGACGAACAAATACAAACTTAAGTCTCATTCTAAGGTTTGTCTAAGTTCGTCCCAAGTTAGTCTCTTTCTAAGGACGAACTTAGACAAACCTTAGAATGAGACTAACGAGACTAACGTGGGACGAATAAATACAAACTTAAGTCCTATTCTAAGGTTTGTCTAAGGTCGTCCCAAGTTAGTCTCTTTCTAAGGACGAACTTAGACAAACCTTAGAATGAGACTAACGAGACTAACTTGGGACGAACAAAGACAAACTTAAATCTCCTTCTAAGGTTTGTCTAATTTCGTCCCAAGTTAGTCTCTTTCTAAGGACGAACTTAGACAAACCATAGAATGAGACTAAGGAGACTAACTTGGGACGAACAAAGACAAACTTAAGTCCCATTCTTAGGTTTGTCTTAGTTCGTCCAAAGTTAGTCTCTTTCTAAGGACGAACTTAGACGAACCTTAGAATGAGACTAACGAGACTAACTTGGGACGAACAAAGACAAATTTAAGTCTCATTCTAAGGTTTGTCTATGTTCGTCCCAAGTTAGTCTATTTCTAAGGACGAACTTAGACAAACTTTAGAACGAGACTAACGAGACTAACTTGGGACGAACAAAGACAAACTTAAGTCCCATTCAAAGGTTTGTCTTAGTTCGTCCCAAGTTAGTCTCTTTCTAATGTCGAACTTAGACAAACCTTAGAATGAGACTAACGAGTGTAACTTGGGACGAACAAGGACAAACTTAAGTCTCATTCTAAGGTTTGTCTAAGTTCGTCCCAAGTTAGTCTCTTTCTAAGGACGAACTTAGACAAACCTTAGAATGAGACTAAAGAGACTAACTTGGGACGAACAAAGACAAACTTAAGTCTCATTCTAAGGTTTGTCTAAGTTCGTCTCAAGTTAGTCTCTTTCTAAGGACGAACATAGACAAACCTTAGAATGAGACTAACTTGGGACGAACAAAGACAAACTTAAGTCTCATTCTAAGGTTTGTCTAAGTTCGTCCCAAGTTATTCTCTTTCTAAGGACGAACTTAGATAAACCTTAGAATGAGACTAACGAGACTAACTTTGGACGAACAAAGAAAAACGTTAGTCTCATTCTAAGGTTTGTCTTAGTTCGTCCCAAGTTAGTCTCTTTCTAAGGGCGAACTTAGACAAACCTTAGAATGAGACTAACAGGACTAACTTGGGACGATCAAAGAGAAACTTAAGTCCCATTCTAAGGTTTGTCTTAGTTCGTCCCAAGTTAGTCTCTTTCTAAGGACGAACTTAGACAAACCTTAGAATGAGACTAACGAGACTAACTTGGGACGAACAAAGACAAACTTAAGTCTCATTCTAAGGTTTGTCTAAGTTCATCCCAAGTTATTCTCTTTCTAAGGACGAACTTAGACAAACCTTAGAATGAGACTAACGAGACTAACTTTGGACGAACAAAGAAAAACGTTAGTCTCATTCTAAGGTTTGTCTTAGTTCGTCCCAAGTTAGTCTCTTTCTAAGGACAAACTTAGACAAACCTTAGAAGGAGACTAACGAGACTAACTTGGGATGAACAAAGACAAACTTAAGTCTCATTCTAAGGTTTGTCTAAGTTCGTCCCAAGTTAGTCTCTTTCTAAGGACGAACTTAGACAAACCTTAGAATGAGACTAACGAGACTAACTTGGGACGAACAAAGACAAACTTAAGTCTCATTCTAAGGTTTGTCTAAGTTCGTCCCAAGTTAGTCTCTTTCTAAGGACGAACTTAGACAAACCTTAGAATGAGACTAATGAGAAAAACTTGGGACGAACAATGACAAACTTAAGTCACATTCTAAGGTTTGTCTAAGTTCGTCCCATGTTAGTCTCTTTCTAAGGACGAACTTAGATAAACCTCAGAATGAGACTGACGAGACTAACTTGGGACGAAAAAAGACAAACTTAAGTCCCATTCTAAGGTTTGTCTAAGTTCGTCCCAAGTTTGTCTCTTTCTAAGGACGAACGTAGACAAACCTTAGAACGAGACTAACGAGACTAACTTGGGACGAACAAAGACAAACTTAAGTCCCATTCTAAGGTTTGTCTTAGTTCGTCCCAAGTAAGTCTCTTTCTAAGGACGAACTTAGACAAACCTTAGAATGAGACTAACGAGACTAACTTGGGACGAACAAAGACAAACTTAAGTCCCATTCTAAAGTTTGTCTTAGTTCGTCCCAAGTTAGACTCTTTCTAAGGACGAACTTAGACAAACCTCAGAATGAGACTGACGAGACTAACTTGGGATGAACAAAGACAAACTTAAGTCTCATTCTAAGGTTTGTCTAAGTTCGTCCCAAGTTAGTCTCTTTCTAAGGACGAACTTAGACAAACCTTAGAATGAGACTAACGAGACTAACTTGGGACGAACAAAGACAAACTTAAGTCTCATTCTAAGGTTTGTCTAAGTTCGTCCCAAGGTAGTCTCTTTCTTAGGACGAACTTAGACAAACCTTAGAATGAGACTAATGAGACAATGACAAACTTAAGTCTCATTCTAAGGTTTGTCTAAGTTCGTCCCAAGTTAGTCTCTTTCTAAGGACAAACTTAGATAAATCTTAGAATGAGACTAACGAGACAAACTTGGGACGAACAAAGACAAACTTAAGTCTCATTCTAAGGTTTGTCTAAGTTCGTCCCAAGTTAGTCTCTTTCTAATGACGAACTTAGACGAACCTTAGAATGAGACTAACGAGACTAACTTGGGACGAACAAAGACAAATTAAGTCCCATTCTAAGGTTTGTCTTAGTTCGTCCAAAGTTAGTCTCTTTCTAAGGACGAACTTAGACGAACCTTAGAATGAGACTAACGAGACTAACTTGGGACGAACAAAGACAAACTTAAGTCCCATTCTAAGGTTTGTCTTAGTTTGTCCCAAGTTAGTCTCTTTCTAAGGACGAACTTAGATAAATCTTAGAATGAGACTAACGAGACTAACTTGGGACGAACAAAGACAAACTTAAGTCTCATTCTAAGGTTTGTCTAAGTTCGTCCCAAGTTATTCTCTTTCTAAGGACGAACTTAGACAAACCTTAGAATGAGACTAACGAGACTAACTTGGGATGAACAAAGTAAAACATTAGTCTCATTCTAAGGTTTGTCTTAGTTCGTCCCAAGTTAGTCTCTTTCTAAGGACGAACTTAGACAAACCTTAGAATGAGACTAACGAGACTAACTTGGGACGAACAAAGACAAACTTAAGTCTCATTCTAAGGTTTGTCTAAGTTCGTCCCAAGTTATTCTCTTTCTAAGGACAAACTTAGACAATCCTTAGAATGAGAC
This sequence comes from Rhodiola kirilowii, assembly GCA_033675215.1. Taxonomy (NCBI): domain Eukaryota; kingdom Viridiplantae; phylum Streptophyta; class Magnoliopsida; order Saxifragales; family Crassulaceae; genus Rhodiola; species Rhodiola kirilowii. Next base: position 122,624 of record JAUCNB010000045.1, read on the forward strand.
TAACGAGACTAACTTTGGACGAACAAAGAAAAATGTTAGTCTCATTCTAAGGTTTGTCTTAGTTCGTCCCAAGTTAGTCTCTTTCTAAGGACGAACTTAGACAAACCTTAGAATGAGACTAACGAGACTAACTTGGGACGAACAAAGACAAACTTAAGTCCCATTCTAAGGTTTGTCTTAGTTCGTCCCAAGTTAGTCTCTTTCTAAGGACGAACTTAGACAAACCTTAGAATGAGACTAACGAGACTAACTTGGGACGAACAAAGACAAACTTAAGTCTCATTCTAAGGTTTGTCTAAGTTCGTCCCAAGTTAGTCTCTTTCTAAGGACGAACTTAGACAAACCTTAGAATGAGACTAACGAGACTAACTTGGGACGAACAAAGACAAACTTAAGTCTCTTTCTAAGGTTTGTCCAAGTTCGTCCCAAGTTATTCTCTTTCTAAGGACGAACTTAGACAAACCTTAGAATGAGACTAATGAGACAAACTTGGGACGAACAATGACAAACTTAAGTCTCATTCTAAGGTTTGTCTAAGTTCATCCCAAGTTAGTCTCTTTCTAAGGACGAACTTAAACAAACCTTAGAATCAGACTGACGAGACTAAATTGGGACGAAAAAAGACAAACTTAAGTCCCATTCTAAGGTTTGTCTAAGTTCGTCCCAAGTTAGACTCTTTCTAAGGACGAACTTAGACAAACCTTAGAATGAGACTAATGAGACAATGACAAACTTAAGTCTCATTCTAAGGTTTGTCTAAGTTCGTCCCAAGTTAGTCTCTTTCTAAGGACGAACTTAGATAAATCTTAGAATGAGACTAACGAGACAAACTTGGGACGAACAAAGACAAACTTAAGTCCCATTCTAAGGTTTGTCTAAGTTCGTCCCAAGTTTGTCTCTTTCTAAGGACGAACGTAGACAAACCTTTGAACGAGACTAACGAAACTAACTTGGGACGAACAAAGACAAACTTAAGTCCCATTCTAAGGTTTGTCTTAGTTCGTCCCAAGTTAGTCTCTTTCTAAGGACGAACATAGACAAACCTTAGAATGAGACTAACGAGACTAACTTGGGACGAACAAAGACAAACTTAAGTCTCATTCTAAGGTTTGTCTAAGTTCGTCCCAAGTTATTCTCTTTCTAAGGATGAACTTAGACAAACCTTAGAATGAGACTAACGAGACTAACTTTGGACGAACAAAGAAAAACGTTAGTCTCATTCTAAGGTTTGTCTTAGTTCGTCCCAAGTTAGTCTCTTTCTAAGGGCGAACTTAGACAAACCTTAGAATGAGACTAACGAGACTAACTTGGGACGATCAAAGAGAAACTTAAGTCCCATTCTAAGGTTTGTCTTAGTTCGTCCCAAGTTAGTCTCTTTCTAAGGACGAACTTAGACAAACCTTAGAATGAGACTAACGAGACTAACTTGGGACGAACAAAGACAAACTTAAGTCTCATTCTAAGCTTTGTCTAAGTTCATCCCAAGTTATTCTCTTTCTAAGGACGAACTTAGACAAACCTTAGAATGAGACTAACGAGACTAACTTTGGACGAACAAAGAAAAACGTTAGTCTCATTCTAAGGTTTGTCTTAGTTCGTCCCAAGTTAGTCTCTTTCTAAGGACAAACTTAGACAAACCTTAGAAGGAGACTAACGAGACTAACTTGGGACGAACAAAGACAAACTTAAGTCTCATTCTAAGGTTTGTCTAAGTTCGTCCCAAGTTAGTCTCTTTCTAAGGACGAACTTAGACAAACCTTAGAATGAGACTAACGAGACTAACTTGGGACGAACAAAGACAAACTTAAGTCTCATTCTAAGGTTTGTCTAAGTTCGTCCCAAGTTAGTCTCTTTCTAAGGACGAACTTAGACAAACCTTAGAATGAGACTAATGAGAAAAACTTGGGACGAACAATGACAAACTGAAGTCACATTCTAAGGTTTGTCTAAGTTCGTCCCAAGTTAGTCTTTTTCTATGGACGAACTTAGATAAACCTCAGAATGAGACTGACGAGACTAACTTGGGACGAAAAAAGACAAACTTAAGTCCCATTCTAAGGTTTGTCTAAGTTCGTCCCAAGTTTGTCTCTTTCTAAGGACGAACGTAGACAAACCTTAGAACGAGACTAACGAGACTAACTTGGGACGAACAAAGACAAACTTAAGTCCCATTCTAAGGTTTGTCTTAGTTCGTCCCAAGTAAGTCTCTTTCTAAGGACGAACTTAGACAAACCTTAGAATGAGACTAACGAGACTAACTTGGGACGAACAAAGACAAACTTAAGTCCCATTCTAAAGTTTGTCTTAGTTCGTCCCAAGTTAGTCTCTTTCTAAGGACGAACTTAGACAAACCTCAAAATGAGACTGACGAGACTAACTTGGGACGAACAAAGACAAACTTAAGTCCCATTCTAAGGTTTGTCTAAGTTCGTCCCAAGTTAGTCTCTTTCTAAGGACGAACTTAGACAAACCTTAGAATGAGACTAACGAGACTAACTTGGGACGAACAAAGACAAACTTAAGTCTCATTCTAAGGTTTGTCTAAGTTCGTCCCAAGTTAGTCTCTTTCTAAGGACGAACTTAGACAAACCTTAGAATGAGACTAATGAGACAATGACAAACTTAAGTCTCATTCTAAGGTTTGTCTAAGTTCGTCCCAAGTTAGTCTCTTTCTAAGGACAAACTTAGATAAATCTTAGAATGAGACTAACGAGACAAACTTGGGACGAACAAAGACAAACTTAAGTCTCATTCTAAGGTTTGTCTAAGTTCGTCCCAAGTTAGTCTCTTTCTAATGACGAACTTAGACGAACCTTAGAATGAGACTAACGAGACTAACTTGGGACGAACAAAGACAAATTAAGTCCCATTCTAAGGTTTGTCTTAGTTCGTCCAAAGTTAGTCTCTTTCTAAGGACGAACTTAGACGAACCTTAGAATGAGACTAACGAGACTAACTTGGGACGAACAAAGACAAACTTAAGTCTCTTTCTAAGGTTTGTCCAAGTTCGTCCCAAGTTATTCTCTTTCTAAGGACGAACTTAGACAAACATTAGAATGAGACTAATGAGACAAACTTGGGACGAACAATGACAAACTTAAGTCTCATTCTAAGGTTTGTCTAAGTTCATCCCAAGTTAGTCTCTTTCTAAGGACGAACTTAAATAAACCTTAGAATCAGACTGACGAGACTAAATTGGGACGAAAAAAGACAAACTTAAGTCCCATTCTAAGGTTTGTCTAAGTTCGTCCCAAGTTAGTCTCTTTCTAAGGACGAACTTAGACAAACCTTAGAATGAGACTAATGAGACAATGACAAACTTAAGTCTCATTCTAAGGTTTGTCTAAGTTCGTCCCAAGTTAGTCTCTTTCTAAGGACGAACTTAGATAAATCTTAGAATGAGACTAACGAGACAAACTTGGGACGAACAAAGACAAACTTAAGTCTCATTCTAAGGTTTGTCTAAGTTCGTCCCAAGTTAGTCTCTTTCTAATGACGAACTTAGACAAACCTTAGAATGAGACTAACGAGACTAACATGGGACGAACAAAGACAAACTTAAATCTCCTTCTAAGGTTTGTCTAAGTTCGTCCCAAGTTAGTCTCTTTTTAAGGACGAACTTAGACAAACCTTAGAATGAGACTAACGAGACTAACTTGGGACGAACAAAGACAAATTAAGTCCCATTCTAAGGTTTGTCTTAGTTCGTCCAAAGTTAGTCTCTTTCTAAGGACGAACTTAGACGAACCTTAGAATGAGTCTAACGAGACTAACTTGGGACGAACAAAGACAAACTTAAGTCTCATTCTAAGGTTTGTCTAAGTTCGTCCCAAGTTATTCTCTTTCTAAGGACGAACTTAGACAAACCTTAGAATGAGACTAACGAGACAAACTTGGGATGAACAAAGAAAAACGTTAGTCTCATTCTAAGGTTTGTCTTAGTTCGTCCCAAGTTAGTCTCTTTCTAAGGACGAACTTAGACAAACCTTAGAATGAGACTAACGAGACTAACTTGGAACGAACAAAGACAAACTTAAGTCTCATTCTAAGGTTTGTCTAAGTTCGTCCCAAGTTATTCTCTTTCTAAGGACAAACTTAGACAAACCTTAGAATGAGACTAACGAGACTAACTTTGGACGAACAAAGAAAAACGTTAGTCTCATTCTAAGGTTTGTCTTAGTTCGTCCCAAGTTAGTCTCTTTCTAAGGACGAACTTAGACGAACCTTAGAATGAGACTAACGAGACTAACTTGGGACGAACAAAGACAAACGTAAGTCCCATTCTAAGGTTTGTCTTAGTTCGTCCCAAGTTAGTCTCTTTCTAAGGACGAACTTAGACAACCCTTATAATGAGACTAACGAGACTAACTTGGGACGAACAAAGACAAACTTAAGTCTCATTATAAGGTTTGTCTAAGTTCGTCCCAAGTTAGTCTCTTTCTAAGGACGAACTTAGACAAACCTTAGAATGAGACTAACGAGACTAACTTGGGACGAACAAAGACAAACTTAAGTCTCTTTCTAAGGTTTGTCCAAGTTCGTCCCAAGTTATTCTCTTTCTAAGGACGAACTTAGACAAACCTTAGAATGAGACTAATGAGACAAACTTGGGACGAACAATGACAAACTTAAGTCTCATTCTAAGGTTTGTCTAAGTTCATCCCAAGTTAGTCTCTTTCTAAGGACGAACTTAAATAAACCTTAGAATCAGACTGACGAGACTAAATTGGGACGAAAAAAGACAAACTTAAGTCCCATTCTAAGGTTTGTCTAATTTCGTCCCAAGTTAGTCTCTTTCTAAGGACGAACTTAGACAAACCTTAGAATGAGACTAACGAGACTAACATGGGACGAACAAAGACAAACTTAAATCTCCTTCTAAGGTTTGTCTAAGTTCGTCCCAAGTTAGTCTCTTTTTAAGGACGAACTTAGACAAACCTTAGAATGAGACTAACGAGACTAACTTGGGACGAACAAAGACAAATTAAGTCCCATTCTAAGGTTTGTCTTAGTTCGTCCAAAGTTAGTCTCTTTCTAAGGACGAACTTAGACGAACCTTAGAATGAGTCTAACGAGACTAACTTGGGACGAACAAAGACAAACTTAAGTCTCATTCTAAGGTTTGTCTAAGTTCGTCCCAAGTTATTCTCTTTCTAAGGACGAACTTAGACAAACCTTAGAATGAGACTAACGAGACAAACTTGGGATGAACAAAGAAAAACGTTAGTCTCATTCTAAGGTTTGTCTTAGTTCGTCCCAAGTTAGTCTCTTTCTAAGGACGAACTTAGACAAACCTTAGAATGAGACTAACGAGACTAACTTGGGACGAACAAAGACAAACTTAAGTCTCATTCTAAGGTTTGTCTAAGTTCGTCCCAAGTTATTCTCTTTCTAAGGACAAACTTAGACAAACCTTAGAATGAGACTAACGAGACTAACTTTGGACGAACAAAGAAAAACGTTAGTCTCATTCTAAGGTTTGTCTTAGTTCGTCCCAAGTTAGTCTCTTTCTAAGGACGAACTTAGACAAACCTTAGAATGAGACTAACGAGACTAACTTGGGACGAACAAAGACAAACTTAAGTCCCATTCTAAGGTTTGTCTTAGTTCGTCCCAAGTTAGTCTCTTTCTAAGGACGAACTTAGACAAACCTTAGAATGAGACTAACGAGACTAACTTGGGACGAACAAAGACAAACTTAAGTCTCATTCTAAGGTTTGTCTAAGTTCGTCCCAAGTTAGTATCTTTCTAAGGACGAACTTAGACAAGCCTTAGAATGAGACTAACGAGACTAACTTGGGACGAACAAAGACAAACTTAAGTCTCATTCTAAAGTTTGTCCAAGTTCGTCCCAAGTTAGTCTCTTTCTAAAGATGAACTTAGACGAACCTTAGAATGAGACTAACGAGACTAACTTGGGACGAACAAAGACAAATTTAAGTCTCATTCTAAGGTTTGTCTATGTTCGTCCCAAGTTAGTCTATTTCTAAGGACGAACTTAGACAAACTTTAGAACGAGACTAACGAGACTAACTTGGGATGAACAAAGACAAACTTAAGTCCCATTCTAAGGTTTGTCTTAGTTCGTCCCAAGTTAGTCTCTTTCTAAGGACGAACTTAGACAAACCTTAGAATGAGACTAACTTGGGACGAACATAGACAAACTTAAGTCTCATTCTAAGGTTTGTCTAAGTTCGTCCCAAGTTATTCTCTTTCTAAGGACAAACTTAGACAAACCTTAGAATGAGACTAACAAGACTAACTTTGGACGAACAAAGAAAAACGTTAGTCTCATTCTAAGGTTTGTCTAAGTTCGTCCCAAGTTAGTCTCTTTCTAAGGACAAACTTAGACAAACTTTAGAATGAGACTAATGAGAAAAACTTGGGACGAACAATGACAAACTTAAGTCTCATTCTAAGGTTTGTCTAAGTTCATCCCAAGTTAGTCTCTTTCTAAGGACGAACTTAGACAACCCTTAGAATGAGACTAACGAGACTAACTTGGGACGAACAAAGACAAACTTAAGTCTCATTCTAAGGTTTGTCTAAGTTCGTCCCAAGTTAGTCTCTTTCTAAGGACGAACTTAGACAAACCTTAGAATGAGACTAACGAGACTAACTTGGGACGAACAAAGACAAACTTAAGTCTCTTTCTAAGGTTTGTCCAAGTTCGTCCCAAGTTATTCTCTTTCTAAGGACGAACTTAGACAAACCTTAGAATGAGACTAATGAGACAAACTTGGGACGAACAATGACAAACTTAAGTCTCATTCTAAGGTTTGTCTAAGTTCATCCCAAGTTAGTCTCTTTCTAAGGACGAACTTAAATAAACCGTAGAATCAGACTGACGAGACTAAATTGGGACTAAAAAAGACAAACTTAAGTCCCATTCTAAGGTTTGTCTAATTTCGTCCCAAGTTGGTCTCTTTCTAAGGACGAACTTAGACAAACCTTAGAATGAGACTAACGAGACTAACATGGGACGAACAAAGACAAACTTAAATCTCCTTCTAAGGTTTGTCTAAGTTCGTCCCAAGTTAGTCTCTTTTTAAGGACGAACTTAGACAAACCTTAGAATGAGACTAACGAGACTAACTTGGGACGAACAAAGACAAATTAAGTCCCATTCTAAGGTTTGTCTTAGTTCGTCCAAAGTTAGTCTCTTTCTAAGGATGAACTTAGACGAACCTTAGAATGAGTCTAACGAGACTAACTTGGGACGAATAAAGACAAACTTAAGTCTCATTCTAAGGTTTGTCTAAGTTCGTCCCAAGTTATTCTCTTTCTAAGGACGAACTTAGACAAACCTTAGAATGAGACTAACGAGACAAACTTGGGATGAACAAAGAAAAACGTTAGTCTCATTCTAAGGTTTGTCTTAGTTCGTCCCAAGTTAGTCTCTTTCTAAGGACGAACTTAGACAAACCTTAGAATGAGACTAACGAGACTAACTTGGGACGAACAAAGACAAACTTAAGTCTCATTCTAAGGTTTGTCTAAGTTCGTCCCAAGTTATTCTCTTTCTAAGGACAAACTTAGACAAACCTTAGAATGAGACTAACGAGACTAACTTTGGACGAACAAAGAAAAACGTTAGTCTCATTCTAAGGTTTGTCTTAGTTCGTCCCAAGTTAGTCTCTTTCTAAGGACGAACTTAGACAAACCTTAGAATGAGACTAACGAGACTAACTTTGGACGAACAAAGACAAACTTATGTCCCATTCTAAGGTTTGTCTTAGTTCGTCCCAAGTTAGTCTCTTTCTAAGGACGAACTTAGACAAACCTTAGAATGAGACTAACGAGACTAACTTGGGACGAACAAAGACAAACTTAAGTCTCATTCTAAGGTTTGTCTAAGTTCGTCCCAAGTTAGTATCTTTCTAAGGACGAACTTAGACAAGCCTTAGAATGAGACTAACGAGACTAACTTGGGACGAACAAAGACAAACTTAAGTCTCATTCTAAAGTTTGTCCAAGTTCGTCCCAAGTTAGTCTCTTTCTAAAGATGAACTTAGACGAACCTTAGAATGAGACTAACGAGACTAACTTGGGACGAACAAAGACAAATTTAAGTCTCATTCTAAGGTTTGTCTATGTTCGTCCCAAGTTAGTCTATTTCTAAGGACGAACTTAGACAAACTTTAGAACGAGACTAACGAGACTAACTTGGGATGAACAAAGACAAACTTAAGTCCCATTCTAAGGTTTGTCTTAGTTCGTCCCAAGTTAGTCTCTTTCTAAGGACGAACTTAGACAAACCTTAGAATGAGACTAACTTGGGACGAACATAGACAAACTTAAGTCTCATTCTAAGGTTTGTCTAAGTTCGTCCCAAGTTATTCTCTTTCTAAGGACAAACTTAGACAAACCTTAGAATGAGACTAACAAGACTAACTTTGGACGAACAAAGAAAAACGTTAGTCTCATACTAAGGTTTGTCTAAGTTCGTCCCAAGTTAGTCTCTTTCTAAGGACGAACTTAGACAAACTTTAGAATGAGACTAATGAGAAAAACTTGGGACGAACAATGACAAACTTAAGTCTCATTCTAAGGTTTGTCTAAGTTCGTCCCAAGTTAGTCTCTTTCTAAGGACAAACTTAGACAAACCTAAGAATGAGACTAACGAGACTAACTTGGGACGAACAAAGACAAACTTAAGTCTCATTCTAAGGTTTGTCTAAGTTCGTCCCAAGTTAGTCTCTTTCTAAGGACGAACTTAGACAAACCATAGAATGAGACTAATGAGAAAAACTTGGGACGAACAAAGACAAACTTAAGTCTCATTCTAAGGTTTGTCTAAGTTCATCCCAAGTTATTTTCTTTCTAAGGACGAACTTAGACAAACCTTAGAATGAGACTAACGATACTAACTTTGGACGAACAAAGAAAAACGTTAGTCTCATTCTAAGGTTTGTCTTAGTTCGTCTCAAGTTAGTCTCTTTCTAAGGACAAACTTAGACAAACCTTAGAAGGATACTAACGAGACTAACTTGGGACGAATAAGACAAACTTAAGTCTCATTCTAAGGTTTGTCTAAGTTCGTCCCAAGTTAGTCTCTTTCTAAGGACGAACTTAGACAAACCTTAGAATGAGACTAACGAGACTAACTTGGGACGAACAAAGACAAACTTAAGTCTCATTCTAAGGTTTGTCTAAGTTCGTCCCAAGTTAGTCTCTTTCTAAGGACGAACTTAGACAAACCTTAGAATGAGACTAATGAGAAAAACTTGGGACGAACAATGACAAACTTAAGTCACATTCTAAGGTTTGTCTAAGTTCGTCCCAAGTTAGTCTCTTTCTAAGGACGAACTTAGATAAACCTCAGAATGAGACTGACGAGACTAACTTGGGACGAAAAAAGACAAACTTAAGTCCCATTCTAAGGTTTGTCTAAGTTCGTCCCAAGTTTGTCTCTTTCTAAGGACGAACGTAGACAAACCTTAGAACGAGACTAACGAGACTAACTTGGGACGAACAAAGACAAACTTAAGTCCCATTCTAAGGTTTGTCTTAGTTCGTCCCAAGTAAGTCTCTTTCTAAGGACGAACTTAGACAAACCTTAGAATGAGACTAACGAGACTAACTTGGGACGAACAAAGACAAACTTAAGTCCCATTCTAAAGTTTGTCTTAGTTCGTCCCAAGTTAGTCTCTTTCTAAGGACGAACTTAGACAAACCTCAGAATGAGACTGACGAGACTAACTTGGGACGAACAAAGACAAACTTAAGTCTCATTCTAAGGTTTGTCTAAGTTCGTCCCAAGTTAGTCTCTTTCTAAGGACGAACTTAGACAAACCTTAGAATGAGACTAACGAGACTAACTTGGGACGAACAAAGACAAACTTAAGTCTCATTCTAAGGTTTGTCTAAGTTCGTCCCAAGTTAGTCTCTTTCTAAGGACGAACGTAGACAAACCTTAGAATGAGACTAATGAGACAATGACAAACTTAAGTCTCATTCTAAGGTTTGTCTAAGTTCGTCCCAAGTTAGTCTCTTTCTAAGGACAAACTTAGATAAATCTTAGAATGAGACTAACGAGACAAACTTGGGACGAACAAAGACAAACTTAAGTCTCATTCTAAGGTTTGTCTAAGTTCGTCCCAAGTTAGTCTCTTTCTAATGACGAACTTAGACGAACCTTAGAATGAGACTAACGAGACTAACTTGGGACGAACAAAGACAAATTAAGTCCCATTCTAAGGTTTGTCTTAGTTCGTCCAAAGTTAGTCTCTTTCTAAGGACGAACTTAGACGAACCTTAGAATGAGACTAACGAGACTAACTTGGGACGAACAAAGACAAACTTAAGTCTCATTCTAAGGTTTGTCTAAGTTCGTCCCAAGTTATTCTCTTTCTAAGGATGAACTTAGACAAACCTTAGAATGAGACTAACGAGACTAACTTGGGATGAACAAAGAAAAACGTTAGTCTCATTCTAAGGTTTGTCTTAGTTCGTCCCAAGTTAGTCTCTTTCTAAGGACGAACTTAGACAAACCTTAGAATGAGACTAACGAGACTAACTTGGGACGAACAAAGACAAACTTAAGTCTCATTCTAAGGTTTGTCTAAGTTCGTCCCAAGTTATTCTCTTTCTAAGGACAAACTTAGACAAACCTTAGAATGAGACTAACGAGACTAACTTTGGACGAACAAAGAAAAATGTTAGTCTCATTCTAAGGTTTGTCTTAGTTCGTCCCAAGTTAGTCTCTTTCTAAGGACGAACTTAGACAAACCTTAGAATGAGACTAACGAGACTAACTTGGGACGAACAAAGACAAACTAAAGTCCCATTCTAAGGTTTGTCTTAGTTCGTCCCAAGTTTGTCTCTTTCTAAGGACGAACTTAGACAAACCTTAGAATGAGACTAACGAGACTAACTTGGGACGAACAAAGACAAACTTAAGTCTCATTCTAAGGTTTGTCTAAGTTCGTCCCAAGTTAGTCTCTTTCTAAGGTAGAACTTAGACAAACCTTAGAATGAGACTAACGAGACTAACTTGGGACGAACAAAGACAAACTTAAGTCTCTTTCTAAGGTTTGTCCAAGTTCGTCCCAAGTTATTCTCTTTCTAAGGACGAACTTAGACAAACCTTAGAATGAGACTAATGAGACAAACTTGGGACGAACAATGACAAACTTAAGTCTCATTCTAAGGTTTGTCTAAGTTCATCCCAAGTTAGTCTCTTTCTAAGGACGAACTTAAATAAACCTTAGAATCAGACTGACGAGACTAAATTGGGACGAAAAAAGACAAACTTAAGTCCCATTCTAAGGTTTGTCTAAGTTTGTCCCAAGTTAGTCTCTTTCTAAGGACGAACTTAGACAAACCTTAGAATGAGACTAATGAGACAATGACAAACTTAAGTCTCATTCTAAGGTTTGTCTAAGTTCGTCCCAAGTTAGTCTCTTTCTAAGGACGAACTTAGATAAATCTTAGAATGAGACTAACGAGACAAACTTGGGACGAACAAAGACAAACTTAAGTCTCATTCTAAGGTTTGTCTAAGTTCGTCCCAAGTTAGTCTCTTTCTAATGACGAACTTAGACGAACCTTAGAATGAGACTAACGAGACTAACATGGGACGAACAAAGACAAACTTAAATCTCCTTCTAAGGTTTGTCTAAGTTCGTCCCAAGTTAGTCTCTTTTTAAGGACGAACTTAGACAAACCTTAGAATGAGACTAACGAGACAAACTTGGGACGAACAAAGACAAATTAAGTCCCATTCTAAGGTTTGTCTTAGTTCGTCCAAAGTTAGTCTCTTTCTAAGGACGAACTTAGACGAACCTTAGAATGAGTCTAACGAGACTAACTTGGGACGAACAAAGACAAACTTAAGTCTCATTCTAAGGTTTGTCAAAGTTCGTCCCAAGTTATTCTCTTTCTAAGGACGAACTTAGACAAACCTTAGAATGAGACTAACGAGACAAACTTGGGATGAACAAAGAAAAACGTTAGTCTCATTCTAAGGTTTGTCTTAGTTCGTCCCAAGTTAGTCTCTTTCTAAGGACGAACTTAGACAAACCTTAGAATGAGACTAACGAGACTAACTTGGGACGAACAAAGACAAACTTAAGTCTCATTCTAAGGTTTGTCTAAGTTCGTCCCAAGTTATTCTCTTTCTAAGGACAAACTTAGACAAACCTTAGAATGAGACTAACGAGACTAACTTTGGACGAACAAAGAAAAACGTTAGTCTCATTCTAAGGTTTGTCTTAGTTCGTCCAAAGTTAGTCTCTTTCTAAGGACGAACTTAGACAAACCTTAGAATGAGACTAACAAGACTAACTTGGGATGAACAAAGACAAACTTAAGTCCCATTCTAAGGTTTGTCTTAGTTCGTCCCAAGTTAGTCTCTTTCTAAGGACGAACTTAGACAAACCTTAGAATGAGACTAACGAGACTAACTTGGGACGAACAAAGACAAACTTAAGTCTCATTCTAAGGTTTGTCTAAGTTCGTCCCAAGTTAGTATCTTTCTAAGGACGAACTTAGACAAGCCTTAGAATGAGACTAACGAGACTAACTTGGGACGAACAAAGACAAACTTAAGTCTCATTCTAAGGTTTGTCCAAGTTCGTCCCAAGTTATTCTCTTTCTAAGGACGAACTTAGACAAACCTTAGAATGAGACTAATGAGACAAACTTGGGACGAACAATGACAAACTTAAGTCTCATTCTAAGGTTTGTCTAAGTTCGTCCCAAGTTAGTCTCTTTCTAAGGACGAACTTAAATAAACCTTAGAATCAGACTGACGAGACTAAATTGGGACGAAAAAAGACAAACTTAAGTCCCATTCTAAGGTTTGTCTAAGTTCGTCCCAAGTTCGTCTCTTTCTAAGGACGAACGTAGACAAACCTTAGAACGAGACTAACGAGACTAACTTGGGACGAACAAAGACAAACTTAAGTCCCATTCTAAGGGTTGTCTTAGTTCGTCCCAAGTTAGTCTCTTTCTAAGGACGAACTTAGACAAACCTTAGAATGAGACTAACGAGACTAACTTGTGACGAACAAAGACAAACTTAAGTCCCATTCTAAAGTTTGTCTTAGTTCGTCCCAAGTTAGTCTCTTTCTAAGGACGAACTTAGACAAACCTTTGAATGAGACTAACGAGACTAACTTGGGACGAACAAAGACAAACTTAAGTCTCATTCTAAGGTTTGTCTAAGTTCGTCCCAAGTTAGTCTCTTTCTAAGGATGAACTTAGACAACCCTTAGAATGAGACTAACGAGACAAACTTGGGACGAACAAATACAAACTTAAGTCTCATTCTAAGGTTTGTCTAAGTTCGTCCCAAGTTAGTCTCTTTCTAAGGACGAACTTAGACAAACCTTAGAATGAGACTAACGAGACTAACGTGGGACGAATAAATACAAACTTAAGTCCTATTCTAAGGTTTGTCTAAGTTCGTCCCAAGTTAGTCTCTTTCTAAGGACGAACTTAGACAAACCTTAGAATGAGACTAACGAGACTAACTTGGGACGAACAAAGACAAACTTAAGTCTCATTCTAAGGTTTGTCTAAGGTCGTCCCAAGTTAGTCTCTTTCTAAGGACGAACTTAGACAAACCTTAGAATGAGACTAACGAGACTAACTATGGATGAACAAAGAAAAACGTTAGTCTCATTCTATGATTTGTCTTAGTTCATCCAAGGTTAGTCTCTTTCTAAGGACGAACTTAGACAAACCTTAGAATGAGACTAACGAGACTAACTTGGGACGAACAAAGACAAACTTAAGGCCCATTCAAAGGTTTGTCTTAGTTCGTCCCAAGTTAGTCTCTTTCTAATGACGAACTTAGACAAACCTTAGAATGAGACTAACGAGACTAACTTGGGACGAACAAGGACAAACTTAAGTCTCATTCTAAGGTTTGTCTAAGTTCGTCCCAAGTTAGTCTCTTTCTAAGGACGAACTTAGACAAACCTTAGAATGAGACTAAAGAGACTAACTTGGGACGAACAAAGACAAACTTAAGTCTCATTCTAAGGTTTGTCTAAGTTCGTCTCAAGTTAGTCTCTTTCTAATGACGAACTTAGACGAACCTTAGAATGAGACTAACGAGACTAACTTGGGACGAACAAAGACAAACTTAAATCTCCTTCTAAGGTTTGTCTAATTTCGTCCCAAGTTAGTCTCTTTCTAAGGACGAACTTAGACAAACCATAGAATGAGACTAAGGAGACTAACTTGGGACGAACAAAGACAAACTTAAGTCCCATTCTAAGGTTTGTCTTAGTTCGTCCAAAGTTAGTCTCTTTCTAAGGACGAACTTAGACGAACCTTAGAATGAGACTAACGAGACTAACTTGGGACGAACAAAGACAAATATTAGTCTCATTCTAAGGTTTGTCTATGTTCGTCCCAAGTTAGTCTATTTCTAAGGACGAACTTAGACAAACTTTAGAACGAGACTAACGAGACTAACTTGGGATGAACAAAGACAAACTTAAGTCCCATTCTAAGGTTTGTCTTAGTTCGTCCCAAGTTAGTCTCTTTCTAAGGACGAACTTAGACAAACCTTAGAATGAGACTAACTTGGGACAAACATAGACAAACTTAAGTCTCATTCTAAGGTTTGTCTAAGTTCGTCCCAAGTTATTCTCTTTCTAAGGACAAACTTAGACAAACCTTAGAATGAGACTAACAAGACTAACTTTGGACGAACAAAGAAAAACGTTAGTCTCATTCTAAGGTTTGTCTTAGTTCGTCCCAAGTTTGTTTCTTTCTAAGGACGAACTTAGACAAACCTTAGAATGAGACTAACGAGACTAACTTGGGACGAACAAAGACAAACTTAAGTCCCATTCTAAGGTTTGTCTTAGTTTGTCCCAAGTTAGTCTCTTTCTAAGGACAACTTAGACAAACCTTAGAATGAGACTAACGAGACTAACTTGGGACGAACAAAGACAAACTTAAGTCACATTCCAAGGTTTGTCTAAGTTCGTCCCAAGTTAGTCTGTTTCTAAGGACAAACTTAGACAAACCTTAGAATGAGTCTAACGAGACAAACTTGGGACGAACAAAGACAAACTTAAGTCTCATTCTACGGTTTGTCTAAGTTCGTCCCAAGTTATTCTCTTTCTAAGGAAGAACTTAGACAAACCTTAGAATGAGACTAACGAGACTAACGTGGGACGAACAAAGACAAACTTAAGACCCATTCTAAGGTTTGTCTTAGTTCGTCCCGAGTTAGTCTCTTTCTAAGGACGAACTAAGACAAACCTTAGAATGAGACTAACGAGACTAAGTTCGGACGAACAACGACAAACTTAAGTCCCATTCTAAAGTTTGTCTGAGTTCGTCCCAAGTTAGTCTCTTTCTAAGGACGAACTTAGACAAACCTTAGAATGAGACTAACGAGACTAACTTGGGACGAACAAAGACAAACTTAAGTCTCATTCTAAGGTTTGTCTAAGTTTGTCCCAAGTTATTCTCTTTCTAAGGACGAACTTAGACAAACCTTAGAATGAGACTAACGAGACTAACTTTGGACGAACAAAGAAAAACGTTAGTCTCATTCTAAGGTTTGTCTTAGTTCGTCCCAAGTTAGTCTCTTTCTAAGGACAAACTTAGACAAACCTTAGAATGAGACTAACGAGACTAACTTTGGACGAACAAAGAAAAACGTTAGTCTCATTCTAAGGTTTGTCTTAGTTCGTCCCAGGTTAGTCTCTTTCTAAGGGCGAACTTAGACAAACCTTAGAATGAGACTAACGAGACTAACTTGGGACGATCAAAGACAAACTTAAGTCCCATTCTAAGGTTTGTCTTAGTTCGTCCCAAGTTAGTCTCTTTCTAAGGACGAACTTAGACAAACCTTAGAATGAGACTAACGAGACTAACTTGGGACGAACAAAGACAAACTTAAGTCTCATTCTAAGGTTTGTCTAAGTTCATCCCAAGTTATTCTCTTTCTAAGGACGAACTTAGAAAAACCTTAGAATGAGACTAACGAGACTAACTTTGGACGAACAAAGAAAAACGTTAGTCTCATTCTAAGGTTTGTCTTAGTTCGTCCCAAGTTAGTCTCTTTCTAAGGACAAACTTAGACAAACCTTAGAAGGAGACTAACGAGACTAACTTGGGACGAACAAAGACAAACTTAAGTCTCATTCTAAGGTTTGTCTAAGTTCGTCCCAGGTTAGTCTCTTTCTAAGGACGAACTTAGACAAACCTTAGAATGAGACTAACGAGACTAACTTGGGACGAAAAAAGACAAACTTAAGTCTCATTCTAAGGTTTGTCTAAGTTCGTCCCAAGTTAGTCTCTTTCTAAGGACGAACTTAGACAAACCTTAGAATGAGAGTAATGAGAAAAACTTGGGACGAACAATGACAAACTTAAGTCTCATTCTAAGGTTTGTCTAAGTTCGTCCCAAGTTAGTCTCTTTCTAAGGACGAACTTAGATAAATCTTAGAATGAGACTAACGAGACAAACTTGGGACGAACAAAGACAAACTTAAGTCTCATTCTAAGGTTTGTCTAAGTTCGTCCCAAGTTAGTCTCTTTCTAATGACGAACTTAGACAAACCTTAGAATGAGACTAACGAGACTAACATGGGACGAATAAAGACAAACTTAAATCTCCTTCTAAGGTTTGTCTAAGTTCGTCCCAAGTTAGTCTTTTTTTAAGGACGAACTTAGACAACCCTTAGAATGAGACTAACGAGACTAACTTGGGACGAACAAAGACAAATTAAGTCCCATTCTAAGGTTTGTCTTAGTTCGTCCAAAGTTAGTCTCTTTCTAAGGACGAACTTAGACGAACCTTAGAATGAGACTAACGAGACTAACTTGGGACGAACAAAGACAAACTTAAGTCTCATTCTAAGGTTTGTCTAAGTTCGTCCCAAGTTATTCTCTTTCTAAGGACGAACTTAGACAAACCTTAGAATGAGACTAACGAGACTAACTTGGGATGAACAAAGAAAAACGTTAGTCTCATTCTAAGGTTTGTCTTAGTTCGTCCCAAGTTAGTCTCTTTCTAAGGACGAACTTAGACAAACCTTAGAATGAGACTAACGAGACTAACTTTAGACGAACAAAGACAAACTTAAGTCTCATTCTAAGGTTTGTCTAAGTTCGTCCCAAGTTATTCTCTTTCTAAGGACAAACTTAGACAAACCTTAGAATGAGACTAACGAGACTAACTTTGGACGAACAAAGAAAAACGTTAGTCTCATTCTAAGGTTTGTCTTAGTTCGTCCCAAGTTAGTCTCTTTCTAAGGACGAACTTAGACAAACCTTAGAATGAGACTAACGAGACTAACTTGGGACGAACAAAGACAAACTTAAGTCCCATTCTAAGGTTTGTCTTAGTTCGTCCCAAGTTAGTCTCTTTCTAAGGACGAACTTAGACAAACCTTAGAATGAGACTAACGAGACTAACTTGGGACGAACAAAGACAAACTTAAGTCTCATTCTAAGGTTTGTCTAAGTTCGTCCCAAGTTAGTCTCTTTCTAAGGACGAACTTAGACAAACCTTAGAATGAGACTAACGAGACTAACTTGGGACGAACAAAGACAAACTTAAGTCTCATTCTAAGGTTTGTCCAAGTTCGTCCCAAGTTATTCTCTTTCTAAGGACGAACTTAGACAAACCTTAGAATGATACAAACGAGACTAACTTTGGACGAACAAAGAAAAACATTAGTCTCATTCTAAGGTTTGTCTTAGTTCGTCCCAAGTTAGTCTCTTTCTAAGGACGAACTTAGACAAACCTTAGAATGAGACTAACGAGACTAACTTGGGACGAACAAAGACAAACTTAAGTCCCATTCTAAGGTTTCTCTTAGTTTTCCCAAGTTAGTCTCTTTCTAAGGAGGAACTTAGACAAACCTTAGAATGAGACTAACGAGACTAACTTGGGATGAAAAAAGACAAACTTAAGTTTCATTCTAAGGTTTGTCTAAGTTCGTCCCAAGTTATTCTCTTTCTAAGGACGAACTTAGACAAACCTTAGAATGAGACTAACGAGACTAAGTTTGGACGAACAAAGAAAAATGTTAGTCTCATTCTAAGGTTTGTCTTAGTTCGTCCCAAGTTAGTCTCTTTCTAAGGACAAACTTAGACAAACCTTAGAAGGAGACTAACGAGACTAACTTGGGACGAACAAAGACAAACTTAAGTCTCATTCTAAGGTTTGTCTAAGTTCGTCCCAAGTTAGTCTCTTTCTAAGGACGAACTTAGACAAACCTTAGAATGAGACTAATGAGACAATGACAAACTTAAGTCTCATTCTAAGGTTTGTGTAAGTTCGTCCCAAGTTAGTCTCTTTCTAAGGACGAACTTAGATAAACCTTAGAATGAGACTGACGAGACTAACTTGGGACGAAAAAAGACAAAATTAAGTCCCATTCTAAGTTTTGTCTAAGTTCGTCCCAAGTTTTTCTCTTTCTAAGGACGAACGTAGACAAACCTTAGAACGAGACTAACAAGACTAACTTGGGACGAACAAAGACAAACTTAAGTCCCATTCTAAGGTTTGTCTTAGTTCGTCCAAGGTTAGTCTCTTTCTAAGGACCAACTTAGACAAACCTTAGAATGAGACTACCGAGACTAACTTGGGACGAACAAAGACAAACTTAAGTCCCATTCTAAAGTTTGTCTTAGTTCGTCCCCAGTTAGTCTCTTTTTAAGGACGAACTTAGACAAACCTTTGAATGAGACTAACGAGACTAACTTGGGACGAACAAAGACAAACTTAAGTCTCATTCTAAGGTTTGTCTAAGTTCGTCCCAAGTTAGTCTCTTTCTAAGGACGAACTTAGACAAACCTTAGAATGAGCCTAACGAGACTAACTTTGGACGAACAAAGAAAAACGTTAGTCTCATTCTAAGGTTTGTCTTAGTTCGTCCCAAGTTAGTCTCTTTCTAAGGACAAACTTAGACAAACCTTAGAAGGAGACTAACGAGACTAACTTGGGACAAACAAAGACAAACTTAAGTCTCATTATAAGGTTTGTCTAAGTTCGTCCCAAGTTAGTCTCTTTCTAAGGACGAACTTAGACAAACCTTAGAATGAGACTAACGAGACTAACTTGGGACGAACAAAGACAAACTTAAGTCTCATTCTAAGGTTTGTCTAAGTTCGTCCCAAGTTAGTCTCTTTCTAAGGACGAACTTAGACAAACCTTAGAATGAGACTAATGAGACTAGCTTGGGACGAACAAAGACAAACTTAAGTCCCATTCTAAGGTTTCTCTTAGTTTTCCCAAGTTAGTCTCTTTCTAAGGACGAACTTAGACAAACCTTAGAATGAGACTAACGAGACTAACTTGGGACGAAAAAAGACAAACTTAAGTTTCATTCTAAGGGTTGTCTAAGTTCGTCCCAAGTTATTCTCTTTCTAAGGACGAACTTAGACAAACCTTAGAATGAGACTAACGAGACTAAGTTTGGACGAACAAAGAAAAATGTTAGTCTCATTCTAAGGTTTGTCTTAGTTCGTCCCAAGTTAGTCTCTTTCTAAGGACAAACTTAGACAAACCTTAGAAGGAGACTAACGAGACTAACTTGGGACGAACAAAGACAAACTTAAGTCTCATTCTAAGGTTTGTCTAAGTTCGTCCCAAGTTAGTCTTTTTCTAAGGACGACCTTAGACAAACCTTAGAATGAGACTAACGAGACTAACTTGGGACGAACAAAGACAAACTTAAGTCTCATTCTAAGGTTTGTCTAAGTTCGTCCCAAGTTAGTCTCTTTCTAAGGACGAACTTAGACAAACCTTAGAATGAGACTAATGAGACAATGACAAACTTAAGTCTCATTCTAAGGTTTGTGTAAGTTCGTCCCAAGTTAGTCTCTTTCTAAGGACGAACTTAGATAAACCTTAGAATGAGACTGACGAGACTAACTTGGGACGAAAAAAGACAAACTTAAGTCCCATTCTAAGGTTTGTCTAAGTTCGTCCCAAGTTTTTCTCTTTCTAAGGACGAACGTAGACAAACCTTAGAACGAGACTAACAAGACTAACTTGGGACGAACAAAGACAAACTTAAGTCCCATTCTAAGGTTTGTCTTAGTTCGTCCAAGGTTAGTCTCTTTCTAAGGACCAACTTAGACAAACCTTAGAATGAGACTACCGAGACTAACTTGGGACGAACAAAGACAAACTTAAGTCCCATTCTAAAGTTTGTCTTAGTTCGTCCCCAGTTAGTCTCTTTTTAAGGATGAACTTAGACAAACCTTTGAATGAGACTAACGAGACTAACTTGGGACGAACAAAGACAAACTTAAGTCTCATTCTAAGGTTTGTCTAAGTTCGTCCCAAGTTAGTCTCTTTCTAAGGACGAACTTAGACAAACCTTAGAATGAGCCTAACGAGACTAACTTTGGACGAACAAAGAAAAACGTTAGTCTCATTCTAAGGTTTGTCTTAGTTCGTCCCAAGTTAGTCTCTTTCTAAGGACAAACTTAGACAAACCTTAGAAGGAGACTAACGAGACTAACTTGGGACAAACAAAGACAAACTTAAGTCTCATTCTAAGGTTTCTCTAAGGTTGTCCCAAGTTAGTCTCTTTCTAAGGACGAACTTAGACAAACCTTAGAATGAGACTAACGAGACTAACTTGGGACGAACAAAGACAAACTTAAGTCTCATTCTAAGGTTTGTCTAAGTTCGTCCCAAGTTAGTCTCTTTCTAAGGACGAACTTAGACAAACCTTAGAATGAGACTAATGAGACAAACTTGGGACGAACAATGACAAACTTAAGTCTCATTCTAAGGTTTGTCTAAGTTCGTCCCAAGTTAGTCTCTTTCAAAGGACGAACTTAAATAAACCTTAGAATCAGACTGACGAGACTAAATTTGGACGAAAAAAGACAAACTTAAGTCCCATTCTAAGGTTTGTCTAAGGTCGTCCCAAGTTACTCTCTTTCTAAGGACGAACTTAGACAAACCTTAGAATGAGACTAACGAGACTAACTGTGGAAGAACAAAGAAAAACGTTAGTCTCATTCTAAGATTTGTCTTAGTTCGTCCAAGGTTAGTCTCTTTCTAAGGACGAACTTAGACAAACCTTAGAATGAGACTAACGAGACTAACTTGGGACGAACAAAGACAAACTTAAGTCCCATTCAAAGGTTTGTCTTAGTTCGTCCCAAGTTAGTCTCTTTCTAATGACGAACTTAGACAAACCTTAGAATGAGACTAACGAGACTAACTTGGGACGAACAAGGACAAACTTAAGTCTCATTCTAAGGTTTGTCTAAGTTCGTCCCAAGTTAGTCTCTTTCTAAGGACGAACTTAGACAAACCTTAGAATGAGACTAAAGAGACTAACTTGGGACGAACAAAGACAAACTTAAGTCTCATTCTAAGGTTTGTCTAAGTTCATCCCAAGTTCGTCTCTTTCTAAGGACGAACGTAGACAAACCTTAGAACGAGACTAACGAGACTAACTTGGGACGAACAAAGACAAACTTAAGTCTCATTCTAAGGTTTGTCCAAGTTCGTCCCAAGTTATTCTCTTTCTAAGGACGAACTTAGACAAACCTTAGAATGATACAAACGAGACTAACTTTGGACGAACAAAGAAAAACGTTAGTCTCATTCTAAGGTTTGTCTTAGTTCGTCCCAAGTTAGTCTCTTTCTAAGGACGAACTTAGACAAACCTTAGAATGAGACTAACGAGACTAACTTGGGACGAACAAAGACAAACTTAAGTCCCATTCTATGGTTTCTCTTAGTTTTCCCAAGTTAGTCTCTTTCTAAGGACGAACTTAGACAAACCTTAGAATGAGACTAACGAAACTAACTTGGGACGAAAAAAGACAAACTTAAGTTTCATTCTAAGGTTTGTCTAAGTTCGTCCCATGTTATTCTCTTTCTAAGGACGAACTTAGACAAACCTTAGAATGAGACTAACGAGACTAACTTTGGACGAACAAAGAAAAATGTTAGTCTCATTCTAAGGTTTGTCTTAGTTCGTCCCAAGTTAGTCTCTTTCTAAGGACAAACTTAGACAAACCTTAGAAGGAGACTAACGAGACTAACTTGGGACGAACAAAGACAAACTTAAGTCTCATTCTAAGGTTTGTCTAAGTTCGTCCCAAGTTAGTCTCTTTCTAAGGACGACCTTAGACAAACCTTAGAATGAGACTAACGAGACTAACTTGGGACGAACAAAGACAAACTTAAGTCTCATTCTAAGGTTTGTCTAAGTTCGTCCCAAGTTAGTCTCTTTCAAAGGACAAACTTAGACAAACCTTAGAATGAGACTAATGACACAATGACAAACTTAAGTCTCATTCTAAGGTTTGTCTAAGTTCGTCCCAAGTTAGTCTCTTTCTAAGGACGAACTTAGATAAACCTTAGAATGAGACTGACGAGACTAACTTGCGACGAAAAAAGACAAACTTAAGTCCCATTCTAAGGTTTGTCTAAGTTCGTCCCAAGTTTTTCTCTTTCTAAGGACGAACGTAGACAAACCTTAGAACGAGACTAACAAGACTAACTTGGGACGAACAAAGACAAACTTAAGTCCCATTCTAAGGTTTGTCTTAGTTCGTCAAAGGTTAGTCTCTTTCTAAGGACCAACTTAGACAAACCTTAGAATGAGACTACCGAGACTAACTTGGGACGAACAAAGACAAACTTAAGTCCCATTCTAAAGTTTGTCTTAGTTCGTCCCCAGTTAGTCTCTTTTTAAGGACGAACTTAGACAAACCTTTGAATGAGACTAACGAGACTAACTTGGGACGAACAAAGACAAACTTAAGTCTCATTCTAAGGTTTGTCTAAGTTCGTCCCAAGTTAGTCTCTTTCTAAGGACGAACTTAGACAAACCTTAGAATGAGCCTAACGAGACTAACTTTGGACGAACAAAGAAAAACGTTAGTCTCATTCTAAGGTTTGTCTTAGTTCGTCCCAAGTTAGTCTCTTTCTAAGGACAAACTTAGACAAACCTTAGAAGGAGACTAACGAGACTAACTTGGGACAAACAAAGACAAACTTAAGTCTCATTCTAAGGTTTGTCTAAGTTCGTCCCAAGTTAGTCTCTTTCTAAGGACGAACTTAGACAAACCTTAGAATGAGACTAACGAGACTAACTTGGGACGAACAAAGACAAACTTAAGTCTCATTCTAAGGTTTGTCTAAGTTCGTCCCAAGTTAGTCTCTTTCTAAGGACGAACTTAGACAAACCTTAGAATGAGACTAATGAGACAAACTTGGGACGAAAAATGACAAACTTAAGTCTCATTCTAAGGCTTGTCTAAGTTCGTCCCAAGTTAGTCTCTTTCTAAGGACGAACTTAAATAAACCTTAGAATCAGACTGACGAGACTAAATTGGGACGAAAAAAGACAAACTTAAGTCCCATTCTAAGGTTTGTCTAAGGTCGTCCCAAGTTACTCTCTTTCTAAGGACGAACTTAGACAAACCTTAGAATGAGACTAACGAGACTAACTGTGGAAGAACAAAGAAAAACGTTAGTCTCATTCTAAGATTTGTCTTAGTTCGTCCAAGGTTAGTCTCTTTCTAAGGACGAACTTAGACAAACCTTAGAATGAGACTAACGAGACTAACTTGGGACGAACAAAGACAAACTTAAGTCCCATTCAAAGGTTTGTCTTAGTTCGTCCCAAGTTAGTCTCTTTCTAATGACGAACTTAGACAAACCTTAGAATGAGACTAACGAGACTAACTTGGGACGAACAAGGACAAACTTAAGTCTCATTCTAAGGTTTGTCTAAGTTCGTCCCAAGTTAGTCTCTTTCTAAGAACGAACTTAGACAAACCTTAGAATGAGACTAAAGAGACTAACTTGGGACGAACAAAGACAAACTTAAGTCTCATTCTAAGGTTTGTCTTAGTTCGTCCAAGTTAGTCTCTTTCTAAGGACGAACTTAGACAAACCTTAGAATGAGACTAACGAGACTAACTTGGGACGAACAAAGACAAACTTAAGTCCCATTCAAAGGTTTGTCTTAGTTCGTCCCAAGTTAGTCTCTTTCTAATGACGAACTTAGACAAACCTTAGAATGAGACTAACGAGACTAACTTGGGACGAACAAGGACAAACTTAAGTCTCATTCTAAGGTTTGTCTAAGTTCGTCCCAAGTTAGTCTCTTTCTAAGGACGAACTTAGACAAACCTTAGAATGAGACTAAAGAGACTAACTTGGGACGAACAAAGACAAACTTAAGTCTCATTCTAAGGTTTGTCTAAGTTCGTCTCAAGTTAGTCTCTTTCTAATGACGAACTTAGACGAACCTTAGAATGAGACTAACGAGACTAACTTGGGACGAACAAAGACAAACTTAAATCTCCTTCTAAGGTTTGTCTAATTTCGTCCCAAGTTAGTCTCTTTCTAAGGACGAACTTAGACAAACCATAGAATGAGACTAAGGAGACTAACTTGGGACGAACAAAGACAAACTTAAGTCCCATTCTAAGGTTTGTCTTAGTTCGTCCAAAGTAAGTCTCTTTCTAAGGACGAACTTAGACGAACCATAGAATGAGACTAACGAGACTAACTTGGGACGAACAAAGACAAACTTAAGTCTCATTCTAAGGTTTGTCTAAGTTCATCCCAAGCTATTCTCTTTCTAAGGACGAACTTAGACAAACCTTAGAATGAGACTAACGAGACTAACTTTGGACGAACAAAGAAAAACGTTAGTCTCATTCTAAGGTTTGTCTTAGTTCGTCCCAAGTTAGTCTCTTTCTAAGGACAAACTTAGACAAACCTTAGAAGGAGACTAACGAGACTAACTTGGGACGAACAAAGACAAACTTAAGTCTCATTCTAAGGTTTGTCTAAGTTCGTCCCAAGTTAGTCTCTTTCTAAGGACGAACTTAGACAAACCTTAGAATGAGACTAACGAGACTAACTTGGGACGAACAAAGACAAACTTAAGTCTCATTCTAAGGTTTGTCTAAGTTCGTCCCAAGTTAGTCTCTTTCTAAGGACGAACTTAGACAAACCGTAGAATGAGACTAATGAGAAAAACTTGGGACGAACAATGACAAACTTAAGTCTCATTCTAAGGTTTGTCTAAGTTCGTCCCAAGTTAGTCTCTTTCTAAGGACGAACTTAGATAAACCTCAGAATGAGACTGACGAGACTAACTTGGGACGAAAAAAGACAAACTTAAGTCCCATTCTAAGGTTTGTCTAAGTTCGTCCCAAGTTTGTCTCTTTCTAAGGACGAACGTAGACAAACCTTAGAACGAGACTAACGAGACTAACTTGGGACGAACAAAGACAAACTTAAGTCCCATTCTAAGGTTTGTCTTAGTTCGTCCCAAGTTAGTCTCTTTCTAAGGACAATTTAGACAAACCTTAGAATGAGACTAACGAGACTAACTTGGGACGAACAAAGACAAACTTAAGTCGCATTCTAAGGTTTGTCTAAGTTCATCCCAAGTTAGTCTGTTTCTAAGGACAAACTTAGACAAACCTCAGAATGAGACTGACGAGACTAACTTGGGACGAACAAAGACAAACTTAAGTCCCATTATAAAGTTTGTCTTAGTTCGTCCCAAGTTAGTCTCTTTCTAAGGACGAACTTAGACAAACCTTAGAATGAGACTAACGAGACTAACTTGGGACGAACAAAGACAAACTTAAGTCCCATTATAAAGTTTGTCTTAGTTCGTCCCAAGTTAGTCTCTTTCTAAGGACGAACTTAGACAAACCTCAGAATGAGACTGACGAGACTAACTTGGGACGAACTAAGACAAACTTAAGTCTCATTCTAAGGTTTGTCTAAGTTCGTCCCAAGTTAGTCTCTTTCTAAGAACGAACTTAGACAAACCTTAGAATGAGACTAACGAGACTAACTTGGGACGAACAAAGACAAACTTAAGTCTCATTCTAAGGTTTGTCTAAGTTCGTCCCAAGTTAGTCTCTTTCTAAGGACGAACTTAGACAAACCTTAGATTGAGACTAATGAGACAATGACAAACTTAAGTCTCATTCTAAGGTTTGTCTAAGTTCGTCCCAAGTTAGTCTCTTTCTAAGGACGAACTTAGATAAATCTTAGAATGAGACTAACGAGACAAACTTGGGACGAACAAAGACAAACTTAAGTCTCATTCTAAGGTTTGTCTAAGTTCGTCACAAGTTAGTCTCTTTCTAATGACGAACTTAGACGAACCTTAGAATGAGACTAACGAGACTAACATGGGACGAACAAAGACAAACTTAAATCTCCTTCTAAGGTTTGTCTAAGTTCGTCCCAAGTTAGTCTCTTTTTTAGGACGAACTTAGACAAACCTTAGAATGAGACTAACGAGACTAACTTGGGACGAACAAAGACAAATTAAGTCCCATTCTAAGGTTTGTCTTAGTTCGTCCAAAGTTAGTCTCTTTCTAAGGACGAACTTAGACGAACCTTAGAATGAGACTAACGAGACAAACTTGGGACGAACAAAGACAAACTTAAGTCTCATTCTAAGGTTTGTCTAAGTTCGTCCCAATTTATTCTCTTTCTAAGGACGAACTTAGACAAACCTTAGAATGAGACTAACGAGACTAACTTGGGATGAACAAAGAAAAACGTTAGTCTCATTCTAAGGGTTGTCTTAGTTCGTCCCAAGTTAGTCTCTTTCTAAGGACGAACTTAGACAAACCTTAGAATGAGACTAATGAGACTAACTTGGGACGAACAAAGACAAACTTAAGTCTCATTCTAAGGTTTGTCTAAGTTCATCCCAAGTTATTCTCTTTCTAAGGACAAACTTAGACAAACCTTAGAATGAGACTAACGAGACTAACTTTGGACGAACAAAGAAAAACGTTAGTCTCATTCTAAGGTTTGTCTTAGTTCGTCCCAAGTTAGTCTCTTTCTAAGGACAAACTTAGACAAACCTTAGAATGAGACTAACGAGACTAACTTGGGACGAACAAAGACAAACTTAAGTCCCATTCTAAGTTTTGTCTTAGTTCGTCCCAAGTTAGTCTCTTTCTAAGGACGAACTTAGACAAACCTTAGAATGAGACTAACGAGACTAACTTGGGACGAACAAAGACAAACTTAAGTCTCATTCTAAGGTTTGTCTAAGTTCGTCCCAAGTTATTCTCTTTCTAAGGACGAACTTAGACAAACCTTAGAATGAGACTAACGAGACTAACTTTGGACGAACAAAGAAAAATGTTAGTCTCATTCTAAGGTTTGTCTTAGTTCGTCCCGCAAATTAGTCTCTTTCTAAGGACAAACTTAGACAAACCTTAGAAGGAGACTAACGAGACTAACTTGGGACGAACAAAGACAAACTTAAGTCTCATTCTATGGTTTGTCTAAGTTCGTCCCAAGTTAGTCTCTTTCTAAGGACGAACTTAGACAAACCTTAGAATGAGACTAACGAGACTAACTTGGGACGAACAAAGACAAACTTAAGTCTCATTCTAAGGTTTGTCTAAGTTCGTCCCAAGTTAGTCTCTTTCTAAGGACGAACTTAGACAAACCTTAGAATGAGACTAATGAGACAATGACAAACTTAAGTCTCATTCTAAGGTTTGTCTAAGTTCGTCCCAAGTTAGTCTCTTTCTAAGGACGAACTTAGATAAATCTTAGAATGAGACTGACGAGACTAACTTGGGACGAAAAAAGACAAACTTAAGTCCCATTCTAAGGTTTGTCTAAGTTCGTCCCAAGTTTTTCTCTTTCTAAGGACGAACGTAGACAAACCTTAGAACGAGACTAACGAGACTAACTTGGGATGAACAAAGACAAACTTAAGTCCCATTCTAAGGTTTGTCTTAGTTCGTCCAATGTTAGTCTCTTTCTAAGGACGAACTTAGACGAACCTTAGAATGAGACTAACGAGACTAACTTGGGACGAACAAAGACAAACTTAAGTCCCATTCTAAAGTTTGTCTTAGTTCGTCCCCAGTTTGTCTCTTTTTAAGGACGAACTTAGACAAACCTTTGAATGAGACTAACGAGACTAACTTGGGACGAACAAAGACAAACTTAAGTCTCATTCTAAGGTTTGTCTAAGTTCGTCCCAAGTTAGTCTCTTTTTAAGGACGAACTTATACAAACCTTAGAATGAGACTAACGAGACAAACTTGGGACGAGCACAGACAAACTTAAGTCTCATTCTAAGGTTTGTCTAAGTTCGTCCCAAGTTAGTCTCTTTCTGAGGACGAACTTAGACAAACCTTAGAGTGAGACTAACGAGACTAACGTGGGACGAACAAAGACAAAACTTAAGTCCTATTCTAAGGTTTGTCTAAGTTCGTCCCAAGTTAGTCTCTTTCTAAGGACTAACTTAGACAAACCTTAGAATGAGACTAACGAGACTAACTTGGGTTAACAATAACAAACTTAAGTCTCATTATAAGGTTTGTCTAAGTTCGTCCCAAGTTATTCTCTTTCTAAGGACCATTTAGACAAACCTTAGAATGAGACTAACGAGACTAACTGTGGACAAACAAAAAAAAACGTTAGTCTCATTCTAAGGTTTGTCTTAGTTTGTCCAAGGTTAGTCTCTTTCTAAGGACGAACTAAGACAAACCTTAGAATGAGACTAACGAGACTAACTTGGGACGAACAAAGACAAACCTAAGTCCCGTTCTAAGGTTTGTCTTAGTTCGTCCCAAGTTTGTCTCTTTCTAATAACGAACTTAGACAAACCTTAGAATGAGACTAACGAGACTAACTTGGGACGAACAAGGACAAACTTAAGTCTCATTCTAAGGTTTGTCTAAGTTCGTCCCAAGTTAGTCTCTTTCTAAGGACGAACTTAGACGAACCTTAGAATGAGACTAATGAGACTAACATGGGACGAACAAAGACAAACTTAAGTCTCATTCTAAGGTTTGTCTAAGTTAGTTCCAAGTTAGTCTCTTTCTAATGACGAACTTAGACGAACTTTAGAATGAGACTAACGAGACTAACTTGGGACGAACAAAGACAAACTTAAATCTCCTTCTAAGGTTTGTCTAATTTCGTCCCAAGTTAGTCTCTTTCTAAGGACAAACTTAGACAAACCTTAGAATGAGACTAAGGAGACTAACTTGGGACGAACAAAGACAAACTGAAGTCTCATTCTAAGGTTTGTCTAAGTTCGTCCCAAGTTAGTCTCTTTCTAAGGACGAACTTAGACAAACCTTAGAATGAGACTAATGAGACAAACTTGGGATGAACAATGACAAACTTAAGTCTCATTCTAAGGTTTGTCTAAGTTCGTCCCAAGTTAGTCTCTTTCTAAGGACGAACTTAGATAAACCTTAGAATGAGACTGACGAGACTAACTTGGGACGAACAAAGACAAACTTAAGTCTCATTTTAAGGTTTGTCTAAGGTCGTCCCAAGTTAGTCTCTTTCTAAGGACGAACTTAGACAAACTTTAGAATGAGACTAACGAGACTAACTGTGGACGAACAAAGAAAAACGTTAGTCTCATTCTAAGGTTTGTCTTAGTTCGTCCAAGGTTAGTCTCTTTCTAAGGACGAACTTAGACAAACCTTAGAATGAGACTAACGAGACTAACTTGGGACGAACAACGACAAACTTAAGTCCCATTCTAAGGTTTGTCTTAGTTCGTCCAAGTTAGTCTCTTTCTAATGACGAACTTAGACAAACCTTAGAATGAGACTAACGAGACTAACTTGGGACGAACAAGGACAAACTTAAGTCTCATTCTAAGGTTTGTCTAAGTTCGTCCCAAGTTAGTCTCTTTCTAAGGACGAACTGAGACAAACCTTAGAATGAGACTAATGAGACTAACTTGGGACGAACAAAGACAAACTTAAGTCTCATTCTAAGGTTTGTCTAAGTTCGTCCCAAGTTAGTCTCTTTCTAATGACGAACTTAGACGAACCTTAGAATGAGACTAACGAGACTATCTTGGGACGAACAAAGACAAACTTAAATCTCCTTCTAAGGTTTGTCTAATTTCGTCCCAAGTTAGTCTCTTTCTAAGGACGAACTTAGACAAACCTTAGAATGAGACTAAGGAGACTAACTTGGGACGAACAAAGACAAACTTAAGTCCCATTCTAAGGTTTGTCTTAGTTCGTCCAAAGTTAGTCTCTTTCTAAGAACGAACTTAGACGAACCTTAGAATGAGACTAACGAGACTAACTTGGGACTAACAAAGACAAATTTAAGTCTCATTCTAAGGTTTGTCTATGTTCGTCCCAAGTTAGTCTCTTTCTAAGGACGAACTTAGACAAACCTTAGAACGAGACTAACGAGACTAACTTGGGATGAACAAAGACAAACTTAAGTCCCATTCTAAGGTTTGTCTTAGTTCGTCCCAAGTTAGTCTCTTTCTAAGGACGAACTTAGACAAACCTTAGAATGAGACTAACTTGGGACGAACATAGACAAACTTAAGTCTCATTCTAAGGTTTGTCTAAGTTCGTCCCAAGTTATTCTCTTTCTAAGAACAAACTTAGACAAACCTTAGAATGAGACTAACCAGACTAACTTTGGACGAACAAAGAAAAACGTTAGTCTCATTCTAAGGTTTGTCTTAGTTCGTCCCAAGTTTGTCTCTTTCTAAGGATGAACTTAGACAAACCTTAGAATGAGACTAACGAGACTAACTTGGGACGAACAAAGACAAACTTAAGTCCCATTCTAAGGTTTGTCTTAGTTCGTCCCAAGTTAGTCTCTTTCTAAGGACAATTTAGACAAACCTTAGAATGAGACTAACGAGACTAACTTGGGACGAACAAAGACAAACTTAAGTCGCATTCTAAGGTTTGTCTAAGTTCATCCCAAGTTAGTCTGTTTCTAAGGACAAACTTAGACAAACCTTAGAATGAGTTTAACGAGACAAACTTGGGGCGATCAAAGACAAACTTAAGTCTCATTCTAAGGTTTGTCTAAGTTCGTCCCAAGTTATTCTCTTTCTAAGGACGAACTTAGACAAACCTTAGAATGAGACTAACGAGACTAACGTGGGACGAACAAAGACAAACTTAAGTCTCATTCTAAGGTTTGTCTAAGTTCGTCCCAAGTTATTCTCTTTCTAAGGACGAACTTAGACAAACCTTAGAATGAGACTAACGAGACTAACTTTGGACGAACAAAGAAAAACGTTAGTCTCATTCTAAGGTTTGTCTTAGTTCGTCCCAAGTTAGTCTCTTTCTAAGGACAAACTTAGACAAACCTTAGAAAAAGACTAACGAGACTAACTTGGGAGAAACAAAGACAAACTTAAGTCTCATTCTAAGGTTTGTCTAAGTTCGTCCCAAGTTAGTCTCTTTCTAAGGATGAACTTAGACAAACCTTAGAATGAGACTAATGAGACAAACTTGGGACGAACAATGACAAACTTAAGTCTCATTCTAAGGTTTGTCTAAGTTCGTCCCAAGTTAGTCTCTTTCTAAGGACGAACTTAGATAAACCTTAGAATGAGACTGACGAGACTAAATTGGGACGAAAAAAGACAAACTTAAGTCCCATTCTAAGGTTTGTCTAAGTTCGTCCCAAGTTCGTCTCTTTCTAAGGACGAACGTAGACAAACCTTAGAACGAGACTAACGAGACTAACTTGGGACGAACAAAGACAAACTTAAGTCCCATTCTAAGGTTTGTCTTAGTTCGTCCCAAGTTAGTCTCTTTCTAAGGACGAACTTAGACAAACCTTAGAATGAGACTAACGAGACTAACTTGGGACGAACAAAGATAAACTTGAGTCCCATTCTAAAGTTTGTCTTAGTTCGTCCCAAGTTAGTCTCTTTCTAAGGACGAACTTAGACAAACCTTTGAATGAGACTAACGAGACTAACTTGGGTCGAACAAAGACAAACAAAGACAAACTTAAGTCTCATTCTAAGGTTTGTCTTAGTTCGTCCCAAGTTAGTCTCTTTCTGAGGATGAACTTAGACAACCCTTAGAATGAGACTAACGAGACAAACTTGGGACGAACAAAGACAAACTTAAGTCTCATTCTAAGGTTTGTCTAAGTTCGTCCCAAGTTAGTCTCTTTCTAAGGACGAACTTAGACAAACCTTAGAATGAGACTAACGAGACTAACGTGGGACGAACAAATACAAACTTAAGTCCTATTCTAAGGTTTGTCTAAGTTCGTCCCAAGTTAGTCTCTTTCTAAGGACGAACTTAGACAAACCTTAGAATGAGACTAACGAGACTAACGTGGGACGAACAAAGACAAACTTAAGTCTCATTCTAAGGTTTGTCTAAGTTCGTCCCAAGTTATTCTCTTTCTAAGGACGAACTTAGACAAACCTTAAAATGAGACTAACGAGACTAACTTTGGACAAACAAAGAAAAACGTTAGTCTCATTCTAAGGTTTGTCTTAGTTCGTCCCAAGTTAGTCTCTTTCTAAGGACAAACTTAGACAAACCTTAGAAGGAGACTAACGAGACTAACTTGGGACAAACAAAGACAAACTTAAGTCTCATTCTAAGTTTTGTCTAAGTTCGTCCCAAGTTAGTCTCTTTCTAAGGAAGAACTTAGACAAACCTTGGAATGAGACTAACGAGACTAACTTGGGACGAACAAAGACAAACTTAAGTCTCATTCCAAGGTTTGTCTAAGTTCGTCCCAAGTTAGTCTCTTTCTAAGGATGAACTTAGACAAACCTTAGAATGAGACTAATGAGACAAACTTGGGACGAACAATGACAAACTTAAGTCTCATTCTAAGGTTTGTCTAAGTTCGTCCCAAGTTAGTCTCTTTCTAAGGACGAACTTAGACAAACCTTAGAATGAGACTAATGAGACAAACTTGGGACGAACAATGACAAACTTAAGTCTCATTCTAAGGTTTGTCTAAGTTCGTCCCAAGTTAGTCTCTTTCTAAGGACGAACTAAGATAAACCTTAGAATGAGACTGACGAGACTAACTTGGGACGAACAAAGACAAACTTAAGTCTCATTCTAAGGTTTGTCTAAGGTCGTCCCAAGTTAGTCTCTTTCTAAGGATGAACTTAGATAAACCTTAGAATGAGACTGACGAGACTAACTTGGGACGAACAAAGACAAACTTAAGTCTCATTCTAAGGTTTGTCTAAGGTCGTCCCAAGTTAGTCTCTTTCTAAGGACGAACTTAGACAAACCTTAGAATGAGACTAACGAGACTAACTGTGGACGAACAAAGAAAAACGTTAGTCTCATTCAAAGGTTTGTCTTAGTTCGTCCAAGGTTAGTCTCTTTCTAAGGACGAACTTAGACAAACCTTAGAATGAGACTAACGAGACTAACTTGGGACGAACAAAGACAAACTTAAGTCCCATTCTAAGGTTTGTCTTAGTTCGTCCAAGTTAGTCTCTTTCTAATGACGAACTTCGACAAACCTTAGAATGAGACTAACGAGACTAACTTGGGACGAACAAGGACAAACTTAAGTCTCATTCTAAGGTTTGTCTAAGTTCGTCCCAAGTTAGTCTCTTTCTAAGGACGAACTTAGACAAACCTTTGAATGAGACTAATGAGACTAACTTGGGACGAACAAAGACAAACTTAAGTCTCATTCTAAGGTTTGTCTAAGTTCGTCCCAAGTTAGTCTCTTTCTAATGACGAACTTAGACGAACCTTAGAATGAGACTAACGAGACTAACTTGGGACGAACAAAGACAAACTTCAATCTCCTTCTGAGGTTTGTCTAATTTCGTCCCAAGTTAGTCTCTTTCTAAGGACGAACTTAGACAAACCTTAGAATAAGACTAAGGAGACTAACTTGGGACGAACAAAGACAAACTTAAGTCCCATTCTAAGGTTTGTCTTAGTTCGTCAAAAGTTAGTCTCTTTCTAAGGACGAACTTAGACGAACCTTAGAATGAGACTAACGAGACTAACTTGGGACGAACAAAGACAAATTTAAGTCTCATTCTAAGGTTTGTCTATGTTCGTCCCAAGTTAGTCTCTTTCTAAGGACGAACTTAGACAAACCTTAGAACGAGACTAAAGAGACTAACTTGGGATGAACAAAGACAAACTTGAGTCCCATTCTAAGGTTTGTCTTAGTTCGTCCCAAGTTAGTCTCTTTCTAAGGACAAACTTAGACTAACCTTATAATGAGACTAACTTGGGACGAACATAGACAAACTTAAGTCTCATTCTATGGTTTGTCTCAGTTCGTCCCAAGTTATTCTCTTTCTAAGGACAAACATAGACAAACCTTAGAATGAGACTAACAAGACTAACTTTGGACGAACAGAGAAAAACGTTAGTCTCATTCTAAGGTTTGTCTTAGTTCGTCCCAAGTTTGTCTCTTTCTAAGGATGAACTTAGACAAACCTTAGAATGAGACTAACGAGACTAACTTGGGACGAACAAAGACAAACTTAAGTCCCATTCTAAGGTTTGTCTTAGTTCGTCCCAAGTTAGTCTCTTTCTAAGGACAACTTAGACAAACCTTAGAATGAGACTAACGAGACTAACTTGGGACGAACAAAGACAAACTTAAGTTGCATTCTAAGGTTTGTCTAAGTTCGTCCCAAGTTAGTCTGTTTCTAAGGACAAACTTGGACAAACCTTAGAATGAGTCTAACGAGACAAACTTGGGACGAACAAAGACAAACTTAAGTCTCATTCTAAGGTTTGTCTAAGTTCGTCCCAAGTTATTCTCTTTCTAAGGACGAACTTAGACAAACCTTAGAATGAGACTAACGTGGGACGAACAAAGACAAACTTAAGTCTCATTCTAAGGTTTGTCTAAGTTCGTCCCAAGTTATTCCCTTTCTAAGGTCGAACTTAGACAAACCTTAGAATGAGAATAACGAGACTAACTTTGGACGAACAAAGAAAAACGTTAGTCTCATTCTAAGGTTTGTCTTAGTTCGTCCCAAGTTAGTCTCTTTCTAAGGACAAACTTAGACAAACCTTAGAAGGAGACTAACGAGACTAACTTGGGACAAACAAAGACAAACTTAAGTCTCATTCTAAGTTTTGTCTAAGTTCGTCCCAAGTTATTCTCTTTCTAAGGACGAACTTAGACAAACCTTGGAACGAGACTAACGAGACTAACTTAGGATGAACAAAGACAAACTTAAGTCCCATTCTAAGGTTTGTCTAAGTTCGTCCCAAATTAGTCTCTTTCTAAGGATGAACTTAGACAAACCTTAGAATGAGACTAATGAGACAAACTTGGGACGAACAATGACAAACTTAAGTCTCATTCTAAGGTTTGTCTAAGTTCGTCCCAAGTTAGTCTCTTTCTAAGGACGAACTTAGATAAACCTTAGAATGAGACTGACGAGACTAAATTGGGACGAAAAAAGACAAACTTAAGTCCCATTCTAAGGTTTGTCTAAGTTCGTCCCAAGTTCGTCTCTTTCTAAGGACTAACGTAGACAAATCTTAGAACGAGGCTAACGAGACTAACTTGGGACGAACAAAGACAAACTTAAGTCCCATTCTAAGGTTTGTCTTAGTTCGTCCCAAGTTAGTCTCTTTCTAAGGACAAACTTAGACAAACCTTAGAATGAGACTAACGAGACTAACTTGGGACGAACAAAGACAAACTTAAGTCCCATTCTAAAGTTTGTCTTTGTTCGTCCCAAGTTAGTCTCTTTCTAAGGACGAACTTAGACAAACCTTTGAATGAGACTAACGAGACTAACTTGGGACGAACAAAGACAAACTTAAGTCTCATTCTAAGGTTTGTCTAAGTTCGTCCCAAGTTAGTCTCTTTCTAAGGATGAACTTAGACAACCCTTAGAATGAGACTAACGAGACAAACTTGGGACGAACAAAGACAAACTTAAGTCTTATTCTAAGGTTTGTTTAAGTTCGTCCCAAGTTAGTCTCTTTCTAAGGACGAACTTAGACAAACCTTAGAATGAGACTAACGAGACTAACGTGGGACGAACAAATACAAACTTAAGTCATATTCTAAGGTTTGTCTAAGTTCGTCCCAAGTTAGTCTCTTTCTAAGAACGAACTTAGACAAACCTTAGAATGAGACTAACGAGACTAACTTGGGACGAACAAAGACAAACTTAAGTCTCATTCTAAGGTTTGTCTAAGGTCGTCCCAAGTTAGTCTCTTTCTAAGGACGAACTTAGACAAACCTTAGAATGAGACTAACGAGACTAACTGTGGACGAACAAAGAAAAACGTTAGTCTCATTGTAAGATTTGTCTTAGTTCGTCCAAGGTTAGTCTCTTTCTAAGGACGAACTTAGACAAACCTTAGAATGAGACTAACGAGACTAACTTGGGACGAACAAAGACAAACTTAAGTCCCATTCTAAGGTTTGTCTTAGTTCGTCCCAAGTTAGTCTCTTTCTAATGACGAACTTAGACAAACCTTAGAATGAGACTAACGAGACTAACTTGGGACGAACAAGGACAAACTTAGGTCTCATTCTAAGGTTTGTCTAAGTTCGTCCCAAGTTAGTCTCTTTCTAAGGACGAACTTAGACAAACCTTAGAATGAGACTAATGAGACTAACTTGGGACGAACAAAGACAAACTTAAGTCTCATTCTAAGGTTTGTCTAAGTTCGTCCCAAGTTAGTCTCTTTCTAATGACGAACTTAAACGAACCTTAGAATGAGACTAACGAGACTAACTTGGGACGAACAAAGACAAACTTAAATCTCCTTCTAAGGTTTGTCTAATTTCGTCCCAAGTTAGTCTCTTTCTAAGGACGAACTTAGACAAACCATAGAATGAGACTAAGGAGACTATCTTGGGACGAACAAAGACAAACTTAAGTCCCATTCTAAGGTTTGTCTTAGTTCGTCCAAAGTTAGTCTCTTTCTAAGGACGAACTTAGACAAACCTTAGAATGAGACTAACGAGACTAACTTGGGACGAACAAAGACAAACTTAAGTCCCATTCTAAAGTTTGTCTTAGTTCGTCCCAAGTTAGTCTCTTTCTAAGGACGAACTTAGACAAACCTTTGAATGAGACTAACGAGACTAACTTGGGACGAACAAAGACAAACTTAAGTCTCATTCTAAGGTTTGTCTAAGTTCGTCCCAAGTTAGTCTCTTTCTAAGGATGAACTTAGACAACCCTTAGAATGAGACTAACGAGACAAACTTGGAACGAACAAAGACAAACTTAAGTCTCATTCTAAGGTTTGTCTAAGTTCGTCCCAAGTTAGTCTCTTTCTAAGGACGAACTTAGACAAACCTTAGAATGAGACTAACGAGACTAACGTGGGACGAACAAATACAAACTTAAGTCTTATTCTAAGGTTTGTCTAAGTTCGTCCCAAGTTAGTCTCTTTCTAAGGACGAACTTAGACAAACCTTAGAATGAGACTAACG
Source organism: Rhodiola kirilowii (assembly GCA_033675215.1). Taxonomy (NCBI): domain Eukaryota; kingdom Viridiplantae; phylum Streptophyta; class Magnoliopsida; order Saxifragales; family Crassulaceae; genus Rhodiola; species Rhodiola kirilowii. The sequence continues at coordinate 159,783 of JAUCNB010000045.1, forward strand.
AGACTAACTTGGGACGAACAAAGACAAACTTAAGTCTCATTATAAGGTTTGTCTAAGGTCGTCCCAAGTTAGTCTCTTTCTAAGGACGAACTTAGACAAACCTTAGAATGAGACTAACGAGACTAACTGTGGACGAACAAAGAAAAACGTTAGTCTCATTGTAAGATTTGTCTTAGTTCGTCCAAGGTTAGTCTCTTTCTAAGGACGAACTTAGACAAAACTTAGAATGAGACTAACGAGACTAACTTGGGACGAACAAAGACAAACTTAAGTCCCATTCTAAGGTTTGTCTTAGTTCGTCCCAAGTTAGTCTCTTTCTAATGACGAACTTAGACAAACCTTAGAATGAGACTAACGAGACTAACTTGGGACGAACAAGGACAAACTTAGGTCTCATTCTAAGGTTTGTCTAATTTCGTCCCAAGTTAGTCTCTTTCTAAGGACAAACTTTGACAAACCTTAGAATGAGACTAATGAGACTAACTTGGGACGAACAAAGACAAACTTAAGTCTCATTCTAAGGTTTGTCTAAGTTCGCCCCAAGTTAGTCTCTTTCTAATGACGAACTTAGACGAACCTTAGAATGAGACTAACGAGACTAACTTGGGACGAACAAAGACAAACTTAAATCTCCTTCTAAGGTTTGTCTAATTTCGTCCCAAGTTAGTCTCTTTCTAAGGACGAACTTAGACAAACCATAGAATGAGACTAAGGAGACTAACTTGGGACGAACAAAGACAAACTTAAGTCCCATTCTAAGGTTTGTCTTAGTTCGTCCAAAGTTAGTCTCTTTCTAAGGACGAACTTAGACGAACCTTAGAATGAGACTAACGAGACTAACTTGGGACGAACAAAGACAAATTTAAGTCTCATTCTAAGGTTTGTCTATGTTCGTCCCAAGTTAGTCTCTTTCTAAGGACGAACTTAGACAAACCTTAGAACGAGACTAACGAGACTAACTTGGGATGAACAAAGACAAACTTAAGTCCCATTCTAAGGTTTGTCTTAGTTCGTCCCAAGTTAGTCTCTTTCTAAGGACGAACTTAGACAAACCTTAGAATGAGACTAACTTGGGACGAACATAGACAAACTTAAGTCTCATTCTAAGGTTTGTCTAAGTTCGTCCCAAGTTCGTCTCTTTCTAAGGACGAACGTAGACAAACCTTAGAACGAGACTAACGTGACTAACTTGGGACGAACAAAGACAAACTTAAGTCCCATTCTAAGGTTTGTCTTAGTTCGTCCCAAGTTAGTCTCTTTCTAAGAACGAACTTAGACAAACCTTAGAATAAGACTAACGAGACTAACTTGGGACGAACAAAGACAAACTTAAGTCCCATTCTAAAGTTTGTCTTAGTTCGTCCCAAGTTAGTCTCTTTCTAAGGACGAACTTAGACAAACCTTTGAATGAGACTAACGAGACTAACTTGGGACGAACAAAGACAAACTTAAGTCTCATTCTAAGGTTTGTCTAAGTTCGTCCCAAGTTAGTCTCTTTCTAAGGATGAACTTAGATAACCCTTAGAATGAGACTAACGAGACAAACTTGGGACGAACAAAGACAAACTTAAGTCTCATTCTAACGTTTGTCTAAGTTCGTCCCAAGTTAGTCTCTTTCTAAGGACGAACTTAGACAAACCTTAGAATGAGACTAACGAGACTAACGTGGGACGAACAAATACAAACTTAAGTCCTATTCTAAGGTTTGTCTAAGTTCGTCCCAAGTTAGTCTCTTTCTAAGGACGAACTTAGACAAACCTTAGAATGAGACTAACGAGACTAACTTGGGACGAACAAAGACAAACTTAAGTCTCATTCTAAGGTTTGTCTAAGGTCGTCCCAAGTTAGTCTCTTTTTAAGGACGAACTTAGACAAACCTTAGAATGACACTAACGAGACTAATTGTGGACGAACAAAGAAAAACGTTAGTCTCATTCTAAGATTTGTCTTAGTTCGTCCAAGGTTAGTCTCTTTCTAAGGACGAACTTAGACAAACCTTAGAATGAGACAAACGAGACTAACTTGGGACAAACAAAGACAAACTTAAGTCCCATTCTAAGGTTTGTCTTAGTTCGTCCCAAGTTAGTCTCTTTCTAATGACGAACTTAGACAAACCTTAGAATGAGACTAACGAGACTAACTTGGGACGAACAAGGACAAACTTAAGTCTCATTCTGAGGTTTGTCTAAGTTCGTCCCAAGTTAGTCTCTTTCTAAGGACGAACTTAGACAAACCTTAGAATGAGACTAATGAGACTAACTTGGGATGAACGAAGACAAACTTAAGTCTCATTCTAAGGTTTGTCTAAGTTCATCCCAAGTTAGTCTCTTTCTAATGACGAACTTAGACGAAACTTAGAATGAGACTAACGAGACTAACTTGGGACGAACAAAGACAAACTTAAATCTCCTTCTAAGTTTTGTCTAATTTCGTCCCAAGTTAGTCTCTTTCTAAGGACGAACTTAGACGAACCTTAGAATGAGACTAACGAGACTAACTTGGGACGAACAAAGACAAACTTAAGTCCCATTCTAAGGTTTGTCTTAATTCGTCCAAAGTTAGTCTCTTTCTAAGGACGAACTTAGACGAACCTTAGAATGAGACTAACGAGACTAACTTGGGACAAAAACAAAGACAAATTTAAGTCTCATTCTAAGGTTTGTCTATGTTCGTCCCAAGTTAGTCTCTTTCTAAGGACGAACTTAGACAAACCTTAGAACGAGACTAACGAGACTAACTTGGGATGAACAAAGACAAACTTAAGTCCCATTCTAAGGTTTGTCTTAGTTCGTCCCAAGTTAGTCTCTTTCTAAGGACGAAATTAGACAAACCTTAGAATGAGACTAACTTGGGACGAACATAGACAAACTTAAGTCTCATTCTAAGGTTTGTCTAAGTTCGTCCCAAGTTATTCTCTTTCTAAGGACAAACCTTAGAATGAGACTAACAAGACTAACTTTGGACGAACAAAGAAAAACGTTAGTCTCATTCTAAGGTTTGTCTTAGTTCGTCCCAAGTTTGTCTCTTTCTAAGGACGAACTTAGACAAACCTTAGAATGAGACTAACGAGACTAACTTGGGACGAACAAAGACAAACTTAAGTCCCATTCTACGGTTTGTCTTAGTTCGTCCCAAGTTAGTCTCTTTCTAAGGACAACTTAGACAAACCTTAGAATGAGACTAACGAGACTAACTTGGGACGAACAAAGACAAACTGAAGTCACATTCTAAGGTTTGTCTAAGTTCGTCCCAAGTTAGTCTGTTTCTAAGGACAAACTTAGACAAACCTTAGAATGAGTCTAACGAGACAAACTTGGGACGAACAAAGACATACTAAAGTCTCATTCTAAGGTTTGTCTAAGTTCGTCCCAAGTTATTCTCTTTCTTAGGACGAACTTAGACAAACCTTAGAATGAGACTAACGAGACTAACATGGGACGAACAAAGACAAACTTAAGACCCATTCTAAGGTTTGTCTTAGTTCGTCCCAAGTTAGTCTCTTTCTAAGGACGAACTAAGACAAACCTTAGAATGAGACTAACGAGACTAACTTGGGACGAACAAAGACAAACTTAAGTCCCATTCTAAGGTTTGTCTTAGTTCGTCCCAAGTTAGTCTCTTTCTAATGACGAACTTAGACAAACCTTAGAATGAGACTAACGAGACTAACTTGGGACGAACAAGGACAAACTTAGGTCTCATTCTAAGGTTTGTCTAAGTTCGTCCCAAGTTAGTCTCTTTCTAAGGACGAACTTAGACAAACCTTAGAATGAGACTAATGAGACTAACATGGGACGAACAAAGACAAACTTAAGTCTCATTCTAAGGTTTGTCTAAGTTCGTCCCAAGTTAGTCTCTTTCTAATGACGAACTTAAACGAACCTTAGAATGAGACTAACGAGACTAACTTGGGACGAACAAAGACAAACTTAAATCTCCTTCTAAGGTTTGTCTAATTTCGTCCCAAGTTAGTCTCTTTCTAAGGACGAACTTAGACAAACCATAGAATGAGACTAAGGAGACTAACTTGGGACGAACAAAGACAAACTTAAGTCCCATTCTAAGGTTTGTCTTAGTTCGTCCCAAGTTAGTCTCTTTCTAAGGACGAACTTAGACAAACCTTAGAATGAGACTAACGAGACTAACTTGGGACGAACAAAGACAAACTTAAGTCCCATTCTAAAGTTTGTCTTAGTTCGTCCCAAGTTAGTCTCTTTCTAAGGACGAACTTAGACAAACCTTTGAATGAGACTAACGAGACTAACTTGGGACGAACAAAGACAAACTTAAGTCTCATTCTAAGGTTTGTCTAAGTTCGTCCCAAGTTAGTCTCTTTCTAAGGATGAACTTAGACAACCCTTAGAATGAGACTAACGAGACAAACTTGGAACGAACAAAGACAAACTTAAGTCTCATTCTAAGGTTTGTCTAAGTTCGTCCCAAGTTAGTCTCTTTCTAAGGACGAACTTAGACAAACCTTAGAATGAGACTAACGAGACTAACGTGGGACGAACAAATACAAACTTAAGTCCTATTCTAAGGTTTGTCTAAGTTCGTCCCAAGTTAGTCTCTTTCTAAGGACGAACTTAGACAAACCTTAGAATGAGACTAACGAGACTAACTTGGGACGAACAAAGACAAACTTAAGTCTCATTATAAGGTTTGTCTAAGGTCGTCCCAAGTTAGTCTCTTTCTAAGGACGAACTTAGACAAACCTTAGAATGAGACTAACGAGACTAACTGTGGACGAACAAAGAAAAACGTTAGTCTCATTGTAAGATTTGTCTTAGTTCGTCCAAGGTTAGTCTCTTTCTAAGGACGAACTTAGACAAAACTTAGAATGAGACTAACGAGACTAACTTGGGACGAACAAAGACAAACTTAAGTCCCATTCTAAGGTTTGTCTTAGTTCGTCCCAAGTTAGTCTCTTTCTAATGACGAACTTAGACAAACCTTAGAATGAGACTAACGAGACTAACTTGGGACGAACAAGGACAAACTTAGGTCTCATTCTAAGGTTTGTCTAATTTCGTCCCAAGTTAGTCTCTTTCTAAGGACAAACTTAGACAAACCTTAGAATGAGACTAACGAGACTAACTTGGGACGAACATAGACAAACTTAAGTCTCATTCTAAGGGTTGTCTAAGTTCGTCCCAAGTTCGTCTCTTTCTAAGGACGAACGTAGACAAACCTTAGAACGAGACTAACGAGACTAACTTGGGACGAACAAAGACAAACTTAAGTCTCATTCTAAGGTTTGTCTAAGTTCGTCCCAAGTTAGTCTCTTTCTAAGGACGAACTTAGACAAACCTTAGAATGAGACTAATGAGACTAACTTGGGACGAACAAAGACAAACTTAAGTCTCATTCTAAGGTTTGTCTAAGTTCGTCCTAAGTTAGTCTCTTTCTAAGGACAAACTTAGACAAACCTTAGAATGAAACTAGTGAGACAAACTTGGGACGAACAATGACAAACTTAAGTCTCATTCTAAGGTTTGTCTAAGTTCGTCCCAAGTTAGTCTCTTTCTAAGGACGAACTTAGATAAACCTCAGAATGAGACTGACGAGACTAACTTGGGACGAAAAAAGACAAACTTAAGTCCCATTCTAAGGTTTGTCTAAGTTCGTCCCAAGTTTGTCTCTTTCTGAGGACGAACATAGACAAACCTTAGAACGAGACTAACGAAACTAACTTGGGACGAACAAAGACAAACTTAAGTCCCATTCTAAGGTTTGTCTTAGTTCGTCCCAAGTTAGTCTCTTTCTAAGGACGAACTTAGACAAACCTTAGAATGAGACTAACGAGACTAACTTGGGACGAACAAAGACAAACTTAAGTCCCATTCTAAAGTTTGTCTTAGTTCGTCCCAAGTTAGTCTCTTTCTAAGGACGAACTTAGACAAACCTTTGAATGAGACTAACGAGACTAACTTGGGATGAACAAAGACAAACTTAAGTCTCATTCTAAGGTTTGTCTAAGTTCGTCCCAAGTTAGTCTCTTTCTAAGGACGAACTTAGACAAACCTTAGAATGAGACTAACGAGACAAACTTGGGACGAACAAAGACAAACTTAAGTCTCATTCTAAGGGTTGTCTAAGTTCGTCCCAAGTTAGTCTCTTTCTAATGACGAACTTAGACGAACCTTAGAATGAGACTAACGAGACTAACTTGGGACGAACAAAGACAAACTTAAATCTCCTTCTAAGGTTTGTCTAATTTCGTCCCAAGTTAGTCTCTTTCTAAGGACGAACTTAGACAAACCATAGAATGAGACTAAGGAGACTAACTTGGGACGAACAAAGACAAACTTAAGTCCCATTCTAAGGTTTGTCTTAGTTCGTCCAAAGTTAGTCTCTTTCTAAGGACGAACTTAGACGAACCTTAGAATGAGACTAACGAGACTAACTTGGGACGAACAAAGACAAATTTAAGTCTCATTCTAAGGTTTGTCTATGTTCGTCCCAAGTTAGTCTCTTTCTAAGGACGAACTTAGACAAACCTTAGAACGAGACTAACGAGACTAACTTGGGATGAACAAAGACAAACTTAAGTCCCATTCTAAGGTTTGTCTTAGTTCGTCCCAAGTTAGTCTCTTTCTAAGGACGAACTTAGACAAACCTTAGAATGAGACTAACTTGGGACGAACATAGACAAACTTAAGTCTCATTCTAAGGTTTGTCTAAGTTCGTCCCAAGTTCGTCTCTTTCTAAGGACGAACGTAGACAAACCTTAGAACGAGACTAACGAGACTAACTTGGGACGAACAAAGACAAACTTAAGTCCCATTCTAAGGTTTGTCTTAGTTCGTCCCAAGTTAGTCTCTTTCTAAGGACGAACTTAGACAAACCTTAGAATGAGACTAACGAGACTAACTTGGGACGAACAAAGACAAACTTAAGTCCCATTCTAAAGTTTGTCTTAGTTCGTCCCAAGTTAGTCTCTTTCTAAGGACGAACTTAGACAAACCTTTGAATGAGACTGACGAGACTAACTTGGGACGAACAAAGACAAACTTAAGTCTCATTCTAAGGTTTGTCTAAGTTCGTCCCAAGTTAGTCTCTTTCTAAGGATGAACTTAGATAACCCTTAGAATGAGACTAACGAGACAAACTTGGGACGAACAAAGACAAACTTAAGTCTCATTCTAACGTTTGTCTAAGTTCGTCCCAAGTTAGTCTCTTTCTAAGGACGAACTTAGACAAACCTTAGAATGAGACTAACGAGACTAACGTGGGACGAACAAATACAAACTTAAGTCCTATTCTAAGGTTTGTCTAAGTTCGTCCCAAGTTAGTCTCTTTCTAAGGACGAACTTAGACAAACCTTAGAATGAGACTAACGAGACTAACTTGGGACGAACAAAGACAAACTTAAGTCTCATTCTAAGGTTTGTCTAAGGTCGTCCCAAGTTAGTCTCTTTTTAAGGACGAACTTAGACAAACCTTAGAATGAGACTAACGAGACTAATTGTGGACGAACAAAGAAAAACGTTAGTCTCATTCTAAGATTTGTCTTAGTTCGTCCAAGGTTAGTCTCTTTCTAAGGACGAACTTAGACAAACCTTAGAATGAGACAAACGAGACTAACTTGGGACAAACAAAGACAAACTTAAGTCCCATTCTAAGGTTTGTCTTAGTTCGTCCCAAGTTAGTCTCTTTCTAATGACGAACTTAGACAAACCTTAGAATGAGACTAACGAGACTAACTTGCGACGAACAAGGACAAACTTAAGTCTCATTCTGAGGTTTGTCTAAGTTCGTCCCAAGTTAGTCTCTTTCTAAGGACGAACTTAGACAAACCTTAGAATGAGACTAATGAGACTAACTTGGGATGAACGAAGACAAACTTAAGTCTCATTCTAAGGTTTGTCTAAGTTCATCCCAAGTTAGTCTCTTTCTAATGACGAACTTAGACGAAACTTAGAATGAGACTAACGAGACTAACTTGGGACGAACAAAGACAAACTTAAATCTCCTTCTAAGTTTTGTCTAATTTCGTCCCAAGTTAGACTCTTTCTAAGGATGAACTTAGACAAACCATAGAATGAGACTAAGGAGACTAACTTGGGACGAACAAAGACAAACTTAAGTCCCATTCTAAGGTTTGTCTTAATTCGTCCAAAGTTAGTCTCTTTCTAAGGACGAACTTAGACGAACCTTAGAATGAGACTAACGAGACTAACTTGGGACAAAAACAAAGACAAATTTAAGTCTCATTCTAAGGTTTGTCTATGTTCGTCCCAAGTTAATCTCTTTCTAAGGACGAACTTAGACAAACCTTAGAACGAGACTAACGAGACTAACTTGGGATGAACAAAGACAAACTTAAGTCCCATTCTAAGGTTTGTCTTAGTTCGTCCCAAGTAAGTCTCTTTCTAAGGACGAAATTAGACAAACCTTAGAATGAGACTAACTTGGGACGAACATAGACAAACTTAAGTCTCATTCTAAGGTTTGTCTAAGTTCGTCCCAAGTTATTCTCTTTCTAAGGACAAACCTTAGAATGAGACTAACAAGACTAACTTTGGACGAACAAAGAAAAACGTTAGTCTCATTCTAAGGTTTGTCTTAGTTCGTCCCAAGTTTGTCTCTTTCTAAGGACGAACTTAGACAAACCTTAGAATGAGACTAACGAGACTAACTTGGGACGAACAAAGACAAACTTAAGTCCCATTCTAAGGTTTGTCTTAGTTCGTCCCAAGTTAGTCTCTTTCTAAGGATAACTTAGACAAACCTTAGAATGAGACTAACGAGACTAACTTGGGACGAACAAAGACAAACTTAAGTCACAATCTAAGGTTTGTCTAAGTTCGTCCCAAGTTAGTCTGTTTCTAAGGACAAACTTAGACAAACCTTAGAATGAGTCTAACGAGACAAACTTGGGACGAACAAAGACATACTTAAGTCTCATTCTAAGGTTTGTCTAAGTTCGTCCCAAGTTATTCTCTTTCTTAGGACGAACTTAGACAAACCTTAGAATGAGACTAACGAGACTAACATGGGACGAACAAAGACAAACTTAAGACCCATTCTAAGGTTTGTCTTAGTTCGTCCCAAGTTAGTCTCTTTCTAAGGACGAACTAAGACAAACCTTAGAATGAGACTAACGAGACTAACTTGGGACGAACAAAGACAAACTTACGTCCCATTCTAAGGTTTGTCTTAGTTCGTCCCAATTTAGTCTCTTTCTAAGGACGAACTTAGACAAACCTTAGAATGAGACTAACGAGACTAACTTGGGACGAACAAAGACAAACTTAAGTCTCATCCTAAGGTTTTTCTAAGTTCGTCCCAAGTTATTCTCTTTCTAAGGAAGAACTTAGACAAACCTTAGAATGAGACTAACGAGATTAACTTTGGACGAACAAAGACAAACTTAAGTCTCATCCTAAGGTTTGTCTTAGTTCGTCCCAAGTTAGTCTCTTTCTAAGGACGAACTTAGACAAACCTTAGAATGAGACTAACGAGACTAACTTCGGACGATCAAAGACAAACTTAAGTCCCATTCTAAGGTTTGTCTTAGTTCGTCCCAAGTTAGTCTCTTTCTAAGGACGAACTTAGACAAACCTTAGAATGAGACTAACGAGACTAACTTGGGACGAACAAAGACAAACTTAAGTCTCATTCTAAGGTTTGTCTAAGTTCGTCCCAAGTTATTCTCTTTCTAAGGACAAACTTAGACAAACCTTAGAATGAGACTAACAAGACTAACTTTGGACGAACAAAGAAAAACGTTAGTCTCATTCTAAGGTTTGTCTTAGTTCGTCCCAAGTTTGTCTCTTTCTAAGGACGAACTTAGACAAACCTTAGAATGAGACTAACGAGACTAACTTGGGACGAACAAAGACAAACTTAAGTCCCATTCTAAGGTTTGTCTTAATTCGTCCCAAGTTAGTCTCTTTCTAAGGACAACTTAGACAAACCTTAGAATGAGACTAACGAGACTAACTTGGGACGAACAAAGACAAACTTAAGTCACATTCTAAGGTTTGTCTAAGTTCGTCCCAAGTTAGTCTGTTTCTAAGGACAAACTTAGACAAACCTTAGAATGAGTCTAACGAGACAAACTTGGGACGAACAAAGACAAACTTAAGTCTCATTCTAAGGTTTGTCTAAGTTCGTCCCAAGTTATTCTCTTTCTAAGGACGAACTTAGACAAACCTTAGAATGAGACTAACGAGACTAACATGGGACGAACAAAGACAAACTTCAGACCCATTCTAAGGTTTGTCTTAGTTCGTCCCAAGTTAGTCTCTTTCTAAGGATGAACTAAGACAAACCTTAGAATGAGACTAACGAGACTAACTTGGGACGAACAAAGACAAACTTAAGTCCCATTCTAAGGTTTGTCTTAGTTCGTCCCAATTTAGTCTCTTTCTAAGGACGAACTTAGACAAACCTTAGAATGAGACTAACGAGACTAACTTGGGACGAACAAAGACAAACTTAAGTCTCATCCTAAGGTTTGTCTAAGTTCGTCCCAAGTTATTCTCTTTCTAAGGACGAACTTAGACAAACCTTAGAATGAGACTAACGAGATTAACTTTGGACGAACAAAGAAAAACGTTAGTCTCATTCTACGGTTTGTCTTAGTTCGTCCCAAGTTAGTCTCTTTCTAAGGACGAACATAGACAAACCTTAGAATGAGACTAATGAGACTAACTTCGGACGATCAAAGACAAACTTAAGTCCCATTCTAAGGTTTGTCTTAGTTCGTCCCAAGTTAGTCTCTTTCTAAGGATGAACTTAGACAAACCTTAGAATGAGACTAACGAGACTAACTTGGGACGAACAAAGACAAACTTAAGTCTCATTCTAAGGTTTGTCTAAGTTCGTCCCAAATTATTCTCTTTCTAAGGGCGAACTTAGACAAACCTTAGAATGAGACTAACGAGACTAACTTTGGACGAACAAAGAAAAACGTTAGTCTCATTCTAAGGTTTGTCTTAGTTCGTCCCAAGTTAGTCTCTTTCTAAGGACAAACTTAGACAAACCTTAGAAGGAGACTAACGAGACTAACTTGGGACGAACAAAGACAAACTTAAGTCTCATTCTAAGGTTTGTCTAAGTTCGTCCCAAGTTAGTCTCTTTCTAAGGACGAACTTAGACAAACCTTAGAATGAGACTAATGAGACTAACTTGGGACGAACAAAGACAAACTTAAGTCTCATTCTAAGGTTTGTCTAAGTTCGTCCTAAGTTAGTCTCTTTCTAAGGACAAACTTAGACAAACCTTAGAATGAAACTAGTGAGACAAACTTGGGACGAACAATGACAAACTTAAGTCTCATTCTAAGGTTTGTCTAAGTTCGTCCCAAGTTAGTCTCTTTCTAAGGACGAACTTAGATAAACCTCAGAATGAGACTGACGAGACTAACTTGGGACGAAAAAAGACAAACTTAAGTCCCATTCTAAGGTTTGTCTAAGTTCGTCCCAAGTTTGTCTCTTTCTGAGGACGAACATAGACAAACCTTAGAACGAGACTAACGAAACTAACTTGGGACGAACAAAGACAAACTTAAGTCCCATTCTAAGGTTTGTCTTAGTTCGTCCCAAGTTAGTCTCTTTCTAAGGACGAACTTAGACAAACCTTAGAATGAGACTAACGAGACTAACTTGGGACGAACAAAGACAAACTTAAGTCCCATTCTAAAGTTTGTCTTAGTTCGTCCCAAGTTAGTCTCTTTCTAAGGACGAACTTAGACAAACCTTTGAATGAGACTAACGAGACTAACTTGGGATGAACAAAGACAAACTTAAGTCTCATTCTAAGGTTTGTCTAAGTTCGTCCCAAGTTAGTCTCTTTCTAAGGACGAACTTAGACAAACCTTAGAATGAGACTAACGAGACAAACTTGGGACGAACAAAGACAAACTTAAGTCTCATTCTAAGGGTTGTCTAAGTTCGTCCCAAGTTAGTCTCTTTCTAATGACGAACTTAGACGAACCTTAGAATGAGACTAACGAGACTAACTTGGGACGAACAAAGACAAACTTAAATCTCCTTCTAAGGTTTGTCTAATTTCGTCCCAAGTTAGTCTCTTTCTAAGGACGAACTTAGACAAACCATAGAATGAGACTAAGGAGACTAACTTGGGACGAACAAAGACAAACTTAAGTCCCATTCTAAGGTTTGTCTTAGTTCGTCCAAAGTTAGTCTCTTTCTAAGGACGAACTTAGACGAACCTTAGAATGAGACTAACGAGACTAACTTGGGACGAACAAAGACAAATTTAAGTCTCATTCTAAGGTTTGTCTATGTTCGTCCCAAGTTAGTCTCTTTCTAAGGACGAACTTAGACAAACCTTAGAACGAGACTAACGAGACTAACTTGGGATGAACAAAGACAAACTTAAGTCCCATTCTAAGGTTTGTCTTAGTTCGTCCCAAGTTAGTCTCTTTCTAAGGACGAACTTAGACAAACCTTAGAATGAGACTAACTTGGGACGAACATAGACAAACTTAAGTCTCATTCTAAGGGTTGTCTAAGTTCGTCCCAAGTTCGTCTCTTTCTAAGGACGAACGTAGACAAACCTTAGAACGAGACTAACGTGACTAACTTGGGACGAACAAAGACAACCTTAAGTCCCATTCTAAGGTTTGTCTTAGTTCGTCCCAAGTTAGTCTCTTTCTAAGGACGAACTTAGACAAACCTTAGAATGAGACTAACGAGACTAACTTGGGACGAACAAAGACAAACTTAAGTCCCATTCTAAGGGTTGTCTAAGTTCGTCCCAAGTTAGTCTCTTTCTAATGACGAACTTAGACGAACCTTAGAATGAGACTAACGAGACTAACTTGGGACGAACAAAGACAAACTTAAATCTCCTTCTAAGGTTTGTCTAATTTCGTCCCAAGTTAGTCTCTTTCTAAGGACGAACTTAGACAAACCATAGAATGAGACTAAGGAGACTAACTTGGGACGAACAAAGACAAACTTAAGTCCCATTCTAAGGTTTGTCTTAGTTCGTCCAAAGTTAGTCTCTTTCTAAGGACGAACTTAGACGAACCTTAGAATGAGACTAACGAGACTAACTTGGGACGAACAAAGACAAATTTAAGTCTCATTCTAAGGTTTGTCTATGTTCGTCCCAAGTTAGTCTCTTTCTAAGGACGAACTTAGACAAACCTTAGAATGAGACTAACTTGGGACGAACATAGACAAACTTAAGTCTCATTCTAAGGGTTGTCTAAGTTCGTCCCAAGTTCGTCTCTTTCTAAGGACGAACGTAGACAAACCTTAGAACGAGACTAACGAGACTAACTTGGGACGAACAAAGACAAACTTAAGTCTCATTCTAAGGTTTGTCTAAGTTCGTCCCAAGTTAGTCTCTTTCTAAGGACGAACTTAGACAAACCTTAGAATGAGACTAACGAGACAAACTTGGGACGAACAAAGACAAACTTAAGTCTCATTCTAAGGGTTGTCTAAGTTCGTCCCAAGTTAGTCTCTTTCTAATGACGAACTTAGACGAACCTTAGAATGAGACTAACGAGACTAACTTGGGACGAACAAAGACAAACTTAAATCTCCTTCTAAGGTTTGTCTAATTTCGTCCCAAGTTAGTCTCTTTCTAAGGACGAACTTAGACAAACCATAGAATGAGACTAAGGAGACTAACTTGGGACGAACAAAGACAAACTTAAGTCCCATTCTAAGGTTTGTCTTAGTTCGTCCAAAGTTAGTCTCTTTCTAAGGACGAACTTAGACGAACCTTAGAATGAGACTAACGAGACTAACTTGGGACGAACAAAGACAAATTTAAGTCTCATTCTAAGGTTTGTCTATGTTCGTCCCAAGTTAGTCTCTTTCTAAGGACGAACTTAGACAAACCTTAGAACGAGACTAACGAGACTAACTTGGGATGAACAAAGACAAACTTAAGTCCCATTCTAAGGTTTGTCTTAGTTCGTCCCAAGTTAGTCTCTTTCTAAGGACGAACTTAGACAAACCTTAGAATGAGACTAACTTGGGACGAACATAGACAAACTTAAGTCTCATTCTAAGGGTTGTCTAAGTTCGTCCCAAGTTCGTCTCTTTCTAAGGACGAACGTAGACAAACCTTAGAACGAGACTAACGAGACTAACTTGGGACGAACAAAGACAAACTTAAGTCCCATTCTAAGGTTTGTCTTAGTTCGTCCCAAGTTAGTCTCTTTCTAAGGACGAACTTAGACAAACCTTAGAATGAGACTAACGAGACTAACTTGGGACGAACAAAGACAAACTTAAGTCTCATTCTAAGGGTTGTCTAAGTTCGTCCCAAGTTAGTCTCTTTCCAATGACGAACTTAGACGAACCTTAGAATGGGACTAACGAGACTAACTTTGGACGAACAAAGAAAAACGTTAGTCTCATTCTAAGGTTTGTCTTAGTTCATCCCAAGTTAGTCTCTTTCTAAGGACAAACTTAGACAAACCTTAGAAGGAGACTAACGAGACTAACTTGGGACGAACAAAGACAAACTTAAGTCTCATTCTAAGGTTTGTCTAAGTTCGTCCCAAGTTAGTCTCTTTCTAAGGACGAACTTAGACAAACCTTAGAATGAGACTAATGAGACTAACTTGGGACGAACAAAGACAAACTTAAGTCTCATTCTAAGGTTTGTCTAAGTTCGTCCTAAGTTAGTCTCTTTCTAAGGACAAACTTAGACAAACCTTAGAATGAAACTAGTGAGACAAACTTGGGACGAACAATGACAAACTTAAGTCTCATTCTAAGGTTTGTCTAAGTTCGTCCCAAGTTAGTCTCTTTCTAAGGACGAACTTAGATAAACCTCAGAATGAGACTGACGAGACTAACTTGGGACGAAAAAAGACAAACTTAAGTCCCATTCTAAGGTTTGTCTAAGTTCGTCCCAAGTTTGTCTCTTTCTGAGGACGAACATAGACAAACCTTAGAACGAGACTAACGAAACTAACTTGGGACGAACAAAGACAAACTTAAGTCCCATTCTAAGGTTTGTCTTAGTTCGTCCCAAGTTAGTCTCTTTCTAAGGACGAACTTAGACAAACCTTAGAATGAGACTAACGAGACTAACTTGGGACGAACAAAGACAAACTTAAGTCCCATTCTAAAGTTTGTCTTAGTTCGTCCCAAGTTAGTCTCTTTCTAAGGACGAACTTAGACAAACCTTTGAATGAGACTAACGAGACTAACTTGGGATGAACAAAGACAAACTTAAGTCTCATTCTAAGGTTTGTCTAAGTTCGTCCCAAGTTAGTCTCTTTCTAAGGACGAACTTAGACAAACCTTAGAATGAGACTAACGAGACAAACTTGGGACGAACAAAGACAAACTTAAGTCTCATTCTAAGGGTTGTCTAAGTTCATCCCAAGTTAGTCTCTTTCTAATGACGAACTTAGACAAACCTTAGAAAGAGACTAACGAGACTAACTTGGGACGAACAAGGACAAACTTAAGTCTCATTTTAAGGTTTGTCTTAGTTCGTCCCAAGTTAGTCTCTTTCTAAGGACGAACTTAGACAAACCTTAGAATGAGACTAATGAGACTAACTGGGGACGAACAAAGACAAACTTAAGTCTCATTCTAAGGTTTGTCTAAGTTCGTCCCAAGTTTGTCTCTTTCTAATGACGAACTTAGACAAACCTTAGAATGAGACTAACGAGACTAACTTGGGACGAACAAAGACAAACTTAAATCTCCTTCTAAGGTTTGTCTAAGTTCGTCCCAAGTTAGTCTCTTTCTAAGGATGAACTTAGACAAACCTTAGAATGAGACTAAGCAGACTAACTTGGGACGAACAAAGACAAACTTAAGTCCCATTCTAAGGTTTGTCTTAGTTCGTCCAAAGTTAGTCTCTTTCTAAGGACGAACTTGGACGAACCTTAGAATGAGACTAACGAGACTACCTTGGGACGAACAAAGACAAATTTAAGTCTCATTCTAAGGTTTGTCTATGTTCGTCCCAAGTTAGTCTCTTTCTAAGGATGAACTTAGACAAACCTTAGAACGAGACTAACGAGACTAACTTGGGATGAACAAAGACTAACTTAAGTCCCATTCTAAGGTTTGTCTTAGTTCGTCCCAAGTTAGTCTCTTTCTAAGGACGAACTTAGACAAACCTTAGAATGAGACTTACTTGGGACGAACATAGACAAACTTAAGTCTCATTCTAAGGTTTGTCTAAGTTCGTCCCAAGTTATTCTCTTTCTAATGACAAACTTAGACAAACCTTAGAATGAGACTAACAAGACTAACTTTGGACGAACAAAGAAAAATGTTAGTCTCATTCTAAGGTTTGTCTTAGTTCGTCCCAAGTTTGTCTCTTTCTAAGGACGAACTTAGACAAACCTTAGAATGAGACTAACGAGACTAACTTTAGACGAACAAAGAAAAACGTTAGTCCCATTCTAAGGTTTGTCTTAGTTCGTCCCAAGTTAGTCTCTTTCTAAGGACAACTTAGACAAACCTTAGAATGAGACTAACGAGACTAACTTGGGACGAACAAAGACAAACTTAAGTCTCATTCTAAGGTTTGTCTAAGTTCGTCCCAAGTTAGTCTCTTTCTAAGGATGAACTTAGACAAACCTTAGAATGAGACTAACGAGACTAACTTGGGACAAACAAAGACAAGCCTAAGTCCCATTCTAAGGTTTGTCTTAGTTCGTCCCAAGTTAGTCTCTTTCTAAGGACGAACTTAGACAAACCTTAGAATGAGACTAACAAGACTAACTTGGGACGAACAAAGACAAACTTAAGCCCCATTCTAAGGTTTGTCTAAGTTCATCCCAAGTTATTCTCTTTCTAAGGATGAACTTAGACAAACCTTAGAATGAGACTAACGAGACTAACTTTGCACGAACAAAGAAAAACGTTAGTCTCATCTTAAGGTTTGTCTTAGTTCGTCCCAAGTTAGTCTCTTTCTAATGACGAACTTATACAAACCTTAGAATGAGACTAACGAGACTAACTTGGGACGAACAAGGACAAACTTAAGTCTCATTCTAAGGTTTGTCTAAGTTCGTCCCAAGTTAGTCTCTTTCTAAGGACGAACTTAGACAAACCTTAGAATGAGACTAATGAGACTAACTTGGGACGAACAAAGACAAACTTAAGTCTCATTCTAAGGTTTGTCTAAGTTCGTCCCAAGTTAGTCTCTTTCTAATGACGAACTTAGACGAACCTCAGAATGAGACTAACGAGACTGAACAAAGACAAACTTAAATCTCCTTCTAAGGTTTGTCTAACTTCGTCCCAAGTTAGTCTCTTTCTAAGGACGAACTTTGACAAACCTTAGAATGAGACTAAGGAGACTAACTTGGGACGAACAAAGACAAACTTAAGTCCCATTCTAATGTTTGTCTTAGTTCGTCCAAAGTTAGTCTCTTTCTAAGGACGAACTTGGACGAACCTTAGAATGAGACTAACGAGACTAGCTTGGGACGAACAAAGACAAATTTAAGTCTCATTCTAAGGTTTGTCTATGTTCATCCCAAGTTAGTCTCTTTCTAAGGGCGAACTTAGACAAACCTTAGAACGAGACTAACGAGACTAACTTGGGTTGAACAAAGACAAACTTAAGTCCCATTCTAAGGTTTGTCTTAGTTCGTCCCAAGTTAGTCTCTTTCTAAGGATGAACTTAGACAAACCTTAGAATGAGACTAACTTGGGACGAACATAGACAAACTTAAGTCTCATTCTAAGGTTTGTCTAAGTTCGTCCCAAGTTATTCTCTTTCTAAGGACAAACTTAGACAAATCTTAGAATGAGACTAACGAGACAAACTTGGGATAAACAAAGACAAACTTAAGTCTCATTCTAAGGTTTGTCTAAGTTCGTCCCAAGTTAGTCTCTTTCTAAGGACGAACTTAGACAAACCAAAGAATGAGACTAACGAGACTAACTTGGGACGAACAAAGACAAACTTAAGTCCCATTCTAAGGTTTGTCTTAGTTCGTCCCAAGTTAGTCTCTTTCTAAGGACAACTTGGACAAACCTTAGAATGTGACTAACGAGACTAACTTGGGACGAACGAAGACAAACTTAAGTCGCATTCTAAGGTTTGTCTAAGTTCGTCCCAAGTTAGTCTGTTTCTAAGGACAAACTTAGACAAACCTTAGAATGAGACTAACGAGACAAACTTGGGATAAACAAAGACAAACTTAAGTCTCATTCTAAGGTTTGTCTAAGTTCGTCCCAAGTTAGTCTCTTTCTAAGGACGAACTTAGACAAACCTTAGAATGAGACTAACGAGACTAACTTGGGACGAACAAAGACACACTTAAGTCCCATTCTAAAGTTTGTCTTAGTTCGTCCCAAGTTAGTCTCTTTCTAAGGATGAACTTAGACAAACCTTAGAATGAGACTAACAAGACTAACTTCGGACGAACAAGGACAAACTTAAGTCTGATTCTAAGGTTTGTCTATGTTCGTCCCAAGTTATTCTCTTTCTAAGGACGAACTTAGACAAACTTTAGAATGAGACTAACGAGACTAACTTTGGACAAACAAAGAAAAACGTTAGTCTCATTCTAAGGTTTGTCTTAGTTCGTCCCAAGTTAGTCTCTTTCTAAGGACGAACTTAGACAAACCTTAGAATGAGACTAACGAGACTAACTTGGGACGAACAAAGACAAACTTAAGTCCCATTCTAAGGTTTATCTTAGTTCATCCCAAGTTAGTCTCTTTCTAAGGAGGAACTTAGACAAACCTTAGAATGAGACTAACGAGACTAACTTGGGACGAACAAAGACAAACTTAAGTCTCATTCTAAGGTTTGTCTAAGTTCGTCCCAAGTTAGTCTCTTTTAAGGACGAACTTAGACAAACCTTAGAATGAGACTAACGAGACAAACTTGGGATGAACAAAGACAAACTTGGGATGAACAAAGACAAACTTAAGTCTCATTCTAAGGTTTGTCTAAGTTCGTCCCAAGTTAGTTTCTTTCTATAGACGAACTTAGACAAACCTTAGAATGAGACTAACGAGACTAACTTGGGACGAACAAAGACAAACTTAAGTCCCATTCTAAGGTTTGTCTTAGTTCGTCCAAAGTTAGTCTCTTTCTATGGACGAACTTAGAAAAACCTTAGAATGAGACTAACGAGACTAACTTGGGACGAACAAAGACAAACTTAAGTCTCACTATATGGTTTGTCTAAGTTCGTCCCAAGGTATTCTGTTTCTAAGGACAAACTTAGACATACCTTAGAATGAGACTAACAAGACAAACTTTGGACGAACAAAGAAAAACGTTAGTCTCATTCTAAGGTTTGTCTTAGTTCGTCCCAAGTTTGTCTCTTTCTAAGGACGAACTTAGACAAACCTTAGAATGAGACTAACGAGACTAACTTGGGACGAACAAAGACAAACTTAAGTCCCATTCTAAGGTTTGTCTTAGTTCATCCCAAGTTAGTCTCTTTCTAAGGACAACTTAGACAAACCTTAGAATGAGACTAACGAGACTAACTTGGGACGAAGGAAGACAAACTTAAGTCGCATTCTAAGGTTTGTCTAAGTTCGTCCCAAGTTAGTCTGTTTCTAAGGACAAACATAGACAAACCTTAGAATGAGACTAACGAGACAAACTTGGGATAAACAAAGACAAACTTAAGTCTCATTCTAAGGTTTGTCTAAGTTCGTCCCAAGTTAGTCTCTTTCTAAGGACGAACTTAGACAAACCTTAGAATGAGACTAACGAGACTAACTTGGGACGAACAAAGACAAACTTAAGTCCCATTCTAAGGTCTGTCTTAGTTCATCCCAAGTTAGTCTCTTTCTAAGGACGAACTTAGACAAACCTTAGAATGAGACTAACAAGACTAACTTCGGACGAACAAAGACAAACTTAAGTCTCATTCTAAGGTTTGTCTATGTTCGTCCCAAGTTATTCTCTTTCTAAGGACGAACTTAGACAAACTTTAGAATGAGACTAACGAGACTAACTTTGGACAAACAAAGAAAAACGTTAGTCTCATTCTAAGGTTTGTCTTAGTTCTTCCCAAGTTAGTCTCTTTCTAAGGATGAACTTAGACAAACCTTAGAATGAGACTAACGAGACTAACTTGGGACGAACAAAGACAAACTTAAGTCCCATTCTAAGGTTTATCTTAGTTCGTCCCAAGTTAGTCTCTTTCTAAGGACGAACTTAGACAAACCTTAGAATGAGACTAACGAGACTAACTTGGGACGAACAAAGACAAACTTAAGTCTCATTCTAAGGTTTGTCTAAGTTCGTCCCAAGTTAGTCTCTTTTAAGGACGAACTTAGACAAACCTTAGAATGAGACTAACGAGACAAACTTGGGACGAACAAAGACAAACTTAAGTCTCATTCTAAGGTTTGTCTATGTTCGTCCCAAGTTAGTTTTTTTCTATAGACGAACCTAGACAAACCTTAGAATGAGACTAACGAGACTAACTTGGGACGAACAAAGACAAACTTAAGTCCCATTCTAAGGTTTGTCTTAGTTCGTCCAAAGTTAGTCTCTTTCTATGGACGAACTTAGACAAACCTTAGAATGAGACTAACGAGACTAACTTGGGACGAACAAAGACAAACTTAAGTCTCACTCTATGGTTTGTCTAAGTTCGTCCCAAGGTATTCTGTTTCTAAGGACAAACTTAGACATACCTTAGAATGAGACTAACAAGACTAACTTTGGACGAACAAAGAAAAACGTTAGTCTCATTCTAAGGTTTGTCTTAGTTCGTCCCAAGTTTGTCTCTTTCTAAGGACGAACTTAGACAAACCTTAGAATGAGACTAACGAGACTAACTTGGGACGAACAAAGACAAACTTAAGTCCCATTCTAAAGTTTGTCTTAGTTCATCCCAAGTTAGTCTCTTTCTAAGGACAACTTAGACAAACCTTAGAATGAGACTAACGAGACTAACTTGGGACGAAGGAAGACAAACTTAAGTCGCATTCTAAGGTTTGTCTAAGTTCGTCCCAAGTTAGTCTGTTTCTAAGGACAAACTTAGACAAACCTTAGAATGAGACTAACGAGACAAACTTAAGTCTCATTCTAAGGTTTGTCTAAGTTCGTCCTTAGAAAGAGACAAACTTGGGACGAACTAAGACAAACCTTAGAATGAGACTAACGTTTTTCTTTGTTCGTCCAAAGTTAGTCTTGTTAGTCTCATTCTAAGGTATGTCTAAGTTTGTCCTTAGAAACAGAATACCTTGGGACGAACTTAGACAAACCATAGAGTGAGACTTAAGTTTGTCTTTGTTCGTCCCAAGTTAGTCTCGTTAGTCTCATTCTAAGGTTTGTCTAAGTTCGTCCATAGAAAGAGACTAACTTTGGACGAACTAAGACAAACCTTAGAATGGGACTTAAGTTTGTCTTTGTTCGTCCCAAGTTAGTCTCGTTAGTCTCATTCTAAGGTTTGTCTAGGTTTGTCTATAGAAAGAAACTAACTTGGGACGAACATAGACAAACCTTAGAATGAGACTTAAGTTTGTCTTTGTTCGTCCCAAGTTTGTCTCGTTAGTCTCATTCTAAGGTTTGTCTAAGTTCGTCCTTAAAAGAGACTAACTTGGGACGAACTTAGACAAACCTTAGAATGAGACTTAAGTTTGTCTTTGTTCGTCCCAAGTTAGTCTCGTTAGTCTCATTCTAAGGTTTGTCTAAGTTCGTCCTTAGAAAGAGACTAACTTGGGACGAACTAAGATAAACCTTAGAATGGGACTTAAGTTTGTCTTTGTTCGTCCCAAGTTAGTCTCGTTAGTCTCATTCTAAGGTTTGTCTAAGTTCATCCTTAGAAAGAGACTAACTTGGGAAGAACTAAGACAAACCTTAGAATGAGACTAACGTTTTTCTTTGTTTGTCCAAAGTTAGTCTCGTTAGTCTCATTCTAAAGTTTGTCTAAGTTCGTCCTTAGAAAGAGAATAACTTGGGACGAACATAGACAAACCTTAGAATGAGACTTAAGTTTGTCTTTGTTCGTCCGAAGTTAGTCTTGTTAGTCTCATTCTAAGGTTTGCCTAAGTTCGTCCTTAGAAAGAGACTAACTTGGGACGAACTAAGACAGACCTTAGAATGGGACTTAAGTTTGTCTTTGTTCGTCCCAAGTTAGTCTCGTTAGTCTCATTCTAAGGTTTGTCTAAGTTCGTCCTTAGAAAGAGACTAACTTGGGACGAACTTAGACAAACCTTAGAATGAGACTTAAGTTTGTCTTTGTTTATCCCAAGTTTGTCTCGTTAGTCTCATTCTAAGGTTTGTCTATGTTTGTCCTTAGAAACAGACTAACTTGGGACGAACTTAGACAAACCTTAGAATGCGACTTAAGTTTGTCTTCCTTCGTCCCAAGTTAGTCTCGTTAGTCTCATTCTAAGGTTTGTCTAAGTTGTCCTTAGAAAGAGACTAACTTGGGATGAACTAAGACAAACCTTAGAATGGGACTTAAGTTTGTCTTTGTTCGTCCCAAGTTAGTCTCGTTAGTCTCATTCTAAGGTTTGTCTAAGTTCGTCCTTAGAAAGAGACAAACTTGGGACGAACTAAGACAAACCTTAGAATGAGACTAACGTTTTTCTTTGTTCGTCCAAAGTTAGTCTTGTTAGTCTCATTCTAAGGTATGTCTAAGTTTGTCCTTAGAAACAGAATACCTTGGGACGAACTTAGACAAACCATATAGTGAGACTTAAGTTTGTCTTTGTTCGTCCCAAGTTAGTCTCGTTAGTCTCATTCTAAGGTTTTTCTAAGTTCGTCCATAGAAAGAGACTAACTTTGGACGAACTAAGACAAACCTTAGAATGGGACTTAAGTTTGTCTTTGTTCGTCCCAAGTTAGTCTCGTTAGTCTCATTCTAAGGTTTGTCTAAGTTCGTCTATAGAAAGAAACTAACTTGGGACGAACTTAGACAAACCTTAGAATGAGACTTAAGTTTGTCTTTGTTCATCCCAAGTTTGTCTTTGTTCATCCCAAGTTTGTCTCGTTAGTCTCATTCTAAGGTTTGTCTAAGTTCGTCCTTAAAAGAGACTAACTTGGGACGAACTTAGACAAACCTTAGAATGAGACTTAAGTTTGTCTTTGTTCGTCCCAAGTTAGTCTCGTTAGTCTCATTTTAAGGTTTGTCTAAGTTCCTCCTTAGAAAGAGACTAACTTGGGACGAACTAAGATAAACCTTAGAATGGGACTTAAGTTTGTCTTTGTTCGTCCCAAGTTAGTCTCGTTAGTCTCATTCTAAGGTTTGTCTAAGTTCGTCCTTAGAAAGAGACTAACTTGGGACGAACTAAGACAAACCTTAGAATGAGACTAACGTTTTTCTTTGTTTGTCCAAAGTTAGTCTCGTTAGTCTCATTCTAAAGTTTGTCTAAGTTCGTCCTTAGAAAGAGAATAACTTGGGACGAACATAGACAAACCTTAGAATCAGACTTAAGTTTGTCTTTGTTCGTCCGAAGTTAGTCTTGTTAGTCTCATTCTAAGGTTTGTCTAAGTTCATCCTTAGAAAGAGACTAACTTGGGACGAACTAAGACAAACCTTAGAATGGGACTTAAGTGTGTCTTTGTTCGTCCCAAGTTAGTCTCGTTAGTCTCATTCTAAGGTTTGTCTAAGTTCGTCCTTAGAAAGAGACTAACTTGGGACGAACTTAGACAAACCTTAGAATGAGACTTAAGTTTGTCTTTGTTTATCCCAAGTTTGTCTCGTTAGTCTCATTCTAAGGTTTGTCTAAGTTTGTCCTTAGAAACAGACTAACTTGGGACGAACTTAGACAAACCTAAGAATGTGACTTAAGTTTGTCTTCGTTCGTCCCAAGTTATTCTCGTTAGTCTCATTCTAAGGTTTGTCTAAGTTGTCCTTAGAAAGAGACTAACTTGGGACGAACTAAGACAAACCTTAGAATGGGACTTAAGTTTGTCTTTGTTCGTCCCAAGTTAGTCTCGTTAGTCTCATTCTTTGGTTTGTCTAAGTTCGTCCTTAGAAAGAGACTAACTTGGGACGAACTTAGACAAACCTTAGAATGAGACTTAAGTTTGTCTTTGTTTATCCCAAGTTTGTCTCGTTAGTCTCATTCTAAGATTTGTCTAAGTTTGTCCTTAGAAAGAGAATAACTTGGGACGAACTTAGACAAACCTTAGAATGAGACTTAAGTTTGTCTATGTTCGTCCCAAGTTAGTCTCATTCTAAGGTTTGTCTAAGTTCATCCTTAGAAAGAGACTAACTTGGGACGAACTAAGACAAACCTTAGAATGGGACTTAAGTTTGTCTTTGTTCAACCCAAGTTAGTCTCGTTAGTCTCGTTCTAAGGTTTGTCTAAGTTCGCCCTTAGAAAGAGACTAACTTGGGATGAACATAGACAAACCTTAGAATGAGACTTAAATTTGTCTTTGTTCGTCCCAAGCTAGTCTCGTTAGTCTCATTCTAAGGTTCGTCCAAGTTCGTCCTTAGAAAGAGACTAACTTTGGACGAACTAAGACAAACATTAGAATGGGACTTAAGTTTGTCTTTGTTCGTCCCAAGTTAGTCTCGTTAGTCTCATTCTAAGGTTTGTCTAAGTTCGTCTATAGAAAGAAACTAACTTGGGACGAACTTAGACAAACCTTAGAATGAGACTTAAGTTTGTCTTTGTTCATCCCAAGTTTGTCTTTGTTCATCCCAAGTTTGTCTCGTTAGTCTCATTCTAAGGTTTGTCTAAGTTCGTCCTTAAAAGAGACTAACTTGGGACGAACTTAGACAAACCTTAGAATGAGACTTAAGTTTGTCTTTGTTCGTCCCAAGTTAGTCTCGTTAGTCTCATTTTAAGGTTTGTCTAAGTTCCTCCTTAGAAAGAGACTAACTTGGGACGAACTAAGATAAACCTTAGAATGGGACTTAAGTTTGTCTTTGTTCGTCCCAAGTTAGTCTCGTTAGTCTCATTCTAAGGTTTGTCTAAGTTCGTCCTTAGAAAGAGACTAACTTGGGACGAACTAAGACAAACCTTAGAATGAGACTAACGTTTTTCTTTGTTTGTCCAAAGTTAGTCTCGTTAGTCTCATTCTAAAGTTTGTCTAAGTTCGTCCTTAGAAAGAGAATAACTTGGGACGAACATAGACAAACCTTAGAATCAGACTTAAGTTTGTCTTTGTTCGTCCGAAGTTAGTCTTGTTAGTCTCATTCTAAGGTTTGTCTAAGTTCATCCTTAGAAAGAGACTAACTTGGGACGAACTAAGACAAACCTTAGAATGGGACTTAAGTGTGTCTTTGTTCGTCCCAAGTTAGTCTCGTTAGTCTCATTCTAAGGTTTGTCTAAGTTCGTCCTTAGAAAGAGACTAACTTGGGACGAACTTAGACAAACCTTAGAATGAGACTTAAGTTTGTCTTTGTTTATCCCAAGTTTGTCTCGTTAGTCTCATTCTAAGGTTTGTCTAAGTTTGTCCTTAGAAACAGACTAACTTGGGACGAACTTAGACAAACCTAAGAATGTGACTTAAGTTTGTCTTCGTTCGTCCCAAGTTATTCTCGTTAGTCTCATTCTAAGGTTTGTCTAAGTTGTCCTTAGAAAGAGACTAACTTGGGACGAACTAAGACAAACCTTAGAATGGGACTTAAGTTTGTCTTTGTTCGTCCCAAGTTAGTCTCGTTAGTCTCATTCTTTGGTTTGTCTAAGTTCGTCCTTAGAAAGAGACTAACTTGGGACGAACTTAGACAAACCTTAGAATGAGACTTAAGTTTGTCTTTGTTTATCCCAAGTTTGTCTCGTTAGTCTCATTCTAAGATTTGTCTAAGTTTGTCCTTAGAAAGAGAATAACTTGGGACGAACTTAGACAAACCTTAGAATGAGACTTAAGTTTGTCTATGTTCGTCCCAAGTTAGTCTCATTCTAAGGTTTGTCTAAGTTCATCCTTAGAAAGAGACTAACTTGGGACGAACTAAGACAAACCTTAGAATGGGACTTAAGTTTGTCTTTGTTCAACCCAAGTTAGTCTCGTTAGTCTCGTTCTAAGGTTTGTCTAAGTTCGCCCTTAGAAAGAGACTAACTTGGGATGAACATAGACAAACCTTAGAATGAGACTTAAATTTGTCTTTGTTCGTCCCAAGCTAGTCTCGTTAGTCTCATTCTAAGGTTCGTCCAAGTTCGTCCTTAGAAAGAGACTAACTTTGGACGAACTAAGACAAACATTAGAATGGGACTTAAGTTTGTCTTTGTTCGTCCCAAGTTAGTCTCCTTAGTCTCATTCTAAGGTTTGTCAAAGTTCGTCCTTAGAAAGAGACTAACTTGGGACGAACTTAGACAAACCTTAGAAGGAGATTTAAGTTTGTCTTTGTTCAGTCTCGTTAGTCTCATTCTAAGGTTCGTCTAAGTTCGTCATTAGAAAGAGACTAACTTGGGACGAACTTAGACAAACCTTAGAATGAGACTTAAGTTTGTCTTTGTTCGTCCCAAGTTAGTCTCATTAGTCTCATTCTAAGGTTTGTCTAAGTTCGTCCTTAGAAAGAGACTAACTTGGGACGAACTTAGACAAACCTTAGAATGAGACTTAAGTTTGTCCTTGTTCGTCCCAAGTTAGTCTCGTTAGTCTCATTCTAAGGTTTGTATAAGTTCGTCATTAGAAAGAGACTAACTTGGGATGAACTAAGACAAACCTTAGAATGGGACTTAAGTTTGCCTTTGTTCGTCCCAAGTTAGTCTCGTTAGTCTCATTCTAAGGTTTGTCTAAGTTCGTCCTTAGAAAGAGACTAACCTTGGACGAACTAAGACAAACCTTAGAACGAGACTAACGTTTTTCTTTGTTCGTCCACAGTTAGTCTCGTTAGTCTCATTCTAAGGTTTGTCTAAGTTCGTCCTTAGAAAGAGACTAACTTGGGATGACCTTAGACAAACCTTAGAATGAGACTTAAGTTTGTCTTTGTTCGTCCCAAGTTACTCTCGTTAGTCTCATTCTAAGGTTTGTCTAAGTTCGTCCTTAGAAAGAGACTAACTTGGGACGAACTTAGACAAACCTTAGAATAGGACTTAAGTTTGTATTTGTTTGTCCCACGTTAGTCTCGTTAGTCTCATTCTAAGGTTTGTCTAAGTTCATCCTTAGAAAGAGACTAACTTGGGACGAACTTAGACAAACCTTAGAATGAGACTTAAGTTTGTCTTTGTTCGTCCCAAGTTTGTCTCGTTAGTCTCATTCTAAGGTTTGTCTAAGTTCGTCCTTAGAAAGAGACTAACTTGGGACGAACTTAGACAAACCTTATAATGAGACTTAAGTTTGTCTTTCTTCGTCCCAAGTTCGTCTCGTTAGTCTCATTCAAAGGTTTGTCTAAGTTCGTCCTTAGAAAGAGACTAACTTGGGACGAACTAAGACAAACTTTAGAATGGGACTTAAGTTTGTCTTTGTTCGTCCCAAGTTAGTCTCGTTAGTCTCATTCTAAGGTTTGTCTAAGTTCGTCCTTAGAAAGAGACTAACTTGGGACGAACTTAGACAAACCTTAGAATGAGACTTAAGTTTTCTTTGTTCGTCCCAAGTTTGTCTCGTTAGTCTCATTCTAAGGTTTGTCTAAGTTTGTCCTTAGAAACAGACTAACTTGGGACGAACTTAGACAAACCTTAGAATGCGACTTAAGTTTGTCTTCGTTCGTCCCAAGTTAGTCTCGTTAGTCTCATTCTATGGTTTGTATAAGTTGTCCTTAGAAAGAGACTAACTTGGGACGAACTAAGACAAACCTTAGAATGGGACTTAAGTTTGTCTTTGTTCGTCCCAAGTTAGTCTCTTTCTAAGGTTTGTCTAAGTTCGTCCCAAGTTAGTCTCTTTCTAAGGACGAACTTAGACAAACCTTAGAATGAGACTAACGAGACTAACTTGGGACGAACAAAGACAAACTTAAGTCCCATTCTAAAGTCTGTCTTAGTTCGTCCCAAGTTAGTCTCTTTCTAAGGACGAACTTAGACAAACCTTAGAATGAGACTAACAAGACTAACTTCGGACGAACAAAGACAAACTTAAGTCTCATTCTAAGGTTTGTCTTTGTTCGTCCCAAGTTATTCTCTTTCTAAGGACGAACTTAGACAAACTTTAGAATGAGACTAACGAGACTAACTTTGGACAAACAAAGAAAAACGTTAGTCTCATTCTAAGGTTTGTCTTAGTTCTTCCCAAGTTAGTTTCTTTCTAAGGACGAACTTAGACAAACCTTAGAATGAGACTAACGAGACTAACTTGGGACGAACAAAGACAAACTTAAGTCCCATTCTAAGGTTTATCTTAGTTCGTCCCAAGTTAGTCTCTTTCTAAGGACGAACTTAGACAAACCTTAGAATGAGACTAACGAGACTAACTTGGGACGAACAAAGACAAACTTAAGTCTCATTCTAAGGTTTGTCTAAGTTCGTCCCAAGTTAGTCTCTTTTAAGGACGAACTTAGACAAACCTTAGAATGAGACTAACGAGACAAACTTGGGACGAACAAAGACAAACTTAAGTCTCATTCTAAGGTTTGTCTAAGTTCGTCCCAAGTTAGTTTCTTTCTATAGACGAACTTAGACAAACCTTAGAATGAGACTAACGAGACTAACTTGGGACGAACAAAGACAAACTTAAGTCCCATTCTAAGGTTTGTCTTAGTTCGTCCAAAGTTAGTCTCTTTCTATGGACGAACTTAGACAAACCTTAGAATGAGACTAACGAGACTAACTTGGGACGAACAAAGACAAACTTAAGTCTCACTCTATGGTTTGTCTAAGTTCGTCCCAAGGTATTCTGTTTCTAAGGACAAACTTAGATATACCTTAGAATGAGACTAACAAGACTAACTTTGGACGAACAAAGAAAAACGTTAGTCTCATTCTAAGGTTTGTCTTAGTTCGTCCCAAGTTTGTCTCTTTCTAAGGGCGAACTTAGACAAACCTTAGAATGAGACTAACGAGACTAACTTGGGACGAACAAAGACAAATTTAAGTCCCATTCTAAGGTTTGTCTTTGTTCGTCCCAAGTTAGTCTCTTTCTAAGGATAACTTAGACAAACCTTAGAATGAGACTAACGAGACTAACTTTGGACGAACAAAGACAAACTTAAGTCGCATTCTAAGGTTTGTCTAAGTTCGTCCCAAGTTAGTCTGTTTCTAAGGACAAACTTAGACAAACCTTAGAATGAATCTAACGAGACAAACTTGGGACGAACAAAGACAAACTTAAGTCTAATTCTAAGGTTTGTCTAAGTTCGTCCCAAGTTATTCTCTTTCTAAGAACGAACTTAGACATACCTTAGAATGAGACTAACAAGACTAACTTTGGACGAACAAAGAAAAACGTTAGTCTCATTCTAAGGTTTGTCTTAGTTCGTCCCAAGTTTGTCTCTTTCTAAGGACGAACTTAGACAAACCTTAGAATGAGACTAACGAGACTAACTTGGGACGAACAAAGACAAATTTAAGTCCCATTCTAAGGTTTGTCTTTGTTCGTCCCAAGTTAGTCTCTTTCTAAGGACAACTTAGACAAACCTTAGAATGAGACTAACGAGACTAACTTTGGACGAACAAAGACAAACTTAAGTCGCATTCTAAGGTTTGTCTAAGTTCGTCCCAAGTTAGTCTGTTTCTAAGGACAAACTTAGACAAACCTTAGAATGAATCTAACGAGACAAACTTGGGACGAACAAAGACAAACTTAAGTCTCATTCTAAGGTTTGTCTAAGTTCGTCCCAAGTTATTCTCTTTCTAAGAACGAACTGAGACAAACCTTAGAATGAGACTAACGAGACTAACGTGGGACGAACAAAGACAAACTTAAGTCCCATTCTAAGGTTTGTCTTAGTTCGTCCCAAGTTTGTCTCTTTCTAAGGACGAACTTAGACAAACCTTAGAATGAGACTAACGAGACTAACGTGGGACGAACAAAGACAATTTTAAGTCCCATTCTAAGGTTTGTCTTAGTTCGTCCCAAGTTAGTCTCTTTCTAAGGACGAACTTAGACAAACCTTAGAATGAGACTAACGAGACTAACTTGGGACGAACAAAGACAAACTTAAGTCTCATTCTAAGGTTTGTCTTAGTTCATCCCAAGTTATTCTCTTTCTAAGGACGAACTTAGACAAACCTTAGAATGAGACTAACGAGACTAACTTGGGACGAACAATGACAAACTTAAGTCTCATTCTAAGGTTTGTCTAAGTTTGTCCCAAGTTATTCTCTTTCTAAGGACGAACTTAGACAAACCTTAGAATGAGACTAACGAGACTAACTTTGGACGAACAAAGAAAAACGTTAGTCTCATTCTAAGGTTTGTCTTAGTTCGTCCCAAGTTAGTCTCTTTCTAATGACGAACTTAGACAAACCTTAGAATGAGACTAACGAGACTAACTTGGGACGAACAAAGACAAACTTAAGTCCCATTCTAAGGTTTATCTTAGTTCGTCCCAAGTTAGTCTCTTTCTAAGGATGAACTTAGACAAACCTTAGAATGAGACTAACGAGACTAACTTGGGACGAACAAAGACGAACTTCAGTCTCATTCTAAGGTTTGTCTAAGTTCGTCCCAAGTTAGTCTGTTTCTAAGGAAAAACTTAGACAAACCTTAGAATGAGTCTAACGAGACAAACTTGGGACGAACAAAGACAAACTTAAGTCTTATTCTAAGTTTTGTCTAAGTTCGTCCCAAGTTATTCTCTTTCTAAGGACGAACTTAGACAAACCTTAGAATGAGACTAACGAGACTAACTTGGGATGAACAAAGACAAATTTAAGTCCCATTCTAAGGTTTGTCTTTGTTCGTCCCAAGTTAGTCTCTTTCTAAGGACAACTTAGACAAACCTTAGAATGAGACTAACGAGACTAACTTT
Organism: Rhodiola kirilowii; assembly: GCA_033675215.1. Taxonomy (NCBI): domain Eukaryota; kingdom Viridiplantae; phylum Streptophyta; class Magnoliopsida; order Saxifragales; family Crassulaceae; genus Rhodiola; species Rhodiola kirilowii. The sequence continues at coordinate 190,492 of JAUCNB010000045.1, forward strand.
GGACGAACAAAGACAAACTTAAGTCGCATTCTAAGGTTTGTCTAAGTTCGTCCCAAGTTAGTCTGTTTCTAAGGACAAACTTAGACAAACCTTAGAATGAATCTAACGAGACAAACTTGGGACGAACAAAGACAAACTTAAGTCTCATTCTAAGGTTTGTCTAAGTTCGTCCCAAGTTATTCTCTTTCTAAGAACGAACTGAGACAAACCTTAGAATGAGACTAACGAGACTAACGTGGGACGAACAAAGACAAACTTAAGTCCCATTCTAAGGTTTGTCTTAGTTCGTCCCAAGTTAGTCTCTTTCTAAGGACGAACTTAGACAAACCTTAGAATGAGACTAACGAGACTAACTTGGGACGAACAAAGACAAACTTAAGTCTCATTCTAAGGTTTGTCTTAGTTCGTCCCAAGTTATTCTCTTTCTAAGGACGAACTTAGACAAACCTTAGAATGAGACTAACGAGACTAACTTGGGACGAACAATGACAAACTTAAGTCTCATTCTAAGGTTTGTCTAAGTTCGTCCCAAGTTATTCTCTTTCTAAGGACGAACTTAGACAAACCTTAGAATGAGACTAACGAGACTAACTTTGGACGAACAAAGAAAAACGTTAGTCTCATTCTAAGGTTTGTCTTAGTTCGTCCCAAGTTAGTCTCTTTCTAATGACGAACTTAGACAAACCTTAGAATGAGACTAACGAGACTAACTTGGGACGAACAAAGACAAACTTAAGTCCCATTCTAAGGTTTATCTTAGTTCGTCCCAAGTTAGTCTCTTTCTAAGGATGAACTTAGACAAACCTTAGAATGAGACTAACGAGACTAACTTGGGACGAACAAAGACAAACTTCAGTCTCATTCTAAGGTTTGTCTAAGTTCGTCCCAAGTTAGTCTCTTTCTAAGGACGAACTTAGACAAACCTTAGAATGAGACTAACGAGACTAACTTGGGACGAACAAAGACAAACTTAAGTCTCATTCTAAGGTTTGTCTTAGTTCGTCCCAAGTTATTCTCTTTCTAAGGACGAACTTAGACTAACCTTAGAATGAGACTAACAAGACTAACTTGGGACGAACAATGACAAACTTAAGTCTCATTCTAAGGTTTGTCTAAGTTCGTCCCAAGTTATTCTCTTTCTAAGGACGAACTTAGACAAACCTTAGAATGAGACTAACGAGACTAACTTTGGACGAACAAAGAAAAACGTTAGTCTCATTCTAAGGTTTGTCTTAGTTCGTCCCAAGTTAGTCTCTTTCTAATGACGAACTTAGACAAACCTTAGAATGAGACTAACGAGACTAACTTGGGACGAACAAAGACAAACTTAAGTCCCATTCTAAGGTTTATCTTAGTTCGTCCCAAGTTAGTCTCTTTCTAAGGATGAACTTAGACAAACCTTAGAATGAGACTAACGAGACTAACTTGGGACGAACAAAGACAAACTTCAGTCTCATTCTAAGGTTTGTCTAAGTTCGTCCCAAGTTAGTCTGTTTCTAAGGAAAAACTTAGACAAACCTTAGAATGAGTCTAACGAGACAAACTTGGGACGAACAAAGACAAACTTAAGTCTTATTCTAAGTTTTGTCTAAGTTCGTCCCAAGTTATTCTCTTTCTAAGGACGAACTTAGACAAACCTTAGAATGAGACTAACGAGACTAACGTGGGACGAACAAAGACAAACTTAAGTCCCATTCTAAGGTTTGTCTTAGTTCGTCCCAAGTTAGTCTCTTTCTAAGGACGAACTAAGACAAACCTTAGAATGAGACTAACGAGACTAACTTGGGACGAACAAAGACAAACTTAAGTCCCATTCTAAGGTTTGTCTTAGTTCGTCCCAAGTTATTCTCTTTCTAAGGACGAACTTAGACAAACCTTAGAATGAGACTAACGAGACTAACTTTGGACGAACAAAGAAAAACGTTAGTCTCATTCTAAGGTTTGTCTTAGTTCGTCCCAAGTTAGTCTCTTTCTAAGGACGAACTTAGACAAACCTTAGAATGAGACTAACGAGACTAACTTGGGACGAACAAAACTTAAGTCCCATTCTAAGGTTTGTCTTAGTTCGTCCCAAGTTAGTCTCTTTCTAAGGACGAACTTAGACAAACCTTAGAATGAGACTAACGAGACTAACTTGGGACGAACAAAGACAAATTTAAGTCTCATTCTAAGGTTTGTGTTAGTTCGTCCCAAGTTAGTCTCTTTCTAAGGACGAACTTAGACAAACCTTAGAAGGAGACTAACTTGGGACGAACATAGACAAACTTAAGTCTCATTCTAAGGTTTGTCTAAGTTCGTCCCAAGTTATTCTCTTTCTAAGGACAAACTTAGACAAACCTTAGAATGAGACTAACAAGACTAACTTTGGACGAACAAAGAAAAACGTTAGTCTCATTCTAAGGTTTGTCTTAGTTCGTCCCAAGTCTGTCTCTTTCTAAGGAAGAACTAAGACAAACCTTAGAATGAGACTAACGAGACTAACTTGGGACGAACAAAGACAAACATAAGTCCCATTCTAAGGTTTGTCTTAGTTCGTTCCAAGTTAGTCTCTTTCTAAAGACGAACTTAGACAAACCTTAGAATGAGACTAACGAGACTAACTTGGGCCGAACAATGACAAACTTAAGTCTCATTCTAAGGTTTGTCTAAGTTCGTCCCAAGTTATTCTCTTTCTAAGGACGAACTTTGAGAAACCTTAGATTGAGACTAACGAGACTAACTTTGGACGAACAAAGAAAAACGTTAGTCTCATTCTAAGGTTTGTCTTAGTTCGTCCCAAGTTAGTCTCTTTCTAAGGACGAACTTAGACAAACCTTAGAATAAGACTAACGAGACTAACTTGGGACGAACAAAACTTAAGTCCCATTCTAAGGTTTGTCTTAGTTCGTCCCAAGTTAGTCTCTTTCTAAGGACGAACTTAGACAAACCTTAGAATGAGACTAACGAGACTAACTTGGGACGAACAAAGACAAATTTAAGTCTCATTCTAAGGTTTGTCTTAGTTCGTCCCAAGTTAGTCTCTTTCTAAGGACGAACTTGGACGAACCTTAGAATGAGACTAACGAGACTAACTTGGGACGAACAAAGACAAATTTAAGTCTCATTCTAAGGTTTGTCTATGTTCGTCCCAAGTTAGTCTTTTTCTAAGGACGAACTTAGACAAACCTTAGAACGAGACTAAGGAGACTAACTTGGGATGAACAAAGACAAACTTAAGTCCCATTCTAAGGTTTGTCTTAGTTCGTCCCAAGTTAGTCTCTTTCTAAGGACGAACTTAGACAAACCTTAAAATGAGACTAACGAGACTAACTTGGGATGAACAAAGACAAACTTAAGTCCCATTGGTTTGTCTTAGTTCGTCCCAAGTTAGTCTCTTTCTAAGGATGAACTTAGACAAACCTTAGAATGAGACTAACGAGACTAACTTGGGACGAACAAAGACAAACTTCAGTCTCATTCTAAGGTTTGTCTAAGTTCGTCCCAAGTTATTCTCTTTCTAAAGACGAACTTAGACAAACCATAGAATGAGACTAACGAGACTAACTTTGGACGAACAAAGAAAAACGTTAGTCTCATTCTAAGGTTTGTCTTAGTTCGTCCCAAGTTAGTCTCTTTCTAAGGACGAACTTAGACAAACCTTAGAATGAGACTAACGAGACTAACTTGGGACGAACAAAACTTAAGTCCCATTCTAAGGTTTGTCTTAGTTCGTCCCAAGTTAATCTCTTTCTATGGACGAACTTAGACAAACCTTAGAATGAGACTAACGAGACTAACTTGGGACGAACAAAGACAAATTTAAGTCTCATTCTAAGGTTTGTCTTAGTTCGTCCCAAGTTAGTCTCTTTCTAAGGACGAACTTGGACGAACCTTAGAATGAGACTAACGAGACTAACTTGGGACGAACAAAGACAAATTTAAGTCTCATTCTAAGGTTTGTCTAAGTTCTTCCCAAGTTAGTCTCTTTCTAAGGACGAACTTAGACAAACCTTAGAACGAGACTAACTTGGGATGAACAAAGACAAACTTAAGTCGCATTCTAAGGTTTGTCTTAGTTCGTCCCAAGTTAGTCTCTTTCTAAGGACGAACTTGGACGAACCATAGAATGAGACTAACGAGACTAACTTGGTACGAACAAAGACAAATTTAAGTCTCATTCTAAGGTTTGTCTATGTTCGTCCCAAGTTAGTCTCTTTCAAAGGACGAACTTAGACAAACCTTAGAACGAGACTAACGAGACTAACTTGGGATGAACGAAGACAAACTTAAGTCCCATTCTAAGGTTTGTCTTAGTTCGTCCCAAGTTAGTCTCTTTCTAAGGACGAACTTAGACAAACCTTAGAATGAGACTAACTTGGGACGAACATAGACAAACTTAAGTCTCATTCTAAGGTTTGTCTAAGTTCGTCCCAAGTTATTCTCTTTCTAAGGACAAACTTAGACAAACCTTAGAATGAGACTAACAAGACTAACTTTGGACGAACAAAGAAAAACGTTAGTCTCATTCTAAGGTTTGTCTTAGTTCGTCCCAAGTCTGTCTCTTTCTAAGGATGAACTTAGACAAACCTTAGAATGAGACTAACGAGACTAACTTGGGACGAACAAAGACAAACTTAAGTCCCATTCTAAGGTTTGTCTTAGTTCGTCCCAAGTTATTCTCTTTCTAAGGACAACTTAGACAAACCTTTGAATGAGACTAACGAGACTAACTTTGGACGAACAAAGAAAAACGTTAGTCTCATTCTAAGGTTTGTCTTAGTTCGTCCCAAGTTAGTCTGTTTCTAAGGACGAACTTAGACAAACCTTAGAATGAGACTAACGAGACTAACTTGGGACGAACAAAACTTAAGTCCCATTCTAAGGTTTGTCTTAGTTCGTCCCAAGTTAGTCTCTTTCTAAGGACGAACTTAGACAAACCTTAGAATGAGACTAACGAGACTAACTTGGGACGAACAAAGAAAAATTTAAGTCTCATTCTAAGGTTTGTCTTAGTTCGTCCCAAGTTAGTCTCTTTCTAAGGATGAACTTGGACGAACCTTAGAATGAGACTAACGAGACTAACTTGGGACGAACAAAGACAAATTTAAATCTCATTCTAAGGTTTGTCTATGTTCGTCCCAAGTTAGTCTCTTTCTAAGGACGAACTTAGACAAACCTTAGAACGAGACTAACGAGACTAACTTGGGATGAACGAAGACAAACTTAAGTCCCATTCTAAGGTTTGTCTTAGTTCGTCCCAAGTTAGTCTCTTTCTAAGGACGAACTTAGACAAACCTTAGAATGAGACTAACTTGGGACGAACATAGACAAACTTAAGTCTCATTCTAAGGTTTGTCTAAGTTCGTCCCAAGTTATTCTCTTTCTAAGGACAAACTTAGACAAACCTTAGAATGAGACTAACAAGACTAACTTTGGACGAACAAAGAAAAACGTTAGTCTCATTCTATGGTTTGTCTTAGTTCGTCCCAAGTCTGTCTCTTTCTAAGGACGAACTTAGACAAACCTTAGAATGAGACTAACGAGACTAACTTGGGACGAACAAAGACAAACTTAAGTCCCATTCTAAGGTTTGTCTTAGTTCGTCCCAAGTTAGTCTCTTTCTAAGGACAACTTAGACAAACCTTAGAATGAGACTAACGAGACTAACTTGGGACGAACAAAGACAAACTTAAGTCGCATTCTAAGGTTTGTTTAAGTTCGTCCCAAGTTAGTCTCTTTCTAAGGATGAACTTAAACAAACCTTAGAATGAGACTAACGAGACTAATTTGGGACGAACAAAGACAAACTTAAGTCCCATTCTATGGTTTGTCTTAGTTCGTCCCAAGTTAGTCTCTTTCTAAGGACAAACTTAGACAAACCTTAGAATGAGACTAACAAGACTAACTTGGGACGAACAAAGACAAACTTAAGTCTCATTCTAAGGTTTGTCTAAGTTCGTCCCAAGTTATTCTCTTTCTAAGGACAAACTTAGACAAACCTTAGAATGAGACTAACGAGACTAACTTGGGACGAACAATGACAAACTTAAGTCCCATTCTATGGTTTGTCTTAGTTCGTCCCAAGTTAGTCTCTTTCTAAGGATGAACTTAAACAAACCTTAGAATGAGACTAACTTGGGACGAACAAAGACAAACTTAAGTCTCATTCTAAGGTTTGTCTAAGTTCATCCCAAGTTATTCTCTTTCTAAGTACGAACTTAGACAAACCTTAGAATGAGACTAACGAGACTAACTTTGGACGAACAAAGAAAAACGTTAGTCTCATTCTAAGGTTTGTCTTGGTTCGTCCCAAGTTAGTCTCTTTCTAAGGACGAACTTAGACAAACCTTAGAATGAGACTAACGAGACTAACTTGGGACGAACAAAGACAAACTTAAGTCCCATTCTAAGGTTTATCTTAGTTCGTCCCAAGTTAGTCTCTTTCTAAGGACGAACTTAGACAAACCTTAGAATGAGACCAACGAGACTAACTTGGGACGAACAAAGACAAATTTAAGTCTCATTCTAAGGTTTGTCTTAGTTCGTCCCAAGTTAGTCTCTTTCTAAGGACGAACTTTGACGAACCTTAGAATGAGACTAACGAGATTAACTTGGGACGAACAAAGACAAATTTAAGTCTCATTCTAAGGTTTGTCTATGTTCGTCCCAAGTTAGTCTCTTTCTAAGGACGAACTTAGACAAACCTTAGAAGGACACTAACGAGACTAACTTGGGATGAACAAAGACAAACTTAAGTCCCATTCTAAGGTTTGTCTTAGTTCGTCCCAAGTTAGTCTCTTTCTAAGGACGAACTTAGACAAACCTTAGAAGGACACTAACGAGACTAACTTGGGATGAACAAAGACAAACTTAAGTCCCATTCTAAGGTTTGTCTTAGTTCGTCCCAAGTTAGTCTCTTTCTAAGGACAACTTAGACAAACCTTAGAATGAGACTAACGAGACAAACTTGGGACGAACAAAGACAAACTTAAGTCGCATTCTGAGGTTTGTCTAAGTTCATCCCAAGTTATTCTCTTTCTAAGGACAAACTTAGACAAACCTTAGAATGAGACTAACGAGACAAACTTGGGACGAACAAAGACAAACTTAAGTCTCATTCTAAGGTTTGTCTAAGTTCGTCCCAAGTTAGTCTCTTTCTAAGGACGAACTTAAACAAACCTTAGAATGAGACTAACGAGACTAACTTGGGACGAACAAAGACAAACTTAAGTCCCATTCTATGGTTTGTCTTAGTTCGTCCCAAGTTAGTCTCTTTCTAAGGACAAACTTAGACAAACCTTAGAATGAGACTAACAAGACTAACTTGGGCCGAACAATGACAAACTTAAGTCTCATTCTAAGGTTTGTCTAAGTTCGTCCCAAGTTATTCTCTTTCTAAGGACGAACTTAGAGAAACCTTAGAATGAGACTAACGAGACTAACTTTGGACGAACAAAGAAAAACGTTAGTCTCATTCTAAGGGTTGTCTTAGTTCGTCCCAAGTTAGTCTCTTTCTAAGGACGAACTTAGACAAACCTTAGAATGAGACTAACGAGACTAACTTGGGACGAACAAAACTTAAGTCCCATTCTAAGGTTTGTCTTAGTTCGTCCCAAGTTAGTCTCTTTCTAAGGACGAACTTAGACAAACCTTAGAATGAGACTAATGAGACTAACTTGGGACGAACAAAGACAAATTTAAGTCTCATTCTAAGGTTTGTCTTAGTTCGTCCCAAGTTAGTCTCTTTCTAAGGACGAACTTGGACGAACCTTAGAATGAGACTAACGAGACTAACTTGGGACGAACAAAGACAAATTTAAGTCTCATTCTAAGGTTTGTCTATGTTCGTCCCAAGTTAGTCTTTTTCTAAGGACGAACTTAGACAAACCTTAGAACGAGACTAACAAGACTAACTTGGGATGAACAAAGACAAACTTAAGTCCCATTCTAAGGTTTGTCTTAGTTCGTCCCAAGTTAGTCTCTTTCTAAGGACGAACTTAGACAAACCTTAGAATGAGACTAACGAGACTAACTTGGGATGAACAAAGACAAACTTAAGTCCCATTGGTTTGTCTTAGTTCGTCCCAAGTTAGTCTCTTTCTAAGGATGAACTTAGACAAACCTTAGAATGAGACTAACGAGACTAACTTGGGACGAACAAAGACAAACTTCAGTCTCATTCTAAGGTTTGTCTAAGTTCGTCCCAAGTTATTCTCTTTCTAAAGACGAACTTAGACAAACCATAGAATGAGACTAACGAGACTAACTTTGGACGAACAAAGAAAAACGTTAGTCTCATTCTAACGTTTGTCTTAGTTCGTCCCAAGTTTGTCTCTTTCTAAGGACGAACTTAGACAAACCTTAGAATGAGACTAACGAGACTAACTTGGTACGAACAAAACTTAAGTCCCATTCTAAGGTTTGTCTTAGTTCGTCCCAAGTTAATCTCTTTCTAAGGACGAACTTAGACAAACCTTAGAATTAGACTAACGAGACTAACTTGGGACGAACAAAGACAAATTTAAGTCTCATTCTAAGGTTTGTCTTAGTTCGTCCCAAGTTAGTCTCTTTCTAAGGACGAACTTGGACGAACCTTAGAATGAGACTAACGAGACTAACTTGGGACGAACAAAGACAAATTTAAGTCTCATTCTAAGGTTTGTCTATGTTCTTCCCAAGTTAGTCTCTTTCTAAGGACGAACTTAGACAAACCTTAGAACGAGACTAACTTGGGATGAACAAAGACAAACTTAAGTCTCATTCTAAGGTTTGTCTTAGTTCGTCCCAAGTTAGTCTCTTTCTAAGGACGAACTTGGACGAACCATAGAATGAGACTAACGAGACTAACTTGGGACGAACAAAGACAAATTTAAGTCTCATTCTAAGGTTTGTCTATGTTCGTCCCAAGTTAGTCTCTTTCTAAGGACGAACTTAGACAAACCTTAGAACGAGACTAACGAGACTAACTTGGGATGAACGAAGACAAACTTAAGTCCCATTCTAAGGTTTGTCTTAGTTCGTCCCAAGTTAGTCTCTTTCTAAGGACGAACTTAGACAAACCTTAGAATGAGACTAACTTGGGACGAACATAGACAAACTTAAGTCTCATTCTAAGGTTTGTCTAAGTTCGTCCCAAGTTATTCTCTTTCTAAGGACAAACTTAGACAAACCTTAGAATGAGACTAACAAGACTAACTTTGGACGAACAAAGAAAAACGTTAGTCTCATTCTAAGGTTTGTCTTAGTTCGTCCCAAGTCTGTCTCTTTCTAAGGACGAACTTAGACAAACCTTAGAATGAGACTAACGAGACTAACTTGGGACGAACAAAGACAAACTTAAGTCCCATTCTAAGGTTTGTCTTAGTTCGTCCCAAGTTATTCTCTTTCTAAGGACAACTTAGACAAACCTTTGAATGAGACTAACGAGACTAACTTTGGACGAACAAAGAAAAACGTTAGTCTCATTCTAAGGTTTGTCTTAGTTCGTCCCAAGTTAGTCTCTTTCTAAGGACGAACTTAGACAAACCTTAGAATGAGACTAACGAGACTAACTTGGGACGAACAAAACTTAAGTCCCATTCTAAGGTTTGTCTTAGTTCGTCCCAAGTTAGTCTCTTTCTAAGGACGAACTTAGACAACCCTTAGAATGAGACTAACGAGACTAACTTGGGACGAACAAAGAAAAATTTAAGTCTCATTCTAAGGTTTGTCTTAGTTCGTCCCAAGTTAGTCTCTTTCTAAGGATGAACTTGGACGAACCTTAGAATGAGACTAACGATACTAACTTGGGATGAACAAAGACAAATTTAAGTCTCATTCTAAGGTTTGTCTATGTTCGTCCCAAGTTAGTCCCTTTCTAAGGACGAACTTAGACAAACCTTAGAACGAGACTAACGAGACTAACTTGGGATGAACGAAGACAAACTTAAGTCCCATTCTAAGGTTTGTCTTAGTTCGTCCCAAGTTAGTCTCTTTCTAAGGACGAACTTAGACAAACCTTAGAATGAGACTAACTTGGGACGAACATAGACAAACTTAAGTCTCATTCTAAGGTTTGTCTAAGTTCGTCCCAAGTTATTCTCTTTCTAAGGACAAACTTAGACAAACCTTAGAATGAGACTAACAAGACTAACTTTGGACGAACAAAGAAAAACGTTAGTCTCATTCTAAGGTTTGTCTTAGTTCGTCCCAAGTCTGTCTCTTTCTAAGGACGAACTTAGACAAACCTTAGAATGAGACTAACGAGACTAACTTGGGACGAACAAAGACAAACTTAAGTCCCATTCTAAGGTTTGTCTTAGTTCGTCCCAAGTTAGTCTCTTTCTAAGGACAACTTAGACAAACCTTAGAATGAGACTTACGAGACTAACTTGGGACGAACAAAGACAAACTTAAGTCGCATTCTAAGGTTTGTTTAAGTTCGTCCCAAGTTAGTCTCTTTCTAAGGATGAACTTAAACAAACCTTAGAATGAGACTAACGAGACTAACTTGGGACGAACAAAGACAAACTTAAGTCCCATTCTATGGTTTGTCTTAGTTCGTCCCAAGTTAGTCTCTTTCTAAGGACAAACTTAGACAAACCTTAGAATGAGACTAACAAGACTAACTTGGGACGAACAAAGACAAACTTAAGTCTCATTCTAAGGTTTGTCTAAGTTCGTCCCAAGTTATTCTCTTTCTAAGGACAAACTTAGACAAACCTTAGAATGAGACTAACGAGACTAACTTGGGACGAACAATGACAAACTTAAGTCCCATTCTATGGTTTGTCTTAGTTCTTCCCAAGTTAGTCTCTTTCTAAGGATGAACTTAAACAAACCTTAGAATGAGACTAACTTGGGACGAACAAAGACAAACTTAAGTCTCATTCTAAGGTTTGTCTAAGTTCATCGCAAGTTATTCTCTTTCTAAGTACGAACTTAGACAAACCTTAGAATGAGACTAACGAGACTAACTTTGGACGAACAAAGAAAAACGTTAGTCTCATTCTAAGGTTTGTCTTGGTTCGTCCCAAGTTAGTCTCTTTCTAAGGACGAACTTAGACAAACCTTAGAATGAGACTAACGAGACTAACTTGGGACGAACAAAGACAAACTTAAGTCCCATTCTAAGGTTTATCTTAGTTCGTCCCAAGTTAGTCTCTTTCTAAGGACGAACTTAGACAAACCTTAGAATGAGACTAACGAGACTAACTTGGGACGAACAAAGACAAATTTAAGTCTCATTCTAAGGTTTGTCTTAGTTCGTCCCAAGTTAGTCTCTTTCTAAGGATGAACTTGGACGAACCTTAGAATGAGACTAACGAGACTAACTTGGGACGAACAAAGACAAATTTAAATCTCATTCTAAGGTTTGTCTATGTTCGTCCCAAGTTAGTCTCTTTCTAAGGACGAACTTAGACAAACCTTAGAACGAGACTAACGAGACTAACTTGGGATGAACGAAGACAAACTTAAGTCCCATTCTAAGGTTTGTCTTAGTTCGTCCCAAGTTAGTCTCTTTCTAAGGACGAACTTAGACAAACCTTAGAATGAGACTAACTTGGGACGAACATAGACAAACTTAAGTCTCATTCTAAGGTTTGTCTAAGTTCGTCCCAAGTTATTCTCTTTCTAAGGACAAACTTAGACAAACCTTAGAATGAGACTAACAAGACTAACTTTGGACGAACAAAGAAAAACGTTAGTCTCATTCTATGGTTTGTCTTAGTTCGTCCCAAGTCTGTCTCTTTCTAAGGACGAACTTAGACAAACCTTAGAATGAGACTAACGAGACTAACTTGGGACGAACAAAGACAAACTTAAGTCCCATTCTAAGGTTTGTCTTAGTTCGTCCCAAGTTAGTCTCTTTCTAAGGACAACTTAGACAAACCTTAGAATGAGACTAACGAGACTAACTTGGGACGAACAAAGACAAACTTAAGTCGCATTCTAAGGTTTGTTTAAGTTCGTCCCAAGTTAGTCTCTTTCTAAGGATGAACTTAAACAAACCTTAGAATGAGACTAACGAGACTAATTTGGGACGAACAAAGACAAACTTAAGTCCCATTCTATGGTTTGTCTTAGTTCGTCCCAAGTTAGTCTCTTTCTAAGGACAAACTTAGACAAACCTTAGAATGAGACTAACAAGACTAACTTGGGACGAACAAAGACAAACTTAAGTCTCATTCTAAGGTTTGTCTAAGTTCGTCCCAAGTTATTCTCTTTCTAAGGACAAACTTAGACAAACCTTAGAATGAGACTAACGAGACTAACTTGGGACGAACAATGACAAACTTAAGTCCCATTCTATGGTTTGTCTTAGTTCGTCCCAAGTTAGTCTCTTTCTAAGGATGAACTTAAACAAACCTTAGAATGAGACTAACTTGGGACGAACAAAGACAAACTTAAGTCTCATTCTAAGGTTTGTCTAAGTTCATCCCAAGTTATTCTCTTTCTAAGTACGAACTTAGACAAACCTTAGAATGAGACTAACGAGACTAACTTTGGACGAACAAAGAAAAACGTTAGTCTCATTCTAAGGTTTGTCTTGGTTCGTCCCAAGTTAGTCTCTTTCTAAGGACGAACTTAGACAAACCTTAGAATGAGACTAACGAGACTAACTTGGGACGAACAAAGACAAACTTAAGTCCCATTCTAAGGTTTATCTTAGTTCGTCCCAAGTTAGTCTCTTTCTAAGGACGAACTTAGACAAACCTTAGAATGAGACCAACGAGACTAACTTGGGACGAACAAAGACAAATTTAAGTCTCATTCTAAGGTTTGTCTTAGTTCGTCCCAAGTTAGTCTCTTTCTAAGGACGAACTTTGACGAACCTTAGAATGAGACTAACGAGATTAACTTGGGACGAACAAAGACAAATTTAAGTCTCATTCTAAGGTTTGTCTATGTTCGTCCCAAGTTAGTCTCTTTCTAAGGACGAACTTAGACAAACCTTAGAAGGACACTAACGAGACTAACTTGGGATGAACAAAGACAAACTTAAGTCCCATTCTAAGGTTTGTCTTAGTTCGTCCCAAGTTAGTCTCTTTCTAAGGACGAACTTAGACAAACCTTAGAAGGACACTAACGAGACTAACTTGGGATGAACAAAGACAAACTTAAGTCCCATTATAAGGTTTGTCTTAGTTCGTCCCAAGTTAGTCTCTTTCTAAGGACAACTTAGACAAACCTTAGAATGAGACTAACGAGACAAACTTGGGACGAACAAAGACAAACTTAAGTCGCATTCTGAGGTTTGTCTAAGTTCATCCCAAGTTATTCTCTTTCTAAGGACAAACTTAGACAAACCTTAGAATGAGACTAACGAGACAAACTTGGGACGAACAAAGACAAACTTAAGTCTCATTCTAAGGTTTGTCTAAGTTCGTCCCAAGTTAGTCTCTTTCTAAGGACGAACTTAAACAAACCTTAGAATGAGACTAACGAGACTAACTTGGGACGAACAAAGACAAACTTAAGTCCCATTCTATGGTTTGTCTTAGTTCGTCCCAAGTTAGTCTCTTTCTAAGGACAAACTTAGACAAACCTTAGAATGAGACTAACAAGACTAACTTGGGCCGAACAATGACAAACTTAAGTCTCATTCTAAGGTTTGTCTAAGTTCGTCCCAAGTTATTCTCTTTCTAAGGACGAACTTAGAGAAACCTTAGAATGAGACTAACGAGACTAACTTTGGACGAACAAAGAAAAACGTTAGTCTCATTCTAAGGGTTGTCTTAGTTCGTCCCAAGTTAGTCTCTTTCTAAGGACGAACTTAGACAAACCTTAGAATGAGACTAACGAGACTAACTTGGGACGAACAAAACTTAAGTCCCATTCTAAGGTTTGTCTTAGTTCGTCCCAAGTTAGTCTCTTTCTAAGGACGAACTTAGACAAACCTTAGAATGAGACTAATGAGACTAACTTGGGACGAACAAAGACAAATTTAAGTCTCATTCTAAGGTTTGTCTTAGCTCGTCCCAAGTTAGTCTCTTTCTAAGGACGAACTTGGACGAACCTTAGAATGAGACTAACGAGACTAACTTGGGACGAACAAAGACAAATTTAAGTCTCATTCTAAGGTTTGTCTATGTTCGTCCCAAGTTAGTCTTTTTCTAAGGACGAACTTAGACAAACCTTAGAACGAGACTAACAAGACTAACTTGGGATGAACAAAGACAAACTTAAGTCCCATTCTAAGGTTTGTCTTAGTTCGTCCCAAGTTAGTCTCTTTCTAAGGACGAACTTAGACAAACCTTAGAATGAGACTAACGAGACTAACTTGGGATGAACAAAGACAAACTTAAGTCCCATTGGTTTGTCTTAGTTCGTCCCAAGTTAGTCTCTTTCTAAGGATGAACTTAGACAAACCTTAGAATGAGACTAACGAGACTAACTTGGGACGAACAAAGACAAACTTCAGTCTCATTCTAAGGTTTGTCTAAGTTCGTCCCAAGTTATTCTCTTTCTAAAGACGAACTTAGACAAACCATAGAATGAGACTAACGAGACTAACTTTGGACGAACAAAGAAAAACGTTAGTCTCATTCTAACGTTTGTCTTAGTTCGTCCCAAGTTAGTCTCTTTCTAAGGACGAACTTAGACAAACCTTAGAATGAGACTAACGAGACTAACTTGGTACGAACAAAACTTAAGTCCCATTCTAAGGTTTGTCTTAGTTCGTCCCAAGTTAATCTCTTTCTAAGGACGAACTTAGACAAACCTTAGAATTAGACTAACGAGACTAACTTGGGACGAACAAAGACAAATTTAAGTCTCATTCTAAGGTTTGTCTTAGTTCGTCCCAAGTTAGTCTCTTTCTAAGGACGAACTTGGACGAACCTTAGAATGAGACTAACGAGACTAACTTGGGACGAACAAAGACAAATTTAAGTCTCATTCTAAGGTTTGTCTATGTTCTTCCCAAGTTAGTCTCTTTCTAAGGACGAACTTAGACAAACCTTAGAACGAGACTAACTTGGGATGAACAAAGACAAACTTAAGTCTCATTCTAAGGTTTGTCTTAGTTCGTCCCAAGTTAGTCTCTTTCTAAGGACGAACTTGGACGAACCATAGAATGAGACTAACGAGACTAACTTGGGACGAACAAAGACAAATTTAAGTCTCATTCTAAGGTTTGTCTATGTTCGTCCCAAGTTAGTCTCTTTCTAAGGACGAACTTAGACAAACCTTAGAACGAGACTAACGAGACTAACTTGGGATGAACGAAGACAAACTTAAGTCCCATTCTAAGGTTTGTCTTAGTTCGTCCCAAGTTAGTCTCTTTCTAAGGACGAACTTAGACAAACCTTAGAATGAGACTAACTTGGGACGAACATAGACAAACTTAAGTCTCATTCTAAGGTTTGTCTAAGTTCGTCCCAAGTTATTCTCTTTCTAAGGACAAACTTAGACAAACCTTAGAATGAGACTAACAAGACTAACTTTGGACGAACAAAGAAAAACGTTAGTCTCATTCTAAGGTTTGTCTTAGTTCGTCCCAAGTCTGTCTCTTTCTAAGGACGAACTTAGACAAACCTTAGAATGAGACTAACGAGACTAACTTGGGACGAACAAAGACAAACTTAAGTCCCATTCTAAGGTTTGTCTTAGTTCGTCCCAAGTTATTCTCTTTCTAAGGACAACTTAGACAAACCTTTGAATGAGACTAACGAGACTAACTTTGGACGAACAAAGAAAAACGTTAGTCTCATTCTAAGGTTTGTCTTAGTTCGTCCCAAGTTAGTCTCTTTCTAAGGACGAACTTAGACAAACCTTAGAATGAGACTAACGAGACTAACTTGGGACGAACAAAACTTAAGTCCCATTCTAAGGTTTGTCTTAGTTCGTCCCAAGTTAGTCTCTTTCTAAGGACGAACTTAGACAACCCTTAGAATGAGACTAACGAGACTAACTTGGGACGAACAAAGAAAAATTTAAGTCTCATTCTAAGGTTTGTCTTAGTTCGTCCCAAGTTAGTCTCTTTCTAAGGATGAACTTGGACGAACCTTAGAATGAGACTAACGATACTAACTTGGGATGAACAAAGACAAATTTAAGTCTCATTCTAAGGTTTGTCTATGTTCGTCCCAAGTTAGTCCCTTTCTAAGGACGAACTTAGACAAACCTTAGAACGAGACTAACGAGACTAACTTGGGATGAACGAAGACAAACTTAAGTCCCATTCTAAGGTTTGTCTTAGTTCGTCCCAAGTTAGTCTCTTTCTAAGGACGAACTTAGACAAACCTTAGAATGAGACTAACTTGGGACGAACATAGACAAACTTAAGTCTCATTCTAAGGTTTGTCTAAGTTCGTCCCAAGTTATTCTCTTTCTAAGGACAAACTTAGACAAACCTTAGAATGAGACTAACAAGACTAACTTTGGACGAACAAAGAAAAACGTTAGTCTCATTCTAAGGTTTGTCTTAGTTCGTCCCAAGTCTGTCTCTTTCTAAGGACGAACTTAGACAAACCTTAGAATGAGACTAACGAGACTAACTTGGGACGAACAAAGACAAACTTAAGTCCCATTCTAAGGTTTGTCTTAGTTCGTCCCAAGTTAGTCTCTTTCTAAGGACAACTTAGACAAACCTTAGAATGAGACTTACGAGACTAACTTGGGACGAACAAAGACAAACTTAAGTCGCATTCTAAGGTTTGTTTAAGTTCGTCCCAAGTTAGTCTCTTTCTAAGGATGAACTTAAACAAACCTTAGAATGAGACTAACGAGACTAACTTGGGACGAACAAAGACAAACTTAAGTCCCATTCTATGGTTTGTCTTAGTTCGTCCCAAGTTAGTCTCTTTCTAAGGACAAACTTAGACAAACCTTAGAATGAGACTAACAAGACTAACTTGGGACGAACAAAGACAAACTTAAGTCTCATTCTAAGGTTTGTCTAAGTTCGTCCCAAGTTATTCTCTTTCTAAGGACAAACTTAGACAAACCTTAGAATGAGACTAACGAGACTAACTTGGGACGAACAATGACAAACTTAAGTCCCATTCTATGGTTTGTCTTAGTTCTTCCCAAGTTAGTCTCTTTCTAAGGATGAACTTAAACAAACCTTAGAATGAGACTAACTTGGGACGAACAAAGACAAACTTAAGTCTCATTCTAAGGTTTGTCTAAGTTCATCGCAAGTTATTCTCTTTCTAAGTACGAACTTAGACAAACCTTAGAATGAGACTAACGAGACTAACTTTGGACGAACAAAGAAAAACGTTAGTCTCATTCTAAGGTTTGTCTTGGTTCGTCCCAAGTTAGTCTCTTTCTAAGGACGAACTTAGACAAACCTTAGAATGAGACTAACGAGACTAACTTGGGACGAACAAAGACAAACTTAAGTCCCATTCTAAGGTTTATCTTAGTTCGTCCCAAGTTAGTCTCTTTCTAAGGACGAACTTAGACAAACCTTAGAATGAGACTAACGAGACTAACTTGGGACGAACAAAGACAAATTTAAGTCTCATTCTAAGGTTTGTCTTAGTTCGTCCCAAGTTAGTCTCTTTCTAAGGACGAACTTGG
This sequence comes from Rhodiola kirilowii, assembly GCA_033675215.1. Taxonomy (NCBI): domain Eukaryota; kingdom Viridiplantae; phylum Streptophyta; class Magnoliopsida; order Saxifragales; family Crassulaceae; genus Rhodiola; species Rhodiola kirilowii. The sequence goes on from JAUCNB010000045.1 coordinate 207,982, forward strand.
ACGAACCTTAGAATGAGACTAACGAGATTAACTTGGGACGAACAAAGACAAATTTAAGTCTCATTCTAAGGTTTGTCTATGTTCGTCCCAAGTTAGTCTCTTTCTAAGGACGAACTTAGACAAACCTTAGAAGGACACTAACGAGACTAACTTGGGATGAACAAAGACAAACTTAAGTCCCATTCTAAGGTTTGTCTTAGTTCGTCCCAAGTTAGTCTCTTTCTAAGGACAACTTAGACAAACCTTAGAATGAGACTAACGAGACTAACTTGGGACGAACAAAGACAAACTTAAGTCGCATTCTGAGGTTTGTCTAAGTTCGTCCCAAGTTATTCTCTTTCTAAGGACAAACTTAGACAAACCTTAGAATGAGACTAACGAGACAAACTTGGGACGAACAAAGACAAACTTAAGTCTCATTCTAAGGTTTGTCTAAGTTCGTCCCAAGTTAGTCTCTTTCTAAGGACGAACTTAAACAAACCTTAGAATGAGACTAACGAGACTAACTTGGGACGAACAAAGACAAACTGAAGTCCCATTCTATGGTTTGTCTTAGTTCGTCCCAAGTTAGTCTCTTTCTAAGGACAAACTTAGAAAAACCTTAGAATGAGACTAACAAGACTAACTTGGGACGAACAAAGACAAACTTAAGTCTCATTCTAAGGTTTGTCTAAGTTCGTCCCAAGTTATTCTCTTTCTAAGGACAAACTTAGACAAACCTTAGAATGAGACTAACGAGACTAACTTTGGACGAACAAAGAAAAACGTTAGTCTCATTCTAAGGTTTGTCTTAGTTCGTCCCAAGTTTGTCTCTTTCTAAGGACGAACTTAGACAAACCTTAGAAAGAGACTAACGAGACTAACTTGGGACGAACAAAGACAAACTTAAGTCCCATTCTAAGGTTTATCTTAGTTCGTCCCAAGTTAGTCTCTTTCTTAGGACGAAGTTAGACAAACCTTAGAATGAGACTAACGAGACTAACTTGGGACAAACAAAGACAAACTTAAGTCTCATTCTAAGGTTTGTCTTAGTTCGTCCCAAGTTAGTCTCTTTCTAAGGACGAACTTAGACAAACCTTAGAATGAGACTAACGAGACTAACTTGGGACGAAGAAAGACAAACTTAAGTCCCATTCTATGGTTTGTCTTAGTTCGTCCCAAGTTAGTCTCTTTCTAAGGACGAACTTAAACAAACCTTAGAATGAGACTAACTTGGGACGAACAAAGACAAACTTAAGTCTCATTCTAAGGTTTGTCTAAGTTCATCCCAAGTTATTCTCTTTCTAAGGACGAACTTAGACAAACCTTAGAATGAGACTAACGAGACTAACTTTGGACGAACAAAGAAAAACGTTAGTCTCATTCTAATGTTTGTCTTAGTTCGTCCCAAGTTAGTCTCTTTCTAAGGACGAACTTAGACAAACCTTAGAATGAGACTAACGAGACTAACTTGGGACGAACAAAGACAAACTTAAGTCCCATTCTAAGGTTTATCTTAGTTCGTCCCAAGTTAGTCTCTTTCTAAGGACGAACTTAGACAAACCTTAGAATGAGACTAACGAGACTAACTTGGGACGAACAAAGACAAATTTAAGTCTCATTCTAAGGTTTGTCTTAGTTCGTCCCCAGTTAGTCTCTTTCTAAGGACGAACTTGGACGAACCTTAGAATGAGACTAACGAGACTAACTTGGGACGAACAAAGACAAATTTAAGTCTCATTCTAAGGTTTGTCTATGTTCGTCCCAAGTTAGTCTCTTTCTAAGGACGAACTTAGACAAACCTTAGAAGGACACTAACGAGACTAACTTGGGATGAACAAAGACAAACTTAAGTCCCATTCTAAGGTTTGTCTTAGTTCGTCCCAAGTTAGTCTCTTTCTAAGGACGAACTTAGACAAACCTTAGAATGAGACTAACTTGGGACGAACATAGACAAACTTAAGTCTCATTCTAAGGTTTGTCTAAGTTCGTCCCAAGTTATTCTCTTTCTAAGGACAAACTTAGACAAACCTTAGAATGAGACTAACAAGACTAACTTTGGACGAACAAAGAAAAACGTTAGTCTCATTCTAAGGTTTGTCTTAGTTCGTCCCAAGTCTGTCTCTTTCTAAGGACGAACTAAGACAAACTTTAGAATGAGACTAACGAGACTAACTTGGGACGAACAAAGACAAACTAAAGTCCCATTCTAAGGTTTGTCTTAGTTCGTTCCAAGTTAGTCTCTTTCTAAAGACGAACTTAGACAAACCTTAGAATGAGACTAACGAGACTAACTTGGGACGAACAATGACAAACTTAAGTCTCATTCTAAGGTTTGTCTAAGTTCGTCCCAAGTTATTCTCTTTCTAAGGACGAACTTAGACAAACCTTAGAATGAGACTAACGAGACTAACTTTGGACGAACAAAGAAAAACGTTAGTCTCATTCTAAGGTTTGTCTTAGTTCGTCCCAAGTTAGTCTCTTTCTAAGGACGAACTTGGACGAACCTTAGAATGAGACTAACGAGATTAACTTGGGACGAACAAAGACAAATTTAAGTCTCATTCTAAGGTTTGTCTATGTTCGTCCCAAGTTAGTCTCTTTCTAAGGACGAACTTAGACAAACCTTAGAAGGACACTAACGAGACTAACTTGGGATGAACAAAGACAAACTTAAGTTCCATTCTAAGGTTTGTCTTAGTTCGTCCCAAGTTAGTCTCTTTCTAAGGACGAACTTAGACAAACCTTAGAAGGACACTAACGAGACTAACTTGGGATGAACAAAGACAAACTTAAGTCCCATTCTAAGGTTTGTCTTAGTTCGTCCCAAGTTAGTCTCTTTCTAAGGACAACTTTGACAAACCTTAGAATGAGACTAACGAGACTAACTTGGGACGAACAAAGACAAACTTAAGTCGCATTCTGAGGTTTGTCTAAGTTCGTCCCAAGTTATTCTCTTTCTAAGGACAAACTTAGACAAACCTTAGAATGAGACTAACGAGACAAACTTGGGACGAACAAAGACAAACTTAAGTCTCATTCTAAGGTTTGTCTAAGTTCGTCCCAAGTTAGTCTCTTTCTAAGGACGAACTTAAACAAACCTTAGAATGAGACTAACGAGACTAACTTGGGACGAACAAAGACAAACTTAAGTCCCATTCTATGGTTTGTCTTAGTTCGTCCCAAGTTAGTCTCTTTCTAAGGACAAACTTAGACAAACCTTAGAATGAGACTAACAAGACTAACTTGGAACGAACAAAGACAAACTTAAGTCTCATTCTAAGGTTTGTCTAAGTTCATCCCAAGTTATTCTCTTTCTAAGGACAAACTTAGACAAACCTTAGAATGAGACTAACGAGACTAACTTTGGACGAACAAAGAAAAACGTTAGTCTCATTCTAAGGTTTGTCTTAGTTCGTCCCAAGTTTGTCTCTTTCTAAGGACGAACTTAGACAAACCTTAGAAAGAGACTAACGAGACTAACTTGGGACGAACAAAGACAAACTTAAGTCCCATTCTAAGGTTTATCTTAGTTCGTCCCAAGTTAGTCTCTTTCTTAGGACGAACTTAGACAAACCTTAGAATGAGACTAACGAGACTAACTTGGGACAAACAAAGACAAACTTAAGTCTCATTCTAAGGTTTGTCTTAGTTCGTCCCAAGTTAGTCTCTTTCTAAGGACGAACTTAGACAAACCTTAGAATGAGACTAACGAGACTAACTTGGGACGAAGAAAGACAAACTTAAGTCCCATTCTATGGTTTGTCTTAGTTCGTCCCAAGTTAGTCTCTTTCTAAGGACGAACTTAAACAAACCTTAGAATGAGACTAACTTGGGACGAACAAAGACAAACTTAAGTCTCATTCTAAGGTTTGTCTAAGTTCATCCCAAGTTATTCTCTTTCTAAGGACGAACTTAGACAAACCTTAGAATGAGACTAACGAGACTAACTTTGGACGAACAAAGAAAAACGTTAGTCTCATTCTAAGGTTTGTCTTAGTTCGTCCCAAGTTAGTCTCTTTCTAAGGACGAACTTAGACAAACCTTAGAATGAGACTAACGAGACTAACTTGGGACGAACAAAGACAAACTTAAGTCCCATTCTAAGGTTTATCTTAGTTCGTCCCAAGTTAGTCTCTTTCTAAGGACAAACTTAGACAAACCTTAGAATGAGACTAACGAGACTAACTTGGGACGAACAAAGACAAATTTAAGTCTCATTCTAAGGTTTGTCTTAGTTCGTCCCCAGTTAGTCTCTTTCTAAGGACGAACTTGGACGAACCTTAGAATGAGACTAACGAGACTAACTTGGGACGAACAAAGACAACTTTAAGTCTCATTCTAAGGTTTGTCTATGTTCGTCCCAAGTTAGTCTCTTTCTAAGGACGAACTTAGACAAACCTTAGAAGGACACTAACGAGACTAACTTGGGATGAACAAAGACAAACTTAAGTCCCATTCTAAGGTTTGTCTTAGTTCGTCCCAAGTTAGTCTCTTTCTAAGGACGAACTTAGACAAACCTTAGAATGAGACTAACTTGGGACGAACATAGACAAACTTAAGTCTCATTCTAAGGTTTGTCTAAGTTCGTCCCAAGTTATTCTCTTTCTAAGGACAAACTTAGACAAACCTTAGAATGAGACTAACAAGACTAACTTTGGACGAACAAAGAAAAACGTTAGTCTCATTCTAAGGTTTGTCTTAGTTCGTCCCAAGTCTGTCTCTTTCTAAGGACGAACTAAGACAAACTTTAGAATGAGACTAACGAGACTAACTTGGGACGAACAAAGACAAACTAAAGTCCCATTCTAAGGTTTGTCTTAGTTCGTTCCAAGTTAGTCTCTTTCTAAAGACGAACTTAGACAAACCTTAGAATGAGACTAACGAGACTAACTTGGGACGAACAATGACAAACTTAAGTCTCATTCTAAGGTTTGTCTAAGTTCGTCCCAAGTTATTCTCTTTCTAAGGACGAACTTAGACAAACCTTAGAATGAGACTAACGAGACTAACTTTGGACGAACAAAGAAAAACGTTAGTCTCATTCTAAGGTTTGTCTAAGTTCGTCCCAAGTTATTCTCTTTCTAAGGACGAACTTAGACAAACCTTAGAATGAGACTAACGAGACTAACTTTGGACGAACAAAGAAAAACGTTAGTCTCATTCTAAGGTTTGTCTTAGTTCGTCCCAAGTTAGTCTCTTTCTAAGGACGAACTTAGACAAACCTTAGAATGAGACTAACGAGACAAACTTGGGACGAACAAAGACAAACTTAAGTCTCATTCTAAGGTTTGTCTAAGTTCGTCCCAAGTTAGTCTCTTTCTAAGGACGAACTTAAACAAACATTAGAATGAGACTAACGAGACTAACTTGGGACGAACAAAGACAAACTTAAGTCCCATTCTATGGTTTGTCTTAGTTCGTCCCAAGTTAGTCTCTTTCTAAGGACAAACTTAGACAAACCTTAGAATGAGACTAACAAGACTAACTTGGGACGAACAAAGACAAACTTAAGTCTCATTCTAAGGTTTGTCTAAGTTCGTCCCAAGTTATTCTCTTTCTAAGGACAAACTTAGACAAACCTTAGAATGAGACTAACGAGACTAACTTTGGACGAACAAAGAAAAATGTTAGTCTCATTCTAAGGTTTGTCTTAGTTCGTCCCACGTTAGTCTCTTTCTAAGGACGAACTTAGACAAACCTTAGAAAGAGACTAACGAGACTAACTTGGGACGAACAAAGACAAACTTAAGTCCCATTCTAAGGTTTATCTTAGTTCGTCCCAAGTTAGTCTCTTTCTTAGGACGAACTTAGACAAACCTTAGAATGAGACTAACGAGACTAACTTGGGACAAACAAAGACAAACTTAAGTCTCATTCTAAGGTTTGTCTTAGTTCGTCCCAAGTTAGTCTCTTTCTAAGGACGAACTTAGACAAACCTTAGAATGAGACTAACGAGACTAACTTGGGACGAAGAAAGACAAACTTAAGTCCCATTCTATGGTTTGTCTTAGTTCGTCCCAAGTTAGTCTCTTTCTAAGGACGAACTTAAACAAACCTTAGAATGAGACTAACTTGGGACGAACAAAGACAAACTTAAGTCTCATTCTAAGGTTTGTCTAAGTTCATCCCAAGTTATTCTCTTTCTAAGGACGAACTTAGACAAACCTTAGAATGAGACTAACGAGACTAACTTTGGACGAACAAAGAAAAACGTTAGTCTCATTCTAAGGTTTGTCTTAGTTCGTCCCAAGTTAGTCTCTTTCTAAGGACGAACTTAGACAAACCTTAGAATGAGACTAACGAGACTAACTTGGGACGAACAAAGACAAACTTAAGTCCCATTCTAAGGTTTATCTTAGTTCGTCCCAAGTTAGTCTCTTTCTAAGGACGAACTTAGACAAACCTTAGAATGAGACTAACGAGACTAACTTGGGACGAACAAAGACAAACTTAAGTCCCATTCTAAGGTTTGTCTTAGTTCGTCCCAAGTTAGTCTCTTTCTAAGGACGAACTTAGACAAACCTTAGAATGAGACTAACTTGGGACGAACATAGACAAACTTAAGTCTCATTCTAAGGTTTGTCTAAGTTCGTCCCAAGTTATTCTCTTTCTAAGGACAAACTTAGACAAACCTTAGAATGAGACTAACAAGACTAACTTTGGACGAACAAAGAAAAACGTTAGTCTCATTCTAAGGTTTGTCTTAGTTCGTCCCAAGTCTGTCTCTTTCTAAGGACGAACTAAGACAAACTTTAGAATGAGACTAACGAGACTAACTTGGGACGAACAAAGACAAACTAAAGTCCCATTCTAAGGTTTGTCTTAGTTCGTTCCAAGTTAGTCTCTTTCTAAAGACGAACTTAGACAAACCTTAGAATGAGACTAACGAGACTAACTTGGGACGAACAATGACAAACTTAAGTCTCATTCTAAGGTTTGTCTAAGTTCGTCCCAAGTTATTCTCTTTCTAAGGACGAACTTAGACAAACCTTAGAATGAGACTAACGAGACTAACTTTGGACGAACAAAGAAAAACGTTAGTCTCATTCTAAGGTTTGTCTAAGTTCGTCCCAAGTTATTCTCTTTCTAAGGACGAACTTAGACAAACCTTAGAATGAGACTAACGAGACTAACTTTGGACGAACAAAGAAAAACGTTAGTCTCATTCTAAGGTTTGTCTTAGTTCGTCCCAAGTTAGTCTCTTTCTAAGGACGAACTTAGACAAACCTTAGAATGAGACTAACGAGACAAACTTGGGACGAACAAAGACAAACTTAAGTCTCATTCTAAGGTTTGTCTAAGTTCGTCCCAAGTTAGTCTCTTTCTAAGGACGAACTTAAACAAACATTAGAATGAGACTAACGAGACTAACTTGGGACGAACAAAGACAAACTTAAGTCCCATTCTATGGTTTGTCTTAGTTCGTCCCAAGTTAGTCTCTTTCTAAGGACAAACTTAGACAAACCTTAGAATGAGACTAACAAGACTAACTTGGGACGAACAAAGACAAACTTAAGTCTCATTCTAAGGTTTGTCTAAGTTCGTCCCAAGTTATTCTCTTTCTAAGGACAAACTTAGACAAACCTTAGAATGAGACTAACGAGACTAACTTTGGACGAACAAAGAAAAATGTTAGTCTCATTCTAAGGTTTGTCTTAGTTCGTCCCACGTTAGTCTCTTTCTAAGGACGAACTTAGACAAACCTTAGAAAGAGACTAACGAGACTAACTTGGGACGAACAAAGACAAACTTAAGTCCCATTCTAAGGTTTATCTTAGTTCGTCCCAAGTTAGTCTCTTTCTTAGGACGAACTTAGACAAACCTTAGAATGAGACTAACGAGACTAACTTGGGACAAACAAAGACAAACTTAAGTCTCATTCTAAGGTTTGTCTTAGTTCGTCCCAAGTTAGTCTCTTTCTAAGGACGAACTTAGACAAACCTTAGAATGAGACTAACGAGACTAACTTGGGACGAAGAAAGACAAACTTAAGTCCCATTCTATGGTTTGTCTTAGTTCGTCCCAAGTTAGTCTCTTTCTAAGGACGAACTTAAACAAACCTTAGAATGAGACTAACTTGGGACGAACAAAGACAAACTTAAGTCTCATTCTAAGGTTTGTCTAAGTTCATCCCAAGTTATTCTCTTTCTAAGGACGAACTTAGACAAACCTTAGAATGAGACTAACGAGACTAACTTTGGACGAACAAAGAAAAACGTTAGTCTCATTCTAAGGTTTGTCTTAGTTCGTCCCAAGTTAGTCTCTTTCTAAGGACGAACTTAGACAAACCTTAGAATGAGACTAACGAGACTAACTTGGGACGAACAAAGACAAACTTAAGTCCCATTCTAAGGTTTATCTTAGTTCGTCCCAAGTTAGTCTCTTTCTAAGGACGAACTTAGACAAACCTTAGAATGAGACTAACGAGACTAACTTGGGACGAACAAAGACAAATTTAAGTCTCATTCTAAGGTTTGTCTTAGTTCGTCCCAAGTTAGTCTCTTTCTAAGGACGAACTTGGACGAACCTTAGAATGAGACTAACGAGACTAACTTGGGACGAACAAAGACAAATTTAAGTCTCATTCTAAGGTTTGTCTATGTTCGTCCCAAGTTAGTCTCTTTCTAAGGACAAACTTAGACAAACCTTAGAAGGACACTAACAAGACTAACTTGGGATGAACAAAGACAAACTTAAGTCCCATTCTAAGGTTTGTCTTAGTTTGTCCTTAGAAAGAGAATAACTTGGGACGAACATAGACAAACCTTAGAATGAGACTTAAGTTTGTCTATGTTCGTCCTTAGAATGAGACTAACTTGGGACGAACATAGACAAACTTAAGTCTCATTCTAAGGTTTGTCTAAGTTCGTCCCAAGTTATTCTCTTTCTAAGGACAAACTTAGACAAACCTTAGAATGTGACTAACGAGACAAACTTGGGACGAACAAAGACAAACTTAAGTCTCATTCTAAGGTTTGTCTAAGTTCGTCCCAAGTTAGTCTCTTTCTAAGGACGAACTTAAACAAACCTTAGAATGAGACTAACGAGACTAACTTGGGACGAACAAAGACAAACTTAAGTCCCATTCTATGGTTTGTCTTAGTTCGTCCCAAGTTAGTCTCTTTCTAAGGACAAACTTAGACAAACCTTAGAATGAGACTAACAAGACTAACTTGGGACGAACAAAGACAAACTTAAGTCTCATTCTAAGGTTTGTCTAAGTTCGTCCCAAGTTATTCTCTTTCTAAGGACAAACCTTAGAATGAGACTAACGAGACTAACTTTGGACGAACAAAGAAAAACGTTAGTCTCATTCTAAGGTTTGTCTTAGTTCATCCCAAGTTAGTCTCTTTCTAAGGACGAACTTAGACAAACCTTAGAAAGAGACTAACGAGACTAACTTGGGACGAACAAAGACAAACTTAAGTCCCAGTCTAAGGTTTATCTTAGTTCGTCCCAAGTTAGTCTCTTTCTTAGGACGAACTTAGACAAACCTTAGAATGAGACTAACGAGACTAACTTGGGACAAACAAAGACAAACTTAAGTCTCATTCTAAGGTTTGTCTTAGTTCGTCCCAAGTTATTCTCTTTCTAAGGACAAACTTAGACAAACCGTAGAATGAGACTAACGAGACAAACTTGGGGCGAACAAAGACAAACTTAAGTCTCATTCTAAGGTTTGTCTAAGTTCGTCCCAAGTTAGTCTCTTTCTAAGGACGAACTTAAACAAACCTTAGAATGAGACTAACGAGACTAACTTGGGACGAACAAAGACAAACTTAAGTCCCATTCTATGGTTTGTCTTAGTTCGTCCCAAGTTAGTCTCTTTCTAAGGACAAACATAGACAAACCTTAGAATGAGACTAACAAGACTAACTTGGGATGAACAAAGACAAACTTAAGTCTCATTCTAAGGTTTGTCTAAGTTCGTCCCAAGTTATTCTCTTTCTAAGGACAAACTTAGACAAACCTTAGAATGAGACTAACGAGACTAACTTTGGACGAACAAAGAAAAACGTTAGTCTCATTCTAAGGTTTGTCTTAGTTCGTCCCAAGTTAGTCACTTTCTAAGGACGAACTTAGACAAACCTTAGAATGAGACTAACGAGACTAACTTGGGACGAACAACGACAAACTTAAGTCGCATTCTGAGGTTTGTCTAAGTTCGTCCCAAGTTATTCTCTTTCTAAGGACAAACTTAGAAAAACCTTAGAATGAGACTAACGAGACAAACTTGGGACGAACAAAGACAAACTTAAGTCTCATTCTAAGGTTTGTCTAAGTTCGTCCCAAGTTAGTCTCTTTCTAAGGACGAACTTAAACAAACCTTAGAATGAGACTAACGAGACTAACTTGGGACGAACAAAGACAAACTTAAGTCCCATTCTATGGTTTGTCTTAGTTCGTCCCAAGTTAGTCTCTTTCTAAGGACAAACTTAGACAAACCTTAGAATGAGACTAACAAGACTAACTTGGGACGAACAAAGACAAACTTAAGTCTCATTCTAAGGTTTGTCTAAGTTCGTCCCAAGTTATTCTCTTTCTAAGGACAAACTTAGACAAACCTTAGAATGAGACTAACGAGACTAACTTTGGACGAACAAAGAAAAACGTTAGTCTCATTCTAAGGTTTGTCTTAGTTCGTCCCAAGTTTGTCTCTTTCTAAGGACGAACTTAGACAAACCTTAGAAAGAGACTAACGAGACTAACTTGGGACGAACAAAGACAAACTTAAGTCCCATTCTAAGGTTTATCTTAGTTCGTCCCAAGTTAGTCTCTTTCTTAGGACGAACTTAGACAAACCTTAGAATGAGACTAACGAGACTAACTTGGGACAAACAAAGACAAACTTAAGTCTCATTCTAAGGTTTGTCTTAGTTCGTCCCAAGTTAGTCTCTTTCTAAGGACGAACTTAAACAAACCTTAGAATGAGACTAACTTGGGACGAACAAAGACAAACTTAAGTCCCATTCTAAGGTTTGTCTTAGTTCGTCCCAAGTTAGTCTCTTTCTAAGGACGAACTTAAACAAACCTTAGAATGAGACTAACAAGACTAACTTGGGACGAACAAAGACAAACTTAAGTCCCATTCTATGGTTTGTCTTAGTTCGTCCCAAGTTAGTCTCTTTCTAAGGACAAACTTAGACAAACCTTAGAATGAGACTAACAAGACTAACTTGGGACGAACAAAGACAAACTTAAGTCTCATTCTAAGGTTTGTCTAAGTTCGTCCCAAGTTATTCTCTTTCTAAGGACAAACTTAGACAAACCTTAGAATGAGACTAACGAGACTAACTTTGGACGAACAAAGAAAAACGTTAGTCTCATTCTAAGGTTTGTCTTAGTTTGTCCCAAGTTTGTCTCTTTCTAAGGACGAACTTAGACAAACCTTAGAAAGAGACTAACGAGACTAACTTGGGACGAACAAAGACAAACTTAAGTCCCATTCTAAGGTTTATCTTAGTTCGTCCCAAGTTAGTCTCTTTCTTAGGACGAACTTAGACAAACCTTAGAATGAGACTAACGAGACTAACTTGGGACAAACAAAGACAAACTTAAGTCTCATTCTAAGGTTTGTCTTAGTTCGTCCCAAGTTAGTCTCTTTCTAAGGACGAACTTAGACAAACCTTAGAATGAGACTAACGAGACTAACTTGGGACGAAGAAAGACAAACTTAAGTCCCATTCTATGGTTTGTCTTAGTTCGTCCCAAGTTAGTCTCTTTCTAAGGACGAACTTAAACAAACCTTAGAATGAGACTAACTTGGGACGAACAAAGACAAACTTAAGTCTCATTCTAAGGTTTGTCTAAGTTCATCCCAAGTTATTCTCTTTCTAAGGACGAACTTAGACAAACCTTAGAATGAGACTAACGAGACTAACTTTGGACGAACAAAGAAAAACGTTAGTCTCATTCTAAGGTTTGTCTTAGTTCGTCCCAAGTTAGTCTCTTTCTAAGGACGAACTTAGACAAACCTTAGAATGAGACTAACGAGACTAACTTGGGACGAACAAAGACAAACTTAAGTCCCATTCTAAGGTTTATCTTAGTTCGTCCCAAGTTAGTCTCTTTCTAAGGACGAACTTAGACAAACCTTAGAATGAGACTAACGAGACTAACTTGGGACGAACAAAGACAAATTTAAGTCTCATTCTAAGGTTTGTCTTAGTTCGTCCCCAGTTAGTCTCTTTCTAAGGACGAACTTGGACGAACCTTAGAATGAGACTAACGAGACTAACTTGGGACGAACAAAGACAAATTTAAGTCTCATTCTAAGGTTTGTCTATGTTCGTCCCAAGTTAGTCTCTTTCTAAGGACGAACTTAGACAAACCTTAGAAGGACACTAACGAGACTAACTTGGGATGAACAAAGACAAACTTAAGTCCCATTCTAAGGTTTGTCTTAGTTCGTCCCAAGTTAGTCTCTTTCTAAGGACGAACTTAGACAAACCTTAGAATGAGACTAACTTGCGACGAACATAGACAAACTTAAGTCTCATTCTAAGGTTTGTCTAAGTTCGTCCCAAGTTATTCTCTTTCTAAGGACAAACTTAGACAAACCTTAGAATGAGACTAACAAGACTAACTTTGGACGAACAAAGAAAAATGTTAGTCTCATTCTAAGGTTTGTCTTAGTTCGTCCCAAGTCTGTCACTTTCTAAGGACGAACTAAGACAAACTTTAGAATGAGACTAACGAGACTAACTTGGGACGAACAAAGACAAACTAAAGTCCCATTCTAAGGTTTGTCTTAGTTCGTTCCAAGTTAGTCTCTTTCTAAAGACGAACTTAGACAAACCTTAGAATGAGACTAACGAGACTAACTTGGGACGAACAATGACAAACTTAAGTCTCATTCTAAGGTTTGTCTAAGTTCGTCCCAAGTTATTCTCTTTCTAAGGACGAACTTAGACAAACCTTAGAATGAGACTAACGAGACTAACTTTGGACGAACAAAGAAAAACGTTAGTCTCATTCTAAGGTTTGTCTTAGTTCGTCCCAAGTTAGTCTCTTTCTAAGGACGAACTTAGACAAACCTTAGAATGAGACTAACGAGACAAACTTGGGACGAACAAAGACAAACTTAAGTCTCATTCTAAGGTTTGTCTAAGTTCGTCCCAAGTTAGTCTCTTTCTAAGGACGAACTTAAACAAACATTAGAATGAGACTAACGAGACTAACTTGGGACGAACAAAGACAAACTTAAGTCCCATTCTATGGTTTGTCTTAGTTCGTCCCAAGTTAGTCTCTTTCTAAGGACAAACTTAGACAAACCTTAGAATGAGACTAACAAGATTAACTTGGGACGAACAAAGACAAACTTAAGTCTCATTCTAAGGTTTGTCTAAGTTCGTCCCAAGTTATTCTCTTTCTAAGGACAAACTTAGACAAACCTTAGAATGAGACTAACGAGACTAACTTTGGACGAACAAAGAAAAATGTTAGTCTCATTCTAAGGTTTGTCTTAGTTCGTCCCACGTTAGTCTCTTTCTAAGGACGAACTTAGACAAACCTTAGAAAGAGACTAACGAGACTAACTTGGGACGAACAAAGACAAACTTAAGTCCCATTCTAAGGTTTATCTTAGTTTGTCCCAAGTTAGTCTCTTTCTTAGGACGAACTTAGACAAACCTTAGAATGAGACTAACGAGACTAACTTGGGACAAACAAAGACAAACTTAAGTCTCATTCTAAGGTTTGTCTTAGTTCGTCCCAAGTTAGTCTCTTTCTAAGGACGAACTTAGACAAACCTTAGAATGAGACTAACGAGACTAACTTGGGACGAAGAAAGACAAACTTAAGTCCCATTCTATGGTTTGTCTTAGTTCGTCCCAAGTTAGTCTCTTTCTAAGGACGAACTTAAACAAACCTTAGAATGAGACTAACTTGGGACGAACAAAGACAAACTTAAGTCTCATTCTAAGGTTTGTCTAAGTTCATCCCAAGTTATTCTCTTTCTAAGGACGAACTTAGACAAACCTTAGAATGAGACTAACGAGACTAACTTTGGACGAACAAAGAAAAACGTTAGTCTCATTCTAAGGTTTGTCTTAGTTCATCCCAAGTTAGTCTCTTTCTAAGGACGAACTTAGACAAACCTTAGAATGAGACTAACGAGACTAACTTGGGACGAACAAAGACAAACTTAAGTCCCATTCTAAGGTTTATCTTAGTTCGTCCCAAGTTAGTCTCTTTCTAAGGACGAACTTAGACAAACCTTAGAATGAGACTAACGAGACTAACTTGGGACGAACAAAGACAAATTTAAGTCTCATTCTAAGGTTTGTCTTAGTTCGTCCCAAGTTAGTCTCTTTCTAAGGACAAACTTGGACGAACCTTAGAATGAGACTAACGAGACTAACTTGGGACGAACAAAGACAAATTTAAGTCTCATTCTAAGGTTTGTCTATGTTCGTCCCAAGTTAGTCTCTTTCTAAGGACGAACTTAGACAAACCTTAGAAGGACACTAACAAGACTAACTTGGGATGAACAAAGACATACTTAAGTCCCATTCTAAGGTTTGTCTTAGTTTGTCCTTAGAAAGAGAATAACTTGGGACGAACTTAGACAAACCTTAGAATGAGACTTAAGTTTGTCTATGTTCGTCCTTAGAATGAGACTAACTTGGGACGAACATAGACAAACTTAAGTCTCATTCTAAGGTTTGTCTAAGTTCGTCCCAAGTTATTCTCTTTCTAAGGACAAACTTAGACAAACCTTAGAATGAGACTAACGAGACAAACTTGGGACGAACAAAGACAAACTTAAGTCTCATTCTAAGGTTTGTCTAAGTTCGTCCCAAGTTAGTCTCTTTCTAAGGACGAACTTAAACAAACCTTAGAATGAGACTAACGAGACTAACTTGGGACGAACAAAGACAAACTTAAGTCCCATTCTATGGTTTGTCTTAGTTCGTCCCAAGTTAGTCTCTTTCTAAGGACAAACTTAGACAAACCTTAGAATGAGACTAACAAGACTAACTTGGGACGAACAAAGACAAACTTAAGTCTCATTCTAAGGTTTGTCTAAGTTCGTCCCAAGTTATTCTCTTTCTAAGGACAAACATTAGAATGAGACTAACGAGACTAACTTTGGACGAACAAAGAAAAACGTTAGTCTCATTCTAAGGTTTGTCTTAGTTCATCCCAAGTTAGTCTCTTTCTAAGGACGAACTTAGACAAACCTTAGAAAGAGACTAACGAGACTAACTTGGGACGAACAAAGACAAACTTAAGTCCCAGTCTAAGGTTTATCTTAGTTCGTCCCAAGTTAGTCTCTTTCTTAGGACGAACTTAGACAAACCTTAGAATGAGACTAACGAGACTAACTTGGGACAAACAAAGACAAACTTAAGTCTCATTCTAAGGTTTGTCTTAGTTCGTCCCAAGTTATTCTCTTTCTAAGGACAAACTTAGACAAACCTTAGAATGAGACTAACGAGACAAACTTGGGACGAACAAAGACAAACTTAAGTCTCATTCTAAGGTTTGTCTAAGTTCGTCCCAAGTTAGTCTCTTTCTAAGGACGAACTTAAACAAACCTTAGAATGAGACTAACGAGACTAACTTGGGACGAACAAAGACAAACTTAAGTCCCATTCTATGGTTTGTCTTAGTTCGTCCCAAGTTAGTCTCTTTCTAAGGACAAACTTAGACAAACCTTAGAATGAGACTAACAAGACTAACTTGGGATGAACAAAGACAAACTTAAGTCTCATTCTAAGGTTTGTCTAAGTTCGTCCCAAGTTTTTCTCTTTCTAAGGACAAACTTAGACAAACCTTAGAATGAGACTAACGAGACTAACTTTGGACGAACAAAGAAAAACGTTAGTCTCATTCTAAGGTTTGTCTTAGTTCGTCCCAAGTTAGTCACTTTCTAAGGACGAACTTAGACAAACCTTAGAAAGAGACTAACGAGACTAACTTGGGACGAACAAAGACAAACTTAAGTCCCATTCTAAGGTTTATCTTAGTTCGTCCCAAGTTAGTCTCTTTCTTAGGACGAACTTAGACAAACCTTAGAATGAGACTAACGAGACTAACTTGGGACAAACAAAGACAAACTTAAGTCTCATTCTAATGTTTGTCTTAGTTCGTCCCAAGTTAGTCTCTTTCTAAGGACGAACTTAGACAAACCTTAGAATGAGACTAACGAGACAAACTTGGGACGAACAAAGACAAACTTAAGTCTCATTCTAAGGTTTGTCTAAGTTCGTCCCAAGTTAGTCTCTTTCTAAGGACGAACTTAAACAAACCTTAGAATGAGACTAACGAGACTAACTTGGGACGAACAAAGACAAACTTAAGTCCCATTCTATGGTTTGTCTTAGTTCGTCCCAAGTTAGTCTCTTTCTAAGGACAAACTTAGACAAACCTTAGAATGAGACTAACAAGACTAACTTGGGACGAACAAAGACAAACTTAAGTCTCATTCTAAGGTTTGTCTAAGTTCGTCCCAAGTTATTCTCTTTCTAAGGACAAACTTAGACAAACCTTAGAATGAGACTAACGAGACTAACTTTGGACGAACAAAGAAAAATGTTAGTCTCATTCTAAGGTTTGTCTTAGTTCGTCCCAAGTTAGTCTCTTTCTAAGGACGAACTTAGACAAACCTTAGAAAGAGACTAACGAGACTAACTTGGGACGAACAAAGACAAACTTAAGACCCATTCTAAGGTTTATCTTAGTTTGTCCCAAGTTAGTCTCTTTCTTAGGACGAACTTAGACAAACCTTAGAATGAGACTGAAGTTTGTCTTTGTTCGTCCCAAGTTAGTCTCGTTAGTCTCATTCTAAGGTTTGTCTAAGTTCATCCTTAGAAAGAGACTAACTTGGGACGAACTAAGACAAATTTAGGTCTTTGTTTGTCTTTGTTTGTCTATGTTTGTCTTTGTTCGTCCCAAGTTAGTCTTGTTAGTCTCATTCTAAGGTTTGTCTAATTTTGTCCTTAGAAAGAGACTAACTTGGGACGAACTAAGACAAACCATAGAATGGGACTTAAGTTTGTCTTTGTTTGTCCCAAGTTAGTCTCGTTAGTCTCATTCTAAGGTTTGCTTAAGTTCGTCCTTAGAAAGAGACTAACTTGGGACGAACTTAGACAAACCTTAGAATGAGACTTAAGTTTGTCTTTGTTCGTCCCAAGTTTGTCTCGTTAGTCTCATTCTAAGGTTTGTCTAAGTTTGTCCTTAGAAAGAGAATAACTTGGGACGAACTTAGACAAACCTTAGAATGAGACTTAAGTTTGTCTATGTTCGTCCCAAGTTAGTCTCATTCTAAGGACGAACATAGACAAACTTAAGTCTCATTCTAAGGTTTGTCTAAGTTCGTCCCAAGTTATTCTCTTTCTAAGGACAAACTTAGACAAACCTTAGAATGAGACTAACAAGACAAACTTGGGACGAACAAAGACAAACTTAAGTCTCATTCTAAGGTTTGTCTAAGTTCGTCCCAAGTTATTCTCTTTCTAAGGACGAATTTAGACAAACCATAGAATGAGACTAACGAGACTAACTTTGGACAAACAAAGAAAAACGTTAGAATGCGACTTAAGTTTGTCTTAGTTCGTCCCAAGTTTGTCTCGTTAGTCTCATTCTAAGGTTTGTCTAAGTTTGTCCTTAGAAAGAGAATAACTTGGGACGAACTTAGACAAACCTTAGAATGAGACTTAAGTTTGTCTATGTTCGTCCTTAGAATGAGACTAACTTGGGATGAACATAGACAAACTTAAGTCTCATTCTAAGGTTTGTCTAAGTTCATCCCAAGTTATTCTCTTTCTAAGGACAAACTTAGACAAACCTTAGAATGAGACTAACGAGACAAACTTGGGACGAACAAAGACAAACTTAAGTCTCATTCTAAGGTTTGTCTAAGTTCGTCCCAAGTTAGTCTCTTTCTAAGGACGAACTTAAACAAACCTTAGAATGAGACTAACGAGACTAACTTGGGACGAACAAAGACAAACTTAAGTCCCATTCTATGGTTTGTCTTAGTTCGTCCCAAGTTAGTCTCTTTCTAAGGACAAATTTAGACAAACCTTAGAATGAGACTAACGAGACTAACTTGGGACGAACAAAGACAAACTTCAGTCTCATTCTAAGGTTTGTCTAAGTTCGTCCCAAGTTATTCTCTTTCTAAGGACGAACTTAGACAAACCATAGAATGAGACTAACGAGACTAACTTTGGACGAACAAAGAAAAACGTTAGTCTCATTCTAAGGTTTGTCTTAGTTCGTCCCAAGTTAGTCTCTTTCTAAGGACGAACTTAGACAAACCTTAGAATGAGACTAACGAGACTAACTTGGGACGAACAAAACTTAAGTCCCATTCTAAGGTTTTTCTTAGTTCGTCCCAAGTTAGTCTCTTTCTAAGGACGAACTTAGACAAACCTTAGAATGTGACTACCGAGACTAACTTGGGACGAACAAAGACAAATTTAAGTCTCATTCTAAGGTTTGTCTTAGTTCGTCCCAAGTTAGTCGATTTCTAAGGACGAACTTGGACGAACCTTAGAATGAGACTAACGAGACTAACTTGGGACGAACAAAGACAAATTTAAGTCTCATTCTAAGGTTTGTCTATGTTCTTCCCAAGTTAGTCTCTTTCTAAGGACGAACTTAGACAAACCTTAGAACGAGACTAACTTGGGATGAACAAAGACAAACTTAAGTCCCATTCTAAGGTTTGTCTTAGTTCGTCCCAAGTTTGTCTCTTTCTAAGGACGAACTTAGACAAACCTTAGAATGAGACTAACTTGGGACGAACATAGACAAACTTAAGTCTCATTCTAAGGTTTGTCTAAGTTCGTCCCAAGTTATTCTCTTTCTAAGGACAAACTTAGACAAACCTTAGAATGTGACTTACAAGACTAACTTTGGACGAACAAAGAAAAACGTTAGTCTCATTCTAAGGTTTGTCTTAGTTCGTCCCAAGTCTGTCTCTTTCTAAGGACGAACTTAGATAAACCTTAGAATGAGACTAACGAGACTAACTTGGGACGAACAAAGACAAACTTAAGTCCCATTCTAAGGTTTGTCTTAGTTCGTCCCAAGTTAGTCTCTTTCTAAGGACAACTTAGACAAACCTTAGAATGAGACTAACGAGACTAACTTGGGATGAACAAAGACAAACTTAAAGTCACATTCTAAGGTTTGTCTAAGTTCGTCCCAAGTTATTCTCTTTCTAAGGACAAACTTAGACAAACCTTAGAATGAGACTAACAAGACTAACTTTGGACGAACAAAGAAAAACGTTAGTCTCATTCTAAGGTTTGTCTTAGTTCGTCCCAAGTCTGTCTCTTTCTAAGGACAAACTTAGACAAACCTTAGAATGAGATTAACGAGACTAACTTGGGACGAACAAAGACAAACTTAAGTCCCATTCTAAGGTTTGTCTTAGTTCGTCCCAAGTTAGTCTCTTTCTAAGGACAACTTAGACAAACCTTAGAATGAGACTAACGAGACTAACTTGGGACGAACAAAGACAAACTTAAGTCGCATTCTAAGGTTTGTCTAAGTTCGTCCCAAGTTAGTCTGTTTCTAAGGACAAACTTAGACAAACCTTAGAATGAGACTAACGAGACAAACTTGGGACGAACAAAGACAAACTTAAGTCTCATTCTAAGGTTTGTCTAAGTTCGTCCCAAGTTAGTCTCTTTCTAAGGACGAACTTAGACAAACCTTAGAATGAGACTAACGAGACTAACTTGGGACGAACAAAGACAAACTTAAGTCCCATTCTATGGTTTGTCTTAGTTCATCCCAAGTTAGTCTCTTTCTAAGGACGAACTTAGACAAACCGTAGAATGAGACTAACGTGACTAACTTGGGACGATCAAAGACAAACTTAAGTCTCATTCTAATGTTTGTCTAAGTTCGTCCCAAGTTATTCTCTTTCTAAGGACGAACTTAGACAAACCTTAGAATGAGACTAACGAGACTAACTTTGGACGAACAAAGAAAAACGTTAGTCTCATTCTTAGGTTTGTCTTAGTTCATCCCAAGTTAGTCTCTTTCTAAGGACGAACTTAGACAAACCTAAGAACGAGACTAACGAGACTAACTTGGGACGAACAAAGACAAACTTAAGTCCCATTCTAAGGTTTATCTTAGTTCGTCCCAAGTTAGTTTCTTTCTAAGGACGAACTTAGACAAACCTTAGAATGAGACTAACGAGACTAACTTGGGACGATCAAAGACAAACTTAAGTCTCATTCTAAGGTTTGTCTAAGTTCGTCCCAAGTTAGTCTCTTTTAAGGACGAACTTAGACAAACCTTAGAATGAGACTAACGAGACAAACTTGGGACGAACAAAGAAAAACTTAAGTCTCATTCTAAGGTTTGTCTAAATTCGTCCCAAGTTAGTTTCTTTCTATAGACGAACTTAGACAAACCTTAGAATGAGACTAACGAGACTAACTTGGGACGAACAAAGACAAACTTAAGTCCCATTCTAAGGTTTGTCTTAGTTCGTCCCAAGTTAGTCTCTTTCTATGGACGAACTTAGACAAACCTTAGAATGATACTAATGAGACTAACTTGGGACGAACAAAGATAAACTTAAGTCTCACTCTAAGGTTTGTCTAAGTTCGTCCCAAGATATTCTCTTTCTAAGGACGAACTTAGACAAACCTTAGAATGAGACTAACGAGACTAACTTTAGACAAACAAAGAAAAATGTTAGTCTCATTCTAAGGTTTGTCTTAGTTCGTCCCAAGTTAGTCTCTTTCTAAGGACGAACTTAGACAAACCTTAGAATGAGACTAACGAGACTAACTTGGGATGAACAAAGACAAACTTAAGTCCCATTGGTTTGTCTTAGTTCGTCCCAAGTTAGTCTCTTTCTAAGGATGAACTTAGACAAACCTTAGAATGAGACTAACGAGACTAACTTGGGACGAACAAAGACAAACTTAAGTCTCATTCTAAGGTTTTTCTAAGTTCGTCCCAAGTTAGTCTCTTTTAAGGACGAACTTAGACAAACCTTAGAATGAGACTAACGAGACAAACTTGGGACGAACAAAGACAAACTCAAGTCTCATTCTAAGGTTTGTCTAAGTTCGTCCCAAGTTAGTTTCTTTCTATAGACGAACTTAGACAAACCTTAGAATGAGACTAACGAGACTAACTTGGGACGAACAAAGACAAACTTAAGTCCCATTCTAAGGTTTGTCTTAGTTCGTCCCAAGTTAGTCTCTTTCTATGGACGAACTTAGACAAACCTTAGAATGAGACTAACGAGACTAACTTGGGACGAACAAAGACAAACTTAAGTCTCACTCTAAGGTTTGTCTAAGTTCGTCCCAAGATATTCTCTTTCTAAGGACGAACTTAGACAAACCTTAGAATGAGACTAACGAGACTAACTTTAGACAAACAAAGAAAAACGTTAGTCTCATTCTAAGGTTTGTCTTAGTTCGTCCCAAGTTAGTCTCTTTCTAAGGACGAACTTAGACAAACCTTAGAATGAGACTAACGAGACTAACTTGGGATGAACAAAGACAAACTTAAGTCCCATTGGTTTGTCTTAGTTCGTCCCAAGTTAGTCTCTTTCTAAGGATGAACTTAGACAAACCTTAGAATGAGACTAACGAGACTAACTTGGGACGAACAAAGACAAACTTCAGTCTCATTCTAAGGTTTGTCTAAGTTCGTCCCAAGTTATTCTCTTTCTAAGGACGAACTTAGACAAACCATAGAATGAGACTAACGAGACTAACTTTGGACGAACAAAGAAAAACGTTAGTCTCATTCTAAGGTTTGTCTTAGTTCGTCCCAAGTTAGTCTCTTTCTAAGGACGAACTTAGACAAACCTTAGAATGAGACTAACGAGACTAACTTGGGACGAACAAAACTTAAGTCCCATTCTAAGGTTTGTCTTAGTTCGTCCCAAGTTAGTCTCTTTCTAAGGACGAACTTAGACAAACCTTAGAATGAGACTAACGAGACTAACTTGGGACGAACAAAGACAAATTTAAGTCTCATTCTAAGGTTTGTCTTAGTTCGTCCCAAGTTAGTCTCTTTCTAAGGACGAACTTGGACGAACCTTAGAATGAGACTAACGAGACTAACTTGGGACGAACAAAGACAAATTTAAGTCTCATTCTAAGGTTTGTCTATGTTCTTCCCAAGTTAGTCTCTTTCTAAGGACGAACTTAGACAAACCTTAGAACGAGACTAACTTGGGATGAACAAAGACAAACTTAAGTCCCTTTCTAAGGTTTGTCTTAGTTCGTCCCAAGTTAGTCTCTTTCTAAGGACAAACTTAGACAAACCTTAGAATGAGACTAACTTGGGACGAACATAGACAAACTTAAGTCTCATTCTAAGGTTTGTCTAAGTTCGTCCCAAGTTATTCTCTTTCTAAGGACAAACTTAGACAAACCTTAGAATGAGACTAACAAGACTAACTTTGGACGAACAAAGAAAAACGTTAGTCTCATTCTAAGGTTTGTCTTAGTTCTTCCCAAGTCTGTCTCTTTCTAAGGACGAACTTAGACAAACCTTAGAATGAGACTAACGAGACTAACTTGGGATGAACAAAGACAAACTTAAGTCCCATTCTAAGGTTTGTCTTAGTTCGTCCCAAGTTAGTCTCTTTCTAAGGACAACTTAGACAAACCTTAGAATGAGACTAACGAGACTAACTTGGGATGAACAAAGACAAACTTAAGTCGCATTCTAAGGTTTGTCTAAGTTCGTCCCAAGTTAGTCTGTTTCTAAGGATAAACTTAGACAAACCTCAGAATGAGACTAACGAGACAAACTTGGGACGAACAAAGACAAACTTAAGTCTCATTCTAAGGTTTGTCTAAGTTCGTCCCAAGTTAGTCTCTTTCTAAGGACGAACTTGGACGAACCTTAGAATGAGACTAACGAGACTAACTTGGGACGAACAAAGACAAATTTAAGTCTCATTCTAAGGTTTGTCTATGTTCGTCCCAAGTTAGTCTCTTTCTAAGGATGAACTTAGACAAACCTTAGAACGAGACTAACGAGACTAACTTGGGATGAACAAAGACAAACTTAAGTCCCTTTCTAAGGTTTGTCTTAGTTCGTCCCAAGTTAGTCTCTTTCTAAGGACAAACTTAGACAAACCTTAGAATGAGACTAACTTGGGACGAACATAGACAAACTTAAGTCTCATTCTAAGGTTTGTCTAAGTTCGTCCCAAGTTATTCTCTTTCTAAGGACAAACTTAGAAAAACCTTAGAATGAGACTAACAAGACTAACTTTGGACGAACAAAGAAAAACGTTAGTCTCATTCTAAGGTTTGTCTTAGTTCGTCCCAAGTCTGTCTCTTTCTAAGGACGAACTTAGATAAACCTTAGAATGATACTAACGAGACTAACTTGGGGCGAACAAAGACAAACTTAAGTCCCATTCTAAGGTTCGTCTTAGTTCGTCCCAAGTTAGTCTCTTTCTAAGGACAACTTAGACAAACCTTAGAATGAGACTAAAGAGACTAACTTGGGACGAACAAAGACAAACTTAAGTCGCATTCTAAGGTTTGTCTAAGTTCGTCCCAAGTTAGTCTGTTTCTAAGGACAAACTTAGACAAACCTTAGAATGAGACTAACGAGACAAACTTGGGACGAACAAAGACAAACTTAAGTCTCATTCTAAGGTTTGTCTAAGTTCGTCCCAAGATATTCTCTTTCTAAGGACGAACTTAGACAAACCTTAGAATGAGACTAACGAGACTAACTTTAGACAAACAAAGAAAAACGTTAGTCTCATTCTAAGGTTTGTCTTAGTTCGTCCCAAGTTAGTCTCTTTCTAAGGACGAACTTAGACAAACCTTAGAATGAGACTAACGAGACTAACTTGGGATGAACAAAGACAAACTTAAGTCCCATTGGTTTGTCTTAGTTCGTCCCAAGTTAGTCTCTTTCTAAGGATGAACTTAGACAAACCTTAGAATGAGACTAACGAGACTAACTTGGGACGAACAAAGACAAACTTCAGTCTCATTCTAAGGTTTGTCTAAGTTCGTCCCAAGTTATTCTCTTTCTAAGGACGAACTTAGACAAACCATAGAATGAGACTAACGAGACTAACTTTGGACGAACAAAGAAAAACGTTAGTCTCATTCTAAGGTTTGTCTTAGTTCGTCCCAAGTTAGTCTCTTTCTGAGGACGAACTTAGACAAACCTTAGAATGAGACTAACGAGACTAACTTGGGACGAACAAAACTTAAGTCCCATTCTAAGGTTTGTCTTAGTTCGTCCCAAGTTAGTATCTTTCTAAGGACGAACTTAGACAAACCTTAGAATGAGACTAACGAGACTAACTTGGGACGAACAAAGACAAATTTAAGTCTCATTCTAAGGTTTGTCTATGTTCTTCCCAAGTTAGTCTCTTTCTAAGGACGAACTTAGACAAACCTTAGAACGAGACTAACTTGGGATGAACAAAGACAAACTTAAGTCCCATTCTAAGGTTTGTCTTAGTTCGTCCCAAGTTAGTCTCTTTCTAAGGACGAACTTGGACGAACCTTAGAATGAGACTAACGAGACTAACTTGGGACGAACAAAGACAAATTTAAGTCTCATTCTAAGGTTTGTCTATGTTCTTCCCAAGTTAGTCTCTTTCTAAGGACGAACTTAGACAAACCTTAGAACGAGACTAACTTGGGATGAACAAAGACAAACTTAAGTCCCATTCTAAGGTTTGTCTTAGTTCGTCCCAAGTTAGTCTCTTTCTAAGGACGAACTTAGACAAACCTTAGAATGAGACTAACTTGGGACGAACATAGACAAACTTAAGTCTCATTCTAAGGTTTGTCTAAGTTCGTCCCAAGTTATTCTCTTTCTAAGGACAAACTTAGACAAACCTTAGAATGAGACTAACAAGACTAACTTTGGACGAACAAAGAAAAACGTTAGTCTCATTCTAAGGTTTGTCTTAGTTCGTCCCAAGTCTGTCTCTTTCTAAGGAGGAACTTAGACAAACCTTAGAATGAGACTAACGAGACTAACTTGGGACGAACAAAGACAAACTTAAGTCCCATTCTAAGGTTTGTCTTAGTTCGTCCCAAGTTAGTCTCTTTCTAAGGACAACTTAGACAAACCTTAGAATGAGACTAACGAGACTAACTTGGGATGAACAAAGACAAACTTAAGTCGCATTCTAAGGTTTGTCTAAGTTCGTCCCAAGTTAGTCTGTTTCTAAGGATAAACTTAGACAAACCTCAGAATGAGGCTAACGAGACAAACTTGGGACGAACAAAGACAAACTTAAGTCTCATTCTAAGGTTTGTCTAAGTTCGTCCCAAGTTAGTCTCTTTCTAAGGACGAACTTGGGCGAACCTTAGAATGAGACTAACGAGACTAACTTGGGACGAACAAAGACAAATTTAAGTCTCATTCTAAGGTTTGTCTATGTTCGTCCCAAGTTAGTCTCTTTCTAAGGATGAACTTAGACAAACCTTAGAACGAGACTAACGAGACTAACTTGCGATGAACAAAGACAAACTTAAGTCCCTTTCTAAAGTTTGTCTTAGTTCGTCCCAAGTTAGTCTCTTTCTAAGGACAAACTTAGACAAACCTTAGAATGAGACTAACTTGGGACGAACATAGACAAACTTAAGTCTCATTCTAAGGTTTGTCTAAGTTCGTCCCAAGTTATTCTCTTTCTAAGGACAAACTTAGACAAACCTTAGAATGAGACTAACAAGACTAACTTTGGACGAACAAAGAAAAACGTTAGTCTCATTCTAAGGTTTGTCTTAGTTCGTCCCAAGTCTGTCTCTTTCTAAGGACGAACTTAGACAACCCTTAGAATGAGACTAACGAGACTAACTTGGGACGAACAAAGACAAACTTAAGTCCCATTCTAAGGTTCGTCTTAGTTCGTCCCAAGTTAGTCTCTTTCTAAGGACAACTTAGACAAACCTTAGAATGAGACTAAAGAGACTAACTTGGGACGAACAAAGACAAACTTAAGTCGCATTCTAAGGTTTGTCTAAGTTCGTCCCAAGTTAGTCTGTTTCTAAGGACAAACTTAGACAAACCTTAGAATGAGACTAACGAGACAAACTTGGGACGAACAAAGACAAACTTAAGTCTCATTCTAAGGTTTGTCTAAGTTCGTCCCAAGTTAGTCTCTTTCTAAGGACGAACTTAGACAAACCTTAGAATGAGACTAACGATACTAACTTGGGACGAACAAAGACAAACTTAAGTCCCATTCTATGGTTTGTCTTAGTTCATCCCAAGTTAGTCTCTTTCTAAGGACGAACTTATACAAACCGTAGAATGAGACTAACAAGACTAACTTGGGACGAACAAAGACAAACTTAAGTCTCATTCTAACGTTTGTCTAAGTTCGTCCCAAGTTATTCTCTTTCTAAGGACGAACTTAGACAAACCTTAGAATGAGACTAACGAGACTAACTTTGGACGAACAAAGAAAAACGTTAGTCTCATTCTAAGGTTTGTCTTAGTTCGTCCCAAGTTAGTCTCTTTCTAAGGACGAACTTAGACAAACCTAAGAATGAGACTAACGAGACTAACTTGGGACGAACAAAGACAAAATTAAGTCCCATTCTAAGGTTTATCTTAGTTCGTCCCAAGTTAGTTTCTTTCTAAGGACGAACTTAGACAAACCTTAGAATGAGACTAACGAGACTAACTTGGGACGATCAAAGACAAACTTAAGTCTCATTCTAAGGTTTGTCTAAGTTCGTCCCAAGTTAGTCTCTTTTAAGGACGAACTTAGACAAACCTTAGAATGAGACTAACGAGACAAACTTGGGACGAACAAAGACAAACTTAAGTCTCATTCTATGGTTTGTCTAAGTTCGTCCCAAGTTAGTTTCTTTAGATAGACAAACTTAGACAAACCTTAGAATGACACTAACGAGACTAACTTGGGACGAACAAAGACAAACTTAAGTCCCATTCTAAGGTTTGTCTTAGTTCGTCCCAAGTTAGTCTCTTTCTATGGACGAACTTAGACAAACCTTAGAATGAGACTAACGAGACTAACTTGGGACGAACAAAGACAAACTTAAGTCTCACTCTAAGGTTTGTCTAAGTTCGTCCCAAGATATTCTCTTTCTAAGGACGAACTTAGACAAACCTTAGAATGAGACTAACGAGACTAACTTTGGACAAACAAAGAAAAACATTAGTCTCATTCTAAGGTTTGTCTTAGTTCGTCCCAAGTTAGTCTCTTTCTAAGGACGAACTTAGACAAACCTTAGAATGAGACTAACGAGACTAACTTGGGATGAACAAAGACAAACTTAAGTCCCATTGGTTTGTCTTAGTTCATCCCAAGTTAGTCTCTTTTTAAGGACGAACTTAGACAAACCTTAGAATGAGACTAACGAGACTAACTTGGGACGAACAAAGACAAACTTCAGTCTCATTCTAAGGTTTGTCTAAGTTCGTCCCAAGTTATTCTCTTTCTAAGGAGGAACTTAGACAAACCTTAGAATGAGACTAACGAGACTAACTTTGGACGAACAAAGAAAAACGTTAGTCTCATTCTAAGGTTTGTCTTAGTTCGTCCCAAGTTAGTCTCTTTCTAAGGACGAACTTAGACAAACCTTAGAATGAGACTAACGAGACTAACTTGGGACGAACAAAGACAAACTTAAGTCCCATTCTAAGGTTTGTCTTAGTTCGTCCAAAGTTAGTCTCTTTCTAAGGACGAACTTAGACGAACCTTAGAATGAGACTAACGAGACTAACTTGGGACGAACAAAGACAAATTTAAGTCACATTCTAAGGTTTGTCTATGTTCGTCCCAAGTTAGTCTCTTTCTAAGGATGAACTTAGACAAACCTTAGAACGAGACTAACTTGGGATTAACAAAGACAAACTTAAGTCCCATTCTAAGGTTTGTCTTAGTTCGTCCCAAGTTAGTCTCTTTCTAAGGACGAACTTAGACAAAACTTAGAATGAGACTAACTTGGGACGAACATTGACAAACTTAAGTCTCATTCTAAGGTTTGTCTAAGTTCGTCCCAAGTTATTCTCTTTCTAAGGACAAACTTAGACAAACCTTAGAATGAGACTAACAAGACTAACTTTGGACGAACAAAGAAAAACGTTAGTCTCATTCTAAGGTTTGTCTTAGTTCGTCCCAAGTCTGTCTCTTTCTAAGGACGAACTTAGACAAACCTTAGAATGAGACTAACGAGACTAACTTGGGACGAACAAAGACAAACTTAAGTCGCATTCTAAGGTTTGTCTAAGTTCGTCCCTAGTTAGTCTCTTTCTAAGGACGAACTTAGACAAACCTGAGAATGAGACTAACGAGACTAACTTGGGACGAACAAAGACAAACTTAAGTCCCATTCTAAGGTTTGTCTTAGTTCGTCCCAAGTTAGTCTCTTTCTAAGGACGAACTTAGACAAACCTTAGAATGAGACTAACAAGACTAACTTGGGACGAGCAAAGACAAACTTAAGTCTCATTCTAAGGTTTGTCTAAGTTCGTCCCAAGTTATTCTCTTTCTAAGGACGAACTTAGACAAACCTTAGAATGAGACTAACGAGACTAACTTTGGACAAACAAAGAAAAACGTTAGTCTCATTCTAAGGTTTGTCTTAGTTCGTCCCAAGTTAGTCTCTTTCTAAGGACGAACTTAGACAAACCTTAGAATGAGACTAACGAGACTAACTTGGGACGAACAAAGACAAACTTAAGTCCCATTCTAAGGTTTGTCTTAGTTCGTCCAAGTTAGTCTCTTTCTAAGGACGAACTTAGACAAACCTTAGAATGAGACTAACGAGACTAACTTGGGACGAACAAAAACAAACTTAAGTCTCATTCTAAGGTCTGTCTAAGTTCGTCCCAAGTTAGTCTCTTTTAAGGATGAACTTAGACAAACCTTAGAATGAGACTAACGAGACAAACTTGGGACAAACAAAGACAAACTTAAGTCTCATTCTAAGGTTTGTCTAAGTTCGTCCCAAGTTAGTCTCTTTCTAAGGACGAACTTAGACAAACCTTAGAATGAGACTAACGAGACTAACTTGGGACGAACAAAGACAAACTTAAGTCCCATTCTAAGGTTTGTCTTAGTTCGTCCCAATTTAGTCTCTTTCTATGGACGAACTTAGACAAACCTTAGAATGTGACTAACGAGACTAACTTGGGATGAACAAAGACAAACTTAAGTCCAATTCTAAGGTTTGTCTTAGTTCGTCCCAAGTTAGTCTCTTTCTATGGACGAACTTAGACAAACCTTAGAATGAGACTAACGAGACTAACTTGGGATGAATAAAGACACTATTAAGTCTCATTCTAAGGTTTGTCTAAGTTCGTCCCAAGTTATTCTCTTTCTAAGGACGAACTTAGACAAACCTTAGCATGAGACTAACGAGACTAACTTTCGACGAACAAAGAAAAACGTTAGTCTCATTCTAAGGTTTGTCTTAGTTCGTCCCAAGTTAGTCTCTTTCTAAGGACAACTTAAACAAACCTTAGAATGAGACAAACGAGACTAACTTGGGACGAACAAAGACAAACTTAAGTCGCATTCTAAGGTTTGTCTAAGTTCGTCCCAAGTTAGTCTGTTTCTAAGGACAAACTTAGACAAACCTTAGAATGAGACTAACGAGACAAACTTGGGACGAACAAAAACAAACTTAAGTCTCATTCTAAGGTTTGTCTAAGTTCGTCCCAAGTTAGTCTCTTTCTAAGGACGAACTTAGACAAACCTTAGAAGGAGACTAACGAGACTAACTTGGGACGAACAAAGATAAACTTAAGTCCCATTCTATGGTTTGTCTAAGTTTGTCCCAAGTTAGTCTCTTTCTAATGACGAACTTAGACGAACCTTAGAATGAGACTAACGAGACTAACTTGGGACGAACAAAGACAAACTTAAGTCTCCTTCTAAGGTTTGTCTAAGTTCGTCCCAAGTTAGTCTCTTTCTAAGGACGAACTTAGACAAACCTTAGAATGAGACTAAGGAGACTAACTTGGGATGAACAAAGACAAACTTAAGTCCCATTCTAAGCTTTGTCTTATTTCGTCCAAAGTTAGTCTCTTTCTAAGGACGAACTTAGACGAACCTTAGAATGAGACTAACGAGACTAACTTGGGACGAACAAAGACAAATTTAAGTCTCATTCTAAGGTTTGTCTATGTTCATCCCAAGTTAGTCTCTTTCTAAGGACGAACTTAGACAAACCTTAGAACGAGACTAACGAGACTAACTTGGGATGAACAAAGACAAACTTAAGTCCCATTCTAAGGTTTGTCTTAGTTCGTCCCAAGTTAGTCTCTTTCTAAGGACGAACTTAGACAAACCTTAGAATGAGACTAACTTGGGACGAACATAGACAAACTTAAGTCTCATTCTAAGGTTTGTCTAAGTTCTTCCCAAGTTATTCTCTTTCTAAGGACAAACTTAGACAAACCTTAGAATGAGACTAACAAGTCTAACTTTGGACGAACAAAGAAAACCGTTAGTCTCATTCTAAGGTTTGTCTTAGTTCGTCCCAAGTTTGTCTCTTTCTAAGGACGAACTTAGACAAACCTTAGAATGAGACTAACGAGACTAACTTGGGACGAACAAAGACAAACTTAAGTCCCATTCTAAGGTTTGTCTTAGTTCGTCCCAAGTTAGTCTCTTTCTAAGGACAACTTAGACAAACCTTAGAATGAGACTAACGAGACTAACTTGGGACGAACA
Organism: Rhodiola kirilowii; assembly: GCA_033675215.1. Lineage (NCBI taxonomy): Eukaryota > Viridiplantae > Streptophyta > Magnoliopsida > Saxifragales > Crassulaceae > Rhodiola > Rhodiola kirilowii. The sequence goes on from JAUCNB010000045.1 coordinate 238,616, forward strand.
AAGACAAACTTAAGTCGCATTCTAAGGTTTGTCTAAGTTCGTCCCAAGTTAGTCTGTTTCTAAGGACAAACTTAGACAAACCTTAGAATGAGACTAATGAGACAAACTTGGGATGAACAAAGACAAACTTAAGTCTCATTCTAAGGGTTGTCTAAGTTCGTCCCAAGTTAGTCTCTTTCTAAGGACGAACTTAGACAAACCTGAGAATGAGACTAACGAGACTAACTTGGGACGAACAAAGACAAACTTAAGTCCCATTCTAAGGTTTGTCTTAGTTCGTCCCAAGTTAGTCTCTTTCTAAGGATGAACTTAGACAAACCTTAGAATGAGACTAACAAGACTAACTTGGGACGAGCAAAGACAAACTTAAGTCTCATTCTAAGGTTGGTATAAGTTCGTCCCAAGTTATTCTCTTTCTAAGGATGAACTCAGACAAACCTTAGAATGAGACTAACGAGACTAACTTTGGACAAACAAAGAAAAACGTTAGTCTCATTCTAAGGTTTGTCTTAGTTCGTCCCAAGTTTGTCTCTTTCTAAGGACGAACTTAGACAAACCTAAGAATGAGACTAACGAGACTAACTTGGGACGACCAAAGACAAACTTAAGTCCCATTCTAAGGTTTGTCTTAGTTCGTCCCAAGTTAATCTCTTTCTAAGGACAACTTAGACAAACCTTAGAATGAGACTAACGAGACTAACTTGGGACGAACAAAGACAAACTTAAGTCGCATTCTAAGGTTTGTCTAAGTTCGTCCCAAGTTAGTCTGTTTCTAAGGACAAACTTAGACAAACCTTAGAATGAGACTAAGGAGACTAACTTGGGATGAACAAAGACAAACTTAAGTCCCATTCTAAGCTTTGTCTTATTTCGTCCAAAGTTAGTCTCTTTCTAAGGACGAACTTAGACGAACCTTAGAATGAGACTAACGAGACTAACTTGGGACGAACAAAGACAAATTTAAGTCTCATTCTAAGGTTTGTCTATGTTCATCCCAAGTTAGTCTCTTTCTAAGGACGAACTTAGACAAACCTTAGAACGAGACTAACGAGACTAACTTGGGATGAACAAAGACAAACTTAAGTCCCATTCTAAGGTTTGTCTTAGTTCGTCCCAAGTTAGTCTCTTTCTAAGGACGAACTTAGACAAACCTTAGAATGAGACTAACTTGGGACGAACATAGACAAACTTAAGTCTCATTCTAAGGTTTGTCTAAGTTCTTCCCAAGTTATTCTCTTTCTAAGGACAAACTTAGACAAACCTTAGAATGAGACTAACAAGTCTAACTTTGGACGAACAAAGAAAACCGTTAGTCTCATTCTAAGGTTTGTCTTAGTTCGTCCCAAGTTTGTCTCTTTCTAAGGACGAACTTAGACAAACCTTAGAATGAGACTAACGAGACTAACTTGGGACGAACAAAGACAAACTTAAGTCCCATTCTAAGGTTTGTCTTAGTTCGTCCCAAGTTAGTCTCTTTCTAAGGACAACTTAGACAAACCTTAGAATGAGACTAACGAGACTAACTTGGGACGAACAAAGACAAACTTAAGTCGCATTCTAAGGTTTGTCTAAGTTCGTCCCAAGTTAGTCTGTTTCTAAGGACAAACTTAGACAAACCTTAGAATGAGACTAATGAGACAAACTTGGGATGAACAAAGACAAACTTAAGTCTCATTCTAAGGGTTGTCTAAGTTCGTCCCAAGTTAGTCTCTTTCTAAGGACGAACTTAGACAAACCTGAGAATGAGACTAACGAGACTAACTTGGGACGAACAAAGACAAACTTAAGTCCCATTCTAAGGTTTGTCTTAGTTCGTCCCAAGTTAGTCTCTTTCTAAGGACGAACTTAGACAAACCTTAGAATGAGACTAACAAGACTAACTTGGGACGAGCAAAGACAAACTTAAGTCTCATTCTAAGGTTGGTATAAGTTCGTCCCAAGTTATTCTCTTTCTAAGGATGAACTCAGACAAACCTTAGAATGAGACTAACGAGACTAACTTTGGACAAACAAAGAAAAACGTTAGTCTCATTCTAAGGTTTGTCTTAGTTCGTCCCAAGTTTGTCTCTTTCTAAGGACGAACTTAGACAAACCTAAGAATGAGACTAACGAGACTAACTTGGGACGACCAAAGACAAACTTAAGTCCCATTCTAAGGTTTGTCTTAGTTCGTCCCAAGTTAATCTCTTTCTAAGGACAACTTAGACAAACCTTAGAATGAGACTAACGAGACTAACTTGGGACGAACAAAGACAAACTTAAGTCGCATTCTAAGGTTTGTCTAAGTTCGTCCCAAGTTAGTCTGTTTCTAAGGACAAACTTAGACAAACCTTAGAATGAGACTAAGGAGACTAACTTGGGATGAACAAAGACAAACTTAAGTCCCATTCTAAGCTTTGTCTTATTTCGTCCAAAGTTAGTCTCTTTCTAAGGACGAACTTAGACGAACCTTAGAATGAGACTAACGAGACTAACTTGGGACGAACAAAGACAAATTTAAGTCTCATTCTAAGGTTTGTCTATGTTCATCCCAAGTTAGTCTCTTTCTAAGGACGAACTTAGACAAACCTTAGAACGAGACTAACGAGACTAACTTGGGATGAACAAAGACAAACTTAAGTCCCATTCTAAGGTTTGTCTTAGTTCGTCCCAAGTTAGTCTCTTTCTAAGGACGAACTTAGACAAACCTTAGAATGAGACTAACTTGGGACGAACATAGACAAACTTAAGTCTCATTCTAAGGTTTGTCTAAGTTCTTCCCAAGTTATTCTCTTTCTAAGGACAAACTTAGACAAACCTTAGAATGAGACTAACAAGTCTAACTTTGGACGAACAAAGAAAACCGTTAGTCTCATTCTAAGGTTTGTCTTAGTTCGTCCCAAGTTTGTCTCTTTCTAAGGACGAACTTAGACAAACCTTAGAATGAGACTAACGAGACTAACTTGGGACGAACAAAGACAAACTTAAGTCCCATTCTAAGGTTTGTCTTAGTTCGTCCCAAGTTAGTCTCTTTCTAAGGACAACTTAGACAAACCTTAGAATGAGACTAACGAGACTAACTTGGGACGAACAAAGACAAACTTAAGTCGCATTCTAAGGTTTGTCTAAGTTCGTCCCAAGTTAGTCTGTTTCTAAGGACAAACTTAGACAAACCTTAGAATGAGACTAATGAGACAAACTTGGGATGAACAAAGACAAACTTAAGTCTCATTCTAAGGGTTGTCTAAGTTCGTCCCAAGTTAGTCTCTTTCTAAGGACGAACTTAGACAAACCTGAGAATGAGACTAACGAGACTAACTTGGGACGAACAAAGACAAACTTAAGTCCCATTCTAAGGTTTGTCTTAGTTCGTCCCAAGTTAGTCTCTTTCTAAGGACGAACTTAGACAAACCTTAGAATGAGACTAACAAGACTAACTTGGGACGAGCAAAGACAAACTTAAGTCTCATTCTAAGGTTGGTATAAGTTCGTCCCAAGTTATTCTCTTTCTAAGGATGAACTCAGACAAACCTTAGAATGAGACTAACGAGACTAACTTTGGACAAACAAAGAAAAACGTTAGTCTCATTCTAAGGTTTGTCTTAGTTCGTCCCAAGTTTGTCTCTTTCTAAGGACGAACTTAGACAAACCTAAGAATGAGACTAACGAGACTAACTTGGGACGACCAAAGACAAACTTAAGTCCCATTCTAAGGTTTGTCTTAGTTCGTCCCAAGTTAATCTCTTTCTAAGGACAACTTAGACAAACCTTAGAATGAGACTAACGAGACTAACTTGGGACGAACAAAGACAAACTTAAGTCGCATTCTAAGGTTTGTCTAAGTTCGTCCCAAGTTAGTCTGTTTCTAAGGACGAACTTAGACAAACCTTAGAATGAGACTAAGGAGACTAACTTGGGATGAACAAAGACAAACTTAAGTCCCATTCTAAGCTTTGTCTTATTTCGTCCAAAGTTAGTCTCTTTCTAAGGACGAACTTAGACGAACCTTAGAATGAGACTAACGAGACTAACTTGGGACGAACAAAGACAAATTTAAGTCTCATTCTAAGGTTTGTCTATGTTCATCCCAAGTTAGTCTCTTTCTAAGGACGAACTTAGACAAACCTTAGAACGAGACTAACGAGACTAACTTGGGATGAACAAAGACAAACTTAAGTCCCATTCTAAGGTTTGTCTTAGTTCGTCCCAAGTTAGTCTCTTTCTAAGGACGAACTTAGACAAACCTTAGAATGAGACTAACTTGGGACGAACATAGACAAACTTAAGTCTCATTCTAAGGTTTGTCTAAGTTCTTCCCAAGTTATTCTCTTTCTAAGGACAAACTTAGACAAACCTTAGAATGAGACTAACAAGTCTAACTTTGGACGAACAAAGAAAACCGTTAGTCTCATTCTAAGGTTTGTCTTAGTTCGTCCCAAGTTTGTCTCTTTCTAAGGACGAACTTAGACAAACCTTAGAATGAGACTAACGAGACTAACTTGGGACGAACAAAGACAAACTTAAGTCCCATTCTAAGGTTTGTCTTAGTTCGTCCCAAGTTAGTCTCTTTCTAAGGACAACTTAGACAAACCTTAGAATGAGACTAACGAGACTAACTTGGGACGAACAAAGACAAACTTAAGTCGCATTCTAAGGTTTGTCTAAGTTCGTCCCAAGTTAGTCTGTTTCTAAGGACAAACTTAGACAAACCTTAGAATGAGACTAATGAGACAAACTTGGGATGAACAAAGACAAACTTAAGTCTCATTCTAAGGGTTGTCTAAGTTCGTCCCAAGTTAGTCTCTTTCTAAGGACGAACTTAGACAAACCTGAGAATGAGACTAACGAGACTAACTTGGGACGAACAAAGACAAACTTAAGTCCCATTCTAAGGTTTGTCTTAGTTCGTCCCAAGTTAGTCTCTTTCTAAGGACGAACTTAGACAAACCTTAGAATGAGACTAACAAGACTAACTTGGGACGAGCAAAGACAAACTTAAGTCTCATTCTAAGGTTGGTATAAGTTCGTCCCAAGTTATTCTCTTTCTAAGGATGAACTCAGACAAACCTTAGAATGAGACTAACGAGACTAACTTTGGACAAACAAAGAAAAACGTTAGTCTCATTCTAAGGTTTGTCTTAGTTCGTCCCAAGTTTGTCTCTTTCTAAGGACGAACTTAGACAAACCTAAGAATGAGACTAACGAGACTAACTTGGGACGACCAAAGACAAACTTAAGTCCCATTCTAAGGTTTGTCTTAGTTCGTCCCAAGTTAATCTCTTTCTAAGGACAACTTAGACAAACCTTAGAATGAGACTAACGAGACTAACTTGGGACGAACAAAGACAAACTTAAGTCGCATTCTAAGGTTTGTCTAAGTTCGTCCCAAGTTAGTCTGTTTCTAAGGACGAACTTAGACAAACCTTAGAATGAGACTAAGGAGACTAACTTGGGATGAACAAAGACAAACTTAAGTCCCATTCTAAGCTTTGTCTTATTTCGTCCAAAGTTAGTCTCTTTCTAAGGACGAACTTAGACGAACCTTAGAATGAGACTAACGAGACTAACTTGGGACGAACAAAGACAAATTTAAGTCTCATTCTAAGGTTTGTCTATGTTCATCCCAAGTTAGTCTCTTTCTAAGGACGAACTTAGACAAACCTTAGAACGAGACTAACGAGACTAACTTGGGATGAACAAAGACAAACTTAAGTCCCATTCTAAGGTTTGTCTTAGTTCGTCCCAAGTTAGTCTCTTTCTAAGGACGAACTTAGACAAACCTTAGAATGAGACTAACTTGGGACGAACATAGACAAACTTAAGTCTCATTCTAAGGTTTGTCTAAGTTCTTCCCAAGTTATTCTCTTTCTAAGGACAAACTTAGACAAACCTTAGAATGAGACTAACAAGTCTAACTTTGGACGAACAAAGAAAACCGTTAGTCTCATTCTAAGGTTTGTCTTAGTTCGTCCCAAGTTTGTCTCTTTCTAAGGACGAACTTAGACAAACCTTAGAATGAGACTAACGAGACTAACTTGGGACGAACAAAGACAAACTTAAGTCCCATTCTAAGGTTTGTCTTAGTTCGTCCCAAGTTAGTCTCTTTCTAAGGACAACTTAGACAAACCTTAGAATGAGACTAACGAGACTAACTTGGGACGAACAAAGACAAACTTAAGTCGCATTCTAAGGTTTGTCTAAGTTCGTCCCAAGTTTGTCTGTTTCTAAGGACAAACTTAGACAAACCTTAGAATGAGACTAATGAGACAAACTTGGGACGAACAAAGACAAACAAAGACAAACTTAAGTCTCATTCTAAGGGTTGTCTAAGTTCGTCCCAAGTTAGTCTCTTTCTAAGGACGAACTTAGACAAACCTGAGAATGAGACTAACGAGACTAACTTGGGACGAACAAAGACAAACTTAAGTCCCATTCTAAGGTTTGTCTTAGTTCGTCCCAAGTTAGTCTCTTTCTAAGGACGAACTTAGACAAACCTTAGAATGAGACTAACAAGACTAACTTGGGACGAGCAAAGACAAACTTAAGTCTCATTCTAAGGTTTGTATAAGTTCGTCCCAAGTTATTCTCTTTCTAAGGATGAACTCAGACAAACCTTAGAATGAGACTAACGAGACTAACTTTGGACAAACAAAGAAAAACGTTAGTCTCATTCTAAGGTTTGTCTTAGTTCGTCCCAAGTTAATCTCTTTCTAAGGACGAACTTAGACAAACCTGAGAATGAGACTAACGAGACTAACTTGGGACGAACAAAGACAAACTTAAGTCGCATTCTAAGGTTTGTCTAAGTTCGTCCCAAGTTAGTCTGTTTCTAAGGACAAACTTAGACAAACCTTAGAATGAGACTAACGAGACAAACTTGGGACCAACAAAGACAAACTTAAGTCTCATTTTAAGGGTTGTCTAAGTTCGTCCCAAGTTAGTCTCTTTCTAAGGACGAACTTAGACAAACCTGAGAATGAGACTAACGAGACTAACTTGGGACGAACAAAGACAAACTTAAGTCCCATTCTAAGGTTTGTCTTAGTTCGTCCCAAGTTAGTCTCTTTCTAAGGACGAACTTAGACAAACCTTAGAATAAGACTAACAAGACTAACTTGGGACGAGCAAAGACAAACTTAAGTCTCATTCTAAGGTTTGTCTAAGTTCGTCCCAAGTTATTCTCTTTCTAAGGACGAACTTAGACAAACCTTAGAATGAGACTAACGAGACTAACTTTGGACAAAAAAAAAAGGTTAGTCTCATTCTAAGGTTTGTCTTAGTTCGTCCAAAGTTAGTCTCTTTCTAAGGACGAACATAGACAAACCTTAGAATGAGACTAACGAGACTAACTTGGGACGAACGAAGACAAACTTAAGTCCCATTCTAAGGTTTGTCTTAGTTCGTCCAAGTTAGTCTCTTTCTAAGGACGAACTTAGACAAACCTTAGAATGAGACTAACGAGACAAACTTGGGACGAACAAAGACAAACTTAAGTCTCATTCTAAGGTTTGTCTAAGTTCGTCCCAAGTTAGTCTCTTTCTAAGGACGAACTTAGACAAAGCTTAGAATGAGACTAACGAGACTAACTTGGGACGAACAAAGACAAACTTAAGTCCCATTCTAAGGTTTGTCTTAGTTCGTCCCAAGTTAGTCTCTTTCTAAGGACGAACTTAGACAAACCTTAGAATGAGACTAACGAGACTAACTTGGGACGAACAAAGACAAAATTAATTCCCATTCTAAGGTTTGTCTTAGTTCGTCCCAAGTTAGTCTCTTTCTATGTACGAACTTAGACAAACCTTAGAATGAGACTAACGAGACTAACTTGGGATGAAAAAAGACACTCTTAAGTCTCATTCTAAGGTTTGTCTAAGTTCGTCCCAAGTTATTCTCTTTCTAAGGACGAACTTAGACAAACCTTAGCATGAGACTAACGAGACTAACTTTCGACGAACAAAGAAAAACGTTAGTCTCATTCTAAGGTTTGTCTTAGTTCGTCCCAAGTTAGTCTCTTTCTAAGGACAACATAGACAAACCTTAGAATGAGACTAACGAGACTAACTTGGGACGAACCAAGACAAACTTAAGTCGCATTCTAAGGTTTGCCTAAGTTCGTCCCAAGTTAGTCTGTTTCTAAGGACAAACTTAGACAAACCTTAGAATGAGACTAACGAGACAAACTTGGGACGAACAAAGACAAACTTAAGTCTCCTTCTAAGGTTTGTCTAAGTTCGTCCCAAGTTAGTCTCTTTCTAAGGACGAACTTAGACAAACCTTAGAATGAGACTAACGAGACAAACTTGGGACGAACAAAGACAAACTTAAGTCTCATTCTAAGGTTTGTCTAAGTTCGTCCCAAGTTAGTCTGTTTCTAAGGATGAACTTAGACAAACCTTAGAATGAGACTAATGAGACTAACGAGACTAACTTGGGACGAACAAAGACAAACTTAAGTCCCATTCTAAGGTTTGTCTTAGTTCGTCCCAAGTTAGTCTCTTTCTAAGCACCACTTAGACAAACCTTAGAATGAGACTAACGAGACTAACTTGGGACGAACAAAGACAAACTTAAGTCTCCTTCTAAGGTTTGTCTGAGTTCGTCCCAAGTTAGTCTCTTTCTAAGGACAAACTTAGACAAACCTTAGAATGAGACTAACGAGACAAACTTGGGACGAACAAAGACAAACTTAAGTCTCATTCTAAGGTTTGTCTAAGTTCGTCCCAAGTTAGTCTCTTTCTAAGGACGAACTTAGACAAACCTTAGAATGAGACTAACGAGACTAACTTGGGACGAATAAAGACAAACTTAAGTTGCATTCTAAGGTTTGTCTAAGTTCGTCCCAAGTTAGTCTGTTTCTAAGGACAAACTTAGACAAACCTTAGAATGAGACTAACAAGACTAACTTTGGACGAACAAAGACAAACTTAAGTCTCATTCTAAGGTTTGTCTAAGTTCGTCCCAAGTTAGTCTCTTTCTAAGGACGAACTTAGACAAACCTTAGAATGAGACTAACGAGACTAACTTGGGACGAACAAAGACAAACTTAAGTCCCATTCTAAGGTTTGTCTTAGTTCGTCCCAAGTTAGTCTCTTTCTAAGGACGAACTTAGACAAACCTTAGAATGAGACTAACAAGACTAACTTAGGACGAACAAAGACAAACTTAAGTCTCATTCTAAGGTTTGTCTAAGTTCGTCCCAAGTTAGTCTCTTTCTAAGGACGAACTTAGACAAACCTTAGAATCAGACTAACGAGACAAACTTGGGACGAACAAAGACAAATTTATGTCTCATTCTAAGGTTTGTCTAAGTTGGTCCCAAGTTAGTCTCTTTCTAAGAACGAACCTAGATAAACCTTAGAATGAGACTGACAAGACTAACTTGGGACGAACAAAGACAAACTTAAGTCCCATTCTAAGGTTTGTCTAAGTTCGTCCCAAGTTAGTCTCTTTCTAATGACGAACTTAGACGAACCTTAGAATGAGACTAACGAGACTAACTTGGGACGAACAAAGACAAACTTAAGTCTCCTTCAAAGGTTTGTCTAAGTTCGTCCCAAGTTAGTCTCTTTCTAAGGACGAACTTAGAAAAACCTTAGAATGAGACTAAGGAGACTAACTTGGGACTAACAAAGACAAACTTAAGTCCCATTCTAAGGTTTGTCTTATTTCGTCCAAAGTTAGTCTCTTTCTAAGGACGAACTTAGACGAACCTTAGAATGAGACTAACGAGACTAACTTGGGACGAACAAAGACAAATTTAAGTCTCATTCTAAGGTTTGTCTATGTTCGTCCCAAGTTAGTCTCTTTCTAAGGACGAACTTAGACAAACCTTAGAACGAGACTAACGAGACTAACTTGGGATGAACAAAGACAAACTTAAGTCCCATTCTAAGGTTTGTCTTAGTTCGTCCCAAGTTAGTCTCTTTCTAAGGACGAACTTAGACAAACCTTAGAATGAGACTAACTTGGGACGAACATAGACAAACTTAAGTCTCATTCTAAGGTTTGTCTAAGTTCTTCCCAAGTTATTCTCTTTCTAAGGACAAACTTAGACAAACCTTAGAATGAGACTAACAAGTCTAACTTTGGACGAACAAAGAAAACCGTTAGTCTCATTCTAAGGTTTGTCTTAGTTCGTCCCAAGTTTGTCTCTTTCTAAGGACGAACTTAGACAAACCTTAGAATGAGACTAACGAGACTAACTTGGGACGAATAAAGACAAACTTAAGTCCCATTCTAAGGTTTGTCTTAGTTTGTCCCAAGTTAGTCTCTTTCTAAGGACAACTTAGACAAACCTTAGAATGAGACTAACGAGACTAACTTGGGACGAACAAAGACAAACTTAAGTCGCATTCTAAGGTTTGTCTAAGTTCGTCCCAAGTTAGTCTGTTTCTAAGGACAAACTTAGACAAACCTTAGAATGAGACTAATGAGACAAAATTGGGACGAACAAAGACAAACTTAAGTCTCATTCTAAGGGTTGTCTAAGTTCGTCCCAAGTTAGTCTCTTTCTAAGGACGAACTTAGACAAACCTGAGAATGAGACTAACGAGACTAACTTGGGACGAACAAAGACAAACTTAAGTCCCATTCTAAGGTTTGTCTTAGTTCGTCCCAAGTTAGTCTCTTTCTAAGGACGAACTTAGACAAACCTTAGAATGAGACTAACAAGACTAACTTGGGACGAGCAAAGACAAACTTAAGTCTCATTCTAAGGTTTGTATAAGTTCGTCCCAAGTTATTCTCTTTCTAAGGATGAACTTAGACAAACCTTAGAATAAGACTAACGAGACTAACTTTGGACAAACAAAGAAAAACGTTAGTCTCATTCTAAGGTTTGTCTTAGTTCGTCCCAAGTTTGTCTCTTTCTAAGGACGAACTTAGACAAACCTTAGAATGAGACTAACGAGACTAACTTAGGACGAACAAAGACAAACTTAAGTCCCATTCTAAGGTTTGTCTTAGTTCGTCCCAAGTTAATCTCTTTCTAAGGACAACTTAGACAAACCTTAGAATGAGACTAACGAGACTAACTTGGGACGAACAAAGACAAACTTAAGTCGCATTCTAAGGTTTGTCTAAGTTCATCCCAAGTTAGTCTGTTTCTAAGGACAAACTTAGACAAACCTTAGAATGAGACTAACGAGACAAACTTGGGACGAACAAAGACAAACTTAAGTCTCATTCTAAGGGTTGTCTAAGTTCGTCCCAAGTTAGTCTCTTTCTAAGGACGAACTTAGACAAACCTGAGAATGAGACTAACGAGACTAACTTGGGACGAACAAAGACAAACTTAAGTCCCATTCCAAGGTTTGTCTTAGTTCGTCCCAAGTTAGTCTCTTTCTAAGGACGAACTTAGACAAACCTTAGAATGAGACTAACAAGACTAACTTGGGACGAGCAAAGACAAACTTAAGTCTCATTCTAAGGTTTGTCTAAGTTCGTCCCAAGTTATTCTCTTTCTAAGGACGAACTTAGACAAACCTTAGAATGAGACTAACGAGACTAACTTTGGACAAAAAAAAAACGTTAGTCTCATTCTAAGGTTTGTCTTAGTTCGTCCCAAGTTAGTCTCTTTCTAAGGACGAACATAGACAAACCTTAGAATGAGACTAACGAGACTAACTTGGGACGAACGAAGAAAAACTTAAGTCCCATTCTAAGGTTTGTCTTAGTTCGTCCAAGTTAGTCTCTTTCTAAGGACGAACTTAGACAAACCTTAGAATGAGACTAACGAGACAAACTTGGGACGAACAAAGAGAAACTTAAGTCTCATTCTAAGGTTTGTCTAAGTTCGTCCCAAGTTAGTCTCTTTCTAAGGACGAACTTAGACAAACCTTAGAATGAGACTAACGAGACTAACTTGGGACGAACAAAGACAAACTTAAGTCCCATTCTAAGGTTTGTCTTAGTTGGTCCCAAGTTAGTCTCTTTCTAAGGACGAACTTAGACAAACCTTAGAATGAGACTAACGAGACTAACTTGGGACGAACAAAGACAAAATTAATTCCCATTCTAAGGTTTGTCTTAGTTCGTCCCAAGTTAGTCTCTTTCTATGTACGAACTTAGACAAACCTTAGAATGAGACTAACGAGACTAACTTGGGATGAACAAAGACACTCTTAAGTCGCATTCTAAGGTTTGTCTAAGTTCGTCCCAAGTTATTCTCTTTCTAAGGACGAACTTAGACTAACCTTAGCATGAGACTAACGAGACTAACTTTCGACGAACAAAGAAAAACGTTAGTCTCATTCTAAGGTTTGCCTTAGTTCGTCCCAAGTTAGTCTCTCTCTAAGGACAACATAGACAAACCTTAGAATGAGACTAACGAGACTAACTTGGGACGAACCAAGACAAACTTAAGTCGCATTCTAAGGTTTGTCTAAGTTCGTCCCAAGTTAGTCTGTTTCTAAGGACAAACTTAGACAAACCTTAGAATGAGACTAACGAGACAAACTTGGGACGAACAAAGACAAACTTAAGTCTCATTCTAAGGTTTGTCTAAGTTCGTCCCAAGTTAGTCTCTTTCTAAGGACGAACTTAGACAAACCTTAGAATGAGACTAACGAGACTAACTTGGGACGAACAAAGACAAACTTAAGTCTCCTTCTAAGGTTTGTCTAAGTTCGTCCCAAGTTAGTCTCTTTCTAAAGACGAACTTAGATAAACCTGAGAATGAGACTAACGAGACTAACTTAAGTCCCATTCTAAGGTTTGTCTTAGTTCGTCCCAAGTTAGTCTCTTTCTAAGGACGAACTTAGACAAACCTTAGAATGAGACTAACGAGACTAACTTGGGACGAACAAAGACAAACTTAAGTCCCATTCTAAGGTTTGTTTTAGTTCGTCCCACGTTAGTCTCTTTCTATGGACGAACTTAGACAAACCTTAGAATGAGACTAACGAGACTAAATTGGGACGAACAAAGACAAACTTAAGTCTCATTCTAAGGTTTGTCTAAGTTCGTCCCAAGTTATTCTCTTTCTAAGGACGAACTTAGACAAACCTTAGAATGAGACTAACGAGACTAACTTTGGACGAACAAAGAAAAACGTTAGTCTCATTCTAAGGTTTGTCTTAGTTCGTCCCAAGTTAGTCTCTTTCTAAGGACGAACTTAGACAAACCTTAGAATGAGACTAACTAACTTGGGACGAACAAAGACAAACTTAAGTCCCATTGGTTTGTCTTAGTTCGTCCCAAGTTAGTCTCTTTCTAAGGACGAACTTAGACAAACCTTAGAATGAGACTAACGAGACAAACTTGGGATGAACAAAGACAAACTTATGTCTCATTCTAAGGTTTGTCTAAGTTGGTCCCAAGTTAGTCTCTTTCTAAGGACGAACTTAGATAAATCTTAGAATGAGACTGACGAGACTAACTTGGGACGAACAAAGACAAACTTAAGTCCCATTCTAAGGTTTGTTTAAGTTTGTCCCAAGTTAGTCTCTTTCTAAGGACGAACTTAGACAAACCTTAGAATGAGACTAACGAGACTAACTTTGGACGAACAAAGAAATACGTTAGTCTCATTCTAAGGTTTGTCTTAGTTCGTCCCAAGTTTGTCTCTTTCTAAGGACGAACTTAGAAAAACCTTAGAATGAGACTAACGAGACTAACTTGGGACGAACAAAGACAAACTTGAGTCCCATTCTAAGGTTTGTCTTAGTTCGTCCCAAGTTAGTCTCTTTCTAAGGACAACTTAGACAAACCTTAGAATGAGACTAACGAGACTAACTTGGGACGAAAAAAGACAAACTTGAGTCCCATTCTAAGGTTTGTCTTAGTTCGTCCCAAGTTAGTCTCTTTCTAAGGATAACTTAGACAAACCTTAGAATGAGACTAACGAGACTAACTTGGGACGAACAAAGACAAACTTAAGTCGCATTCTAAGGTTTATCTAAGTTCGTCCAAAGTTAGTTTGTTTCTAAGGACAAACTTAGACAAACCTTAGAATGAGACTAACGAGACTAACTTGGAACGAACAAAGACAAACTTAAGTCTCATTATAAGGTTTGTCTAAGTTCGTCCCAAGTTAGTCTCTTTCTAAGGATGAACTTAGACAAACCTGAGAAAGAGACTAACGAGACTAACTTGGGACGAGCAAAGACAAACTTAAGTCCCATTCTAAGGTTTGTCTTAGTTCGTCCCAAGTTAGTCTCTTTCTAAGGACGAACTTAGACAAACCTTAGAATGAGACTAACAAGACTAACTTGGGACGAACAAAGACAAACTTAAGTCTCATTCTAAGGTTTGTCTAAGTTCGTCCCAAGTTATTCTCTTTCTAAGGACGAACTTAGACAAACCTTAGAATGAGACTAACGAGACTAACTTGGGACGAACAAAGACAAACTTAAGTCCCATTCTAAGGTTTGTCTTAGTTCGTCCCAAGTTAGTCTCTTTCTAAGGACGAACTTAGACAAACCTTAGAATGAGACTAACAAGACTAACTTAGGACGAACAAAGACAAACTTAAGTCTCATTCTAAGGTTTGTCTAAGTTCGTCCCAAGTTAGTCTCTTTCTAAGGACGAACTTAGACAAACCTTAGAATCAGACTAACGAGACAAACTTGGGACGAACAAAGACAAATTTATGTCTCATTCTAAGGTTTGTCTAAGTTGGTCCCAAGTTAGTCTCTTTCTAAGAACGAACCTAGATAAACCTTAGAATGAGACTGACAAGACTAACTTGGGACGAACAAAGACAAACTTAAGTCCCATTCTAAGGTTTGTCTAAGTTCGTCCCAAGTTAGTCTCTTTCTAATGACGAACTTAGACGAACCTTAGAATGAGACTAACGAGACTAACTTGGGACGAACAAAGACAAACTTAAGTCTCCTTCAAAGGTTTGTCTAAGTTCGTCCCAAGTTAGTCTCTTTCTAAGGACGAACTTAGAAAAACCTTAGAATGAGACTAAGGAGACTAACTTGGGACTAACAAAGACAAACTTAAGTCCCATTCTAAGGTTTGTCTTATTTCGTCCAAAGTTAGTCTCTTTCTAAGGACGAACTTAGACGAACCTTAGAATGAGACTAACGAGACTAACTTGGGACGAACAAAGACAAATTTAAGTCTCATTCTAAGGTTTGTCTATGTTCGTCCCAAGTTAGTCTCTTTCTAAGGACGAACTTAGACAAACCTTAGAACGAGACTAACGAGACTAACTTGGGATGAACAAAGACAAACTTAAGTCCCATTCTAAGGTTTGTCTTAGTTCGTCCCAAGTTAGTCTCTTTCTAAGGACGAACTTAGACAAACCTTAGAATGAGACTAACTTGGGACGAACATAGACAAACTTAAGTCTCATTCTAAGGTTTGTCTAAGTTCTTCCCAAGTTATTCTCTTTCTAAGGACAAACTTAGACAAACCTTAGAATGAGACTAACAAGTCTAACTTTGGACGAACAAAGAAAACCGTTAGTCTCATTCTAAGGTTTGTCTTAGTTCGTCCCAAGTTTGTCTCTTTCTAAGGACGAACTTAGACAAACCTTAGAATGAGACTAACGAGACTAACTTGGGACGAATAAAGACAAACTTAAGTCCCATTCTAAGGTTTGTCTTAGTTTGTCCCAAGTTAGTCTCTTTCTAAGGACAACTTAGACAAACCTTAGAATGAGACTAACGAGACTAACTTGGGACGAACAAAGACAAACTTAAGTCGCATTCTAAGGTTTGTCTAAGTTCGTCCCAAGTTAGTCTGTTTCTAAGGACAAACTTAGACAAACCTTAGAATGAGACTAATGAGACAAAATTGGGACGAACAAAGACAAACTTAAGTCTCATTCTAAGGGTTGTCTAAGTTCGTCCCAAGTTAGTCTCTTTCTAAGGACGAACTTAGACAAACCTGAGAATGAAACTAACGAGACTAACTTGGGACGAACAAAGACAAACTTAAGTCCCATTCTAAGGTTTGTCTTAGTTCGTCCCAAGTTAGTCTCTTTCTAAGGACGAACTTAGACAAACCTTAGAATGAGACTAACAAGACTAACTTGGGACGAGCAAAGACAAACTTAAGTCTCATTCTAAGGTTTGTATAAGTTCGTCCCAAGTTATTCTCTTTCTAAGGATGAACTTAGACAAACCTTAGAATAAGACTAACGAGACTAACTTTGGACAAACAAAGAAAAACGTTAGTCTCATTCTAAGGTTTGTCTTAGTTCGTCCCAAGTTTGTCTCTTTCTAAGGACGAACTTAGACAAACCTTAGAATGAGACTAACGAGACTAACTTAGGACGAACAAAGACAAACTTAAGTCCCATTCTAAGGTTTGTCTTAGTTCGTCCCAAGTTAATCTCTTTCTAAGGACAACTTAGACAAACCTTAGAATGAGACTAACGAGACTAACTTGGGACGAACAAAGACAAACTTAAGTCGCATTCTAAGGTTTGTCTAAGTTCATCCCAAGTTAGTCTGTTTCTAAGGACAAACTTAGACAAACCTTAGAATGAGACTAACGAGACAAACTTGGGACGAACAAAGACAAACTTAAGTCTCATTCTAAGGGTTGTCTAAGTTCGTCCCAAGTTAGTCTCTTTCTAAGGACGAACTTAGACAAACCTGAGAATGAGACTAACAAGACTAACTTGGGACGAACAAAGACAAACTTAAGTCCCATTCTAAGGTTTGTCTTAGTTCGTCCCAAGTTAGTCTCTTTCTAAGGACGAACTTAGACAAACCTTAGAATGAGACTAACAAGACTAACTTGGGACGAGCAAAGACAAACTTAAGTCTCATTCTAAGGTTTGTCTAAGTTCGTCCCAAGTTATTCTCTTTCTAAGGACGAACTTAGACAAACCTTAGAATGAGACTAACGAGACTAACTTTGGACAAAAAAAAAACGTTAGTCTCATTCTAAGGTTTGTCTTAGTTCGTCCCAAGTTAGTCTCTTTCTAAGGACGAACATAGACAAACCTTAGAATGAGACTAACGAGACTAACTTGGGACGAACGAAGAAAAACTTAAGTCCCATTCTAAGGTTTGTCTTAGTTCGTCCAAGTTAGTCTCTTTCTAAGGATGAACTTAGACAAACCTTAGAATGAGACTAACGAGACAAACTTGGGACGAACAAAGACAAACTTAAGTCTCATTCTAAGGTTTGTCTAAGTTCGTCCCAAGTTAGTCTCTTTCTAAGGACGAACTTAGACAAACCTTAGAATGAGACTAACGAGACTAACTTGGGACGAACAAAGACAAACTTAAGTCCCATTCTAAGGTTTGTCTTAGTTCGTCCCAAGTTAGTCTCTTTCTAAGGACGAACTTAGACAAACCTTAGAATGAGACTAACGAGACTAACTTGGGACGAACAAAGACAAAATTAATTCCCATTCTAAGGTTTGTCTTAGTTCGTCCCAAGTTAGTCTCTTTCTAATGACGAACTTAGACGAACCTTAGAATGAGACTAACGAGACTAACTTGGGACGAACAAAGACAAACTTAAGTCTCCTTCAAAGGTTTGTCTAAGTTCGTCCCAAGTTAGTCTCTTTCTAAGGACGAACTTAGAAAAACCTTAGAATGAGACTAAGGAGACTAACTTGGGACTAACAAAGACAAACTTAAGTCCCATTCTAAGGTTTGTCTTATTTCGTCCAAAGTTAGTCTCTTTCTAAGGACGAACTTAGACGAACCTTAGAATGAGACTAACGAGACTAACTTGGGACGAACAAAGACAAATTTAAGTCTCATTCTAAGGTTTGTCTATGTTCGTCCCAAGTTAGTCTCTTTCTAAGGACGAACTTAGACAAACCTTAGAACGAGACTAACGAGACTAACTTGGGATGAACAAAGACAAACTTAAGTCCCATTCTAAGGTTTGTCTTAGTTCGTCCCAAGTTAGTCTCTTTCTAAGGACGAACTTAGACAAACCTTAGAATGAGACTAACTTGGGACGAACATAGACAAACTTAAGTCTCATTCTAAGGTTTGTCTAAGTTCTTCCCAAGTTATTCTCTTTCTAAGGACAAACTTAGACAAACCTTAGAATGAGACTAACAAGTCTAACTTTGGACGAACAAAGAAAACCGTTAGTCTCATTCTAAGGTTTGTCTTAGTTCGTCCCAAGTTTGTCTCTTTCTAAGGACGAACTTAGACAAACCTTAGAATGAGACTAACGAGACTAACTTGGGACGAATAAAGACAAACTTAAGTCCCATTCTAAGGTTTGTCTTAGTTTGTCCCAAGTTAGTCTCTTTCTAAGGACAACTTAGACAAACCTTAGAATGAGACTAACGAGACTAACTTGGGACGAACAAAGACAAACTTAAGTCGCATTCTAAGGTTTGTCTAAGTTCGTCCCAAGATAGTCTGTTTCTAAGGACAAACTTAGACAAACCTTAGAATGAGACTAATGAGACAAAATTGGGACGAACAAAGACAAACTTAAGTCTCATTCTAAGGGTTGTCTAAGTTCGTCCCAAGTTAGTCTCTTTCTAAGGACGAACTTAGACAAACCTGAGAATGAGACTAACGAGACTAACTTGGGACGAACAAAGACAAACTTAAGTCCCATTCTAAGGTTTGTCTTAGTTCGTCCCAAGTTAGTCTCTTTCTAAGGACGAACTTAGACAAACCTTAGAATGAGACTAACAAGACTAACTTGGGACGAGCAAAGACAAACTTAAGTCTCATTCTAAGGTTTGTATAAGTTCGTCCCAAGTTATTCTCTTTCTAAGGATGAACTTAGACAAACCTTAGAATAAGACTAACGAGACTAACTTTGGACAAACAAAGAAAAACGTTAGTCTCATTCTAAGGTTTGTCTTAGTTCGTCCCAAGTTTGTCTCTTTCTAAGGACGAACTTAGACAAACCTTAGAATGAGACTAACGAGACTAACTTAGGACGAACAAAGACAAACTTAAGTCCCATTCTAAGGTTTGTCTTAGTTCGTCCCAAGTTAATCTCTTTCTAAGGACAACTTAGACAAACCTTAGAATGAGACTAACGAGACTAACTTGGGACGAACAAAGACAAACTTAAGTCGCATTCTAAGGTTTGTCTAAGTTCATCCCAAGTTAGTCTGTTTCTAAGGACAAACTTAGACAAACCTTAGAATGAGACTAACGAGACAAACTTGGGACGAACAAAGACAAACTTAAGTCTCATTCTAAGGGTTGTCTAAGTTCGTCCCAAGTTAGTCTCTTTCTAAGGACGAACTTAGACAAACCTGAGAATGAGACTAACGAGACTAACTTGGGACGAACAAAGACAAACTTAAGTCCCATTCTAAGGTTTGTCTTAGTTCGTCCCAAGTTAGTCTCTTTCTAAGGACGAACTTAGACAAACCTTAGAATGAGACTAACAAGACTAACTTGGGACGAGCAAAGACAAACTTAAGTCTCATTCTAAGGTTTGTCTAAGTTCGTCCCAAGTTATTCTCTTTCTAAGGACGAACTTAGACAAACCTTAGAATGAGACTAACGAGACTAACTTTGGACAAAAAAAAAACGTTAGTCTCATTCTAAGGTTTGTCTTAGTTCGTCCCAAGTTAGTCTCTTTCTAAGGACGAACATAGACAAACCTTAGAATGAGACTAACGAGACTAACTTGGGACGAACGAAGAAAAACTTAAGTCCCATTCTAAGGTTTGTCTTAGTTCGTCCAAGTTAGTCTCTTTCTAAGGACGAACTTAGACAAACCTTAGAATGAGACTAACGAGACAAACTTGGGACGAACAAAGACAAACTTAAGTCTCATTCTAAGGTTTGTCTAAGTTCGTCCCAAGTTAGTCTCTTTCTAAGGACGAACTTAGACAAACCTTAGAATGAGACTAACGAGACTAACTTGGGACGAACAAAGACAAACTTAAGTCCCATTCTAAGGTTTGTCTTAGTTCGTCCCAAGTTAGTCTCTTTCTAAGGACGAACTTAGACAAACCTTAGAATGAGACTAACGAGACTAACTTGGGACGAACAAAGACAAAATTAATTCCCATTCTAAGGTTTGTCTTAGTTCGTCCCAAGTTAGTCTCTTTCTATGTACGAACTTAGACAAACCTTAGAATGAGACTAACGAGACTAACTTGGGATGAACAAAGACACTCTTAAGTCGCATTCTAAGGTTTGTCTAAGTTCGTCCCAAGTTATTCTCTTTCTAAGGACGAACTTAGACTAACCTTAGCATGAGACTAACGAGACTAACTTTCGACGAACAAAGAAAAACGTTAGTCTCATTCTAAGGTTTGCCTTAGTTCGTCCCAAGTTAGTCTCTCTATAAGGACAACATAGACAAACCTTAGAATGAGATTAACGAGACTAACTTGGGACGAACCAAGACAAACTTAAGTCGCATTCTAAGGTTTGTCTAAGTTCGTCCCAAGTTAGTCTGTTTCTAAGGACAAACTTAGACAAACCTTAGAATGAGACTAACGAGACAAACTTGGGACGAACAAAGACAAACTTAAGTCTCATTCTAAGGTTTGTCTAAGTTCGTCCCAAGTTAGTCTCTTTCTAAGGACGAACTTAGACAAACCTTAGAATGAGACTAACGAGACTAACTTGGGACGAACAAAGACAAACTTAAGTCTCCTTCTAAGGTTTGTCTAAGTTCGTCCCAAGTTAGTCTCTTTCTAAAGACGAACTTAGATAAACCTGAGAATGAGACTAACGAGACTAACTTAAGTCCCATTCTAAGGTTTGTCTTAGTTCGTCCCAAGTTAGTCTCTTTCTAAGGACGAACTTAGACAAACCTTAGAATGAGATTAACGAGACTAACTTGGGACGAACAAAGACAAACTTAAGTCCCATTCTAAGGTTTGTTTTAGTTCGTCCCACGTTAGTCTCTTTCTATGGACGAACTTAGACAAACCTTAGAATGAGACTAACAAGACTAAATTGGGACGAACAAAGACAAACTTAAGTCTCATTCTAAGGTTTGTCTAAGTTCGTCCCAAGTTATTCTCTTTCTAAGGACGAACTTAGACAAACCTTAGAATGAGACTAACGAGACTAACTTTGGACGAACAAAGAAAAACGTTAGTCTCATTCTAAGGTTTGTCTTAGTTCGTCCCAAGTTAGTCTCTTTCTAAGGACGAACTTAGACAAACCTTAGAATGAGACTAACTAACTTGGGACGAACAAAGACAAACTTAAGTCCCATTGGTTTGTCTTAGTTCGTCCCAAGTTAGTCTCTTTCTAAGGACGAACTTAGACAAACCTTAGAATGAGACTAACGAGACAAACTTGGGATGAACAAAGACAAACTTATGTCTCATTCTAAGGTTTGTCTAAGTTGGTCCCAAGTTAGTCTCTTTCTAAGGACGAACTTAGATAAATCTTAGAATGAGACTGACGAGACTAACTTGGGACGAACAAAGACAAACTTAAGTCCCATTCTAAGGTTTGTTTAAGTTTGTCCCAAGTTAGTCTCTTTCTAAGGACGAACTTAGACAAACCTTAGAATGAGACTAACGAGACTAACTTTGGACGAACAAAGAAATACGTTAGTCTCATTCTAAGGTTTGTCTTAGTTCGTCCCAAGTTTGTCTCTTTCTAAGGACGAACTTAGAAAAACCTTAGAATGAGACTAACGAGACTAACTTGGGACGAACAAAGACAAACTTGAGTCCCATTCTAAGGTTTGTCTTAGTTCGTCCCAAGTTAGTCTCTTTCTAAGGACAACTTAGACAAACCTTAGAATGAGACTAACGAGACTAACTTGGGACGAAAAAAGACAAACTTGAGTCCCATTCTAAGGTTTGTCTTAGTTCGTCCCAAGTTAGTCTCTTTCTAAGGACAAATTAGACAAACCTTAGAATGAGACTAACGAGACTAACTTGGGACGAACAAAGACAAACTTAAGTCGCATTCTAAGGTTTATCTAAGTTCGTCCAAAGTTAGTTTGTTTCTAAGGACAAACTTAGACAAACCTTAGAATGAGACTAACGAGACTAACTTGGAACGAACAAAGACAAACTTAAGTCTCATTATAAGGTTTGTCTAAGTTCGTCCCAAGTTAGTCTCTTTCTAAGGATGAACTTAGACAAACCTGAGAAAGAGACTAACGAGACTAACTTGGGACGAACAAAGACAAACTTAAGTCCCATTCTAAGGTTTGTCTTAGTTCGTCCCAAGTTAGTCTCTTTCTAAGGACGAACTTAGACAAACCTTAGAATGAGACTAACAAGACTAACTTGGGACGAACAAAGACAAACTTAAGTCTCATTCTAAGGTTTGTCTAAGTTCGTCCCAAGTTATTCTCTTTCTAAGGACGAACTTAGACAAACCTTAGAATGAGACTAACGAGACTAACTTGGGACGAACAAAGACAAACTTAAGTCCCATTCTAAGGTTTGTCTTAGTTCGTCCCACGTTAGTCTCTTTCTATGGACGAACTTAGACAAACCTTAGAATGAGACTAACGAGACTAACTTGGGACGAACAAAGACAAACTTAAGTCTCATTCTAAGGTTTGTCTAAGTTCGTCCCAAGTTATTCTCTTTCTAAGGACGAACTTAGACAAACCTTAGAATGAGACTAACGAGACTAACTTTGGACGAACAAAGAAAAACGTTAGTCTCATTCTAAGGTTTGTCTTAGTTCGTCCCAAGTTAGTCTCTTTCTAAGGACGAACTTAGACAAACCTTAGAATGAGACTAACTAACTTGGGACGAACAAAGACAAACTTAAGTCCCATTGGTTTGTCTTAGTTCGTCCCAAGTTAGTCTCTTTCTAAGGACGAACTTAGACAAACCTTAGAATGAGACTAACGAGACAAACTTGGGATGAACAAAGACAAACTTATGTCTCATTCTAAGGTTTGTCTAAGTTGGTCCCAAGTTAGTCTCTTTCTAAGGACGAACTTAGATAAATCTTAGAATGAGACTGACGAGACTAACTTGGGACGAACAAAGACAAACTTAAGTCCCATTCTAAGGTTTGTTTAAGTTTGTCCCAAGTTAGTCTCTTTCTAAGGACGAACTTACACAAACCTTAGAATGAGACTAACGAGACTAACTTTGGACGAACAAAGAAATACGTTAGTCTCATTCTAAGGTATGTCTTAGTTCGTCCCAAGTTTGTCTCTTTCTAAGGACGAACTTAGAAAAACCTTAGAATGAGACTAACGAGACTAACTTGGGACGAACAAAGACAAACTTGAGTCCCATTCTAAGGTTTGTCTTAGTTCGTCCCAAGTTAGTCTCTTTCTAAGGACAACTTAGACAAACCTTAGAATGAGACTAACGAGACTAACTTGGGACGAAAAAAGACAAACTTGAGTCCCATTCTAAGGTTTGTCTTAGTTCGTCCCAAGTTAGTCTCTTTCTAAGGACAACTTAGACAAACCTTAGAATGAGACTAACGAGACTAACTTGGGACGAACAAAGACAAACTTAAGTCGCATTCTAAGGTTTGTCTAAGTTCGTCCAAAGTTAGTTTGTTTCTAAGGACAAACTTAGACAAACCTTAGAATGAGACTAACGAGACTAACTTGGAACGAACAAAGACAAACTTAAGTCTCATTCTAAGGTTTGTCTAAGTTCGTCCCAAGTTAGTCTCTTTCTAAGGATGAACTTAGACAAACCTGAGAAAGAGACTAACGAGACTAACTTGTGACGAACAAAGACAAACTTAAGTCCCATTTTAAGGTTTGTCTTAGTTCGTCCCAAGTTAGTCTCTTTCTAAGGACGAACTTAGACAAACTTTAGAATGAGACTAACAAGACTAACTTGGGACGAACAAAGACAAACTTAAGTCTCATTCTAAGGTTTGTCTTAGTTCATCCCAAGTTAGTCTCTTTCTAAGGACTAACTTAGACAAACCTTAGAATGAGACTAACGAGACTAACTTGGGACGAACAAAGACAAACTTAAGTCCCATTCTAAGGTTTGTCTTAGTTCGTCCCACGTTAGTCTCTTTCTATGGACGAACTTAGACAAACCTTAGAATGAGACTAACGAGACTAACTTGGGACGAACAAAGACAAACTTAAGTCTCATTCTAAGGTTTGTCTAAGTTCGTCCCAAGTTTTTCTCTTTCTAAGGACGAACTTAGACAAACCTTAGAATGAGACTAACGAGACTAACTTTTGACGAACAAAGAAAAACGTTAGTCTCATTCTAAGGTTTGTCATAGTTCGTCCCAAGTTAGTCTCTTTCTAAGGACGAACTTAGACAAACCTTAGAATGAGACTAACTAACTTGGGACGAACAAAGACAAACTTAAGTCACATTGGTTTGTCTTAGTTCGTCCCAAGTTAGTCTCTTTCTAAGGACGAACTTAGACAAACCTTAGAATGAGACTAACGAGACAAACTTGGGATGAACAAAGACAAACTTATGTCTCATTCTAAGGTTTGTCTAAGTTGGTCCCAAGTTAGTCTCTTTCTAAGGACGAACTTAGATAAATCTTAGAATGAGACTGACGAGACTAACTTGGGACGAACAAAGACAAACTTAAGTCCCATTCTAAGGTTTGTTTAAGTTTGTCCCAAGTTAGTCTCTTTCTAAGGACGAACTTAGACAAACCTTAGAATGAGACTAACGAGACTAACTTTGGACGAACAAAGAAATACGTTAGTCTCATTCTAAGGTTTGTCTTAGTTCGTCCCAAGTTTGTCTCTTTCTAAGGACGAACTTAGAAAAACCTTAGAATGAGACTAACGAGACTAACTTGGGACGAACAAAGACAAACTTGAGTCCCATTCTAAGGTTTGTCTTAGTTCGTCCCAAGTTAGTCTCTTTCTAAGGACAACTTAGACAAACCTTAGAATGAGACTAACAAGACTAACTTGGGACGAAAAAAGACAAACTTGAGTCCCATTCTAAGGGTTGTCTTAGTTCGTCCCAAGTTAGTCTCTTTCTAAGGACAACTTAGACAAACCTTAGAATGAGACTAACGAGACTAACTTGGGACGAACAAAGACAAACGTAAGTCGCATTCTAAGGTTTGTCTAAGTTCGTCCAAAGTTAGTTTGTTTCTAAGGACAAACTTAGACAAACCTTAGAATGAGACTAACGAGACTAACTTGGAACGAACAAAGACAAACTTAAGTCTCATTCTAAGGTTTGTCTAAGTTCGTCCCAAGTTAGTCTCTTTCTAAGGATGAACTTAGACAAACCTGAGAAAGAGACTAACGAGACTAACTTGGGACGAACAAAGACAAACTTAAGTCCCATTCTAAGGTTTGTCTTAGTTCGTCCCAAGTTAGTCTCTTTCTAAGGACGAACTTAGACAAACCTTAGAATGAGACTAACAAGACTAACTTGGGACGAACAAAGACAAACTTAAGTCTCATTCTAAGGTTTGTCTTAGTTCGTCCCAAGTTAGTCTCTTTCTAAGGACGAACTTAGACAAACCTTAGAATGAGACTAACGAGACTAACTTGGGACGAACAAAGACAAACTTAAGTCCCATTCTAAGGTTTGTCTTAGTTCGTCCCACGTTAGTCTCTTTCTATGGACGAACTTAGACAAACCTTAGAATGAGACTAACAAGACTAACTTGGGACGAACAAAGACAAACTTAAGTCTCATTCTAAGGTTTGTCTTAGTTCGTCCCAAGTTAGTCTCTTTCTAAGGACGAACTTAGACAAACCTTAGAATGAGACTAACGAGACTAACTTGGGACGAACAAAGACAAACTTAAGTCTCATTCTAAGGTTTGTCTAAGTTCGTCCCAAGTTATTCTCTTTCTAAGGACGAACTTAGACAAACCTTAAAATGAGACTAACGAGACTAACTTTGGACGAACAAAGAAAAACGTTAGTCTCATTCTAAGGTTTGTCTTAGTTCGTCCCAAGTTAGTCTCTTTCTAAGGACGAACTTAGACAAACCTTAGAATGAGACTAACTAACTTGGGACGAACAAAGACAAACTTAAGTCCCATTGGTTTGTCTTAGTTCGTCCCAAGTTAGTCTCTTTCTAAGGACGAACTTAGACAAACCTTAGAATGAGTCTAACGAGACAAACTTGGGATGAACAAAGACAAACTTATGTCTCATTCTAAGGTTTGTCTAAGTTGGTCTCAAGTTAGTCTCTTTCTAAGGACGAACTTAGATAAATCTTAGAATGAGAATGACGAGACTAACTTGGGACGAACAAAGACAAACTTAAGTCCCATTCTAAGGTTTGTTTAAGTTTGTCCCAAGTTAGTCTCTTTCTAAGGACGAACTTAGACAAACCTTAGAATGAGACTAACGAGACTAACTTTGGACGAACAAAGAAATACGTTAGTCTCATTCTAAGGTTTGTCATAGTTCGTCCCAAGTTTGTCTCTTTCTAAGGACGAACTTAGGAAAACCTTAGAATGAGACTAACGAGACTAACTTGGGACGAACAAAGACAAACTTGAGTCCCATTCTAAGGTTTGTCTTAGTTCGTCCCAAGTTAGTCTCTTTCTAAGGACAACTTAGACAAACCTTAGAATGAGACTAACGAGACTAACTTGGGACAAAAAAAGACAAACTTGAGTCCCATTCTAAGGTTTGTCTTAGTTCGTCCCAAGTTAGTCTCTTTCTAAGGACAACTTAGACAAACCTTAGAATGAGACTAACGAGACTAACTTGGGACGAACAAAGACAAACTTAAGTCGCATTCTAAGGTTTGTCTAAGTTCGTCCAAAGTTAGTTTGTTTCTAAGGACAAACTTAGACAAACCTTAGAATGAGACTAACGAGACTAACTTGGAACGAACAAAGACAAACTTAAGTCTCATTCTAAGGTTTGTCTAAGTTCGTCCCAAGTTAGTCTCTTTCTAAGGATGAACTTAGACAAACCTGAGAAAGAGACTAACGAGACTAACTTGGGACGAACAAAGACAAACTTAAGTCCCATTCTAAGGTTTGTCTTAGTTCGTCCCAAGTTAGTCTCTTTCTAAGGACGAACTTAGACAAACCTTAGAATGAGACTAACAAGACTAACTTGGGACGAACAAAGACAAACTTAAGTCTCATTCTAAGGTTTGTCTAAGTTCGTCCCAAGTTATTCTCTTTCTAAGGACGAACTTAGACAAACCTTAGAATGAGACTAACGAGACTAACTTGGGACGAACAACGACAAACTTAAGTCCCATTCTAAGGTTTGTCTTAGTTCGTCCCAAGTTAGTCTCTTTCTAAGGACGAACTTAGACAAACCTTAGAATGAGACTAACGAGACTAACATGGGACGAATAAAGACAAACTTAAGTCTCATTCTAAGGTTTGTCTAAGTTCGTCCCAAGTTAGTCTCTTTTAAGGACGAACTTAGACAAACATTAGAATGAGACTAACGAGACTAACTTGGGACGAACAAAGACAAACTTAAGTCCCATTCTAAGTTTTGTCTAAGTTTGTCCCAAGTTAGTCTCTTTCTAAGGACGAACTTAGACAAACCTTAGAATGAGACTAACGAGACTAACTTTGGACGAACAAAGAAAAACGTTAGTCTCATTCTAAGGTTTGTCTAAGTTCGTCCCAAGTTTTTGTCTCTTTCTAAGGACGAACATAGACAAACCTTAGAATGAGACTAACGAGACTAACTTGGGACAAACAAAGACAAACTTGAGTCCCATTCTAAGGTTTGTCTTAGTTCGTCCCAAGTTAGTCTCTTTCTAAGGACAACTTAGACAAACCTTAGAATGAGACTAACGAGACTAACTTGGGACGAACAAAGACAAACTTGAGTCCCATTCTAAGGTTTGTCTTAGTTCGTCCTAAGTTAGTCTCTTTCTAAGGACAACATAGACAAACCTTAGAATGAGACTAACGAGACTAACTTGGGACGAACAAAG
Source organism: Rhodiola kirilowii (assembly GCA_033675215.1). NCBI lineage: Eukaryota > Viridiplantae > Streptophyta > Magnoliopsida > Saxifragales > Crassulaceae > Rhodiola > Rhodiola kirilowii. Next base: position 266,289 of record JAUCNB010000045.1, read on the forward strand.
ACAAACTTAAGTCGCATTCTTAGGTTTGTCTAAGTTCGTCCCAAGTTAGTTTGTTTCTAAGGACAAACTTGGACAAACCTTAGAATGAGACTAACGAGACAAACTTGGGACGAACAAAGACAAACTTAAGTCTCATTCTAAGGTTTGTCTAAGTTCGTCCCAAGTTAGTCTCTTTCTAAGGAAGAACTTAGATAAACCTGAGAATGAGACTAACGAGACTAACTTGGGACGAACAAAGACAAACTTAAGTCCCATTCTAAGGTTTGTCTTAGTTCGTCCCAAGTTAGTCTCTTTCTAAGGACGAACTTAGACAAACCTTAGAATGAGACTAACAAGACTAACATGGAACGAACAAAGACAAACTTAAGTCTCATTCTAAGGTTTGTCTAAGTTCGTCCCAAGTTATTCTCTTTCTAAGGACGAACTTAGACAAACCTTAGAATGAGACTAACGAGACTAACTTTGGACAAACAAAGAAAAACGTTAGTCTCATTCTATGGTTTGTCTTAGTTCGTCCCAAGTTAGTCTCTTTCTAAGGACGAACTTAGACAAACCTCAGAATGAGACTAACGAGACTAACTTGGGATGAACAAAGACAAACTTAAGTCTCATTCTAAGGTTTGTCTAAGTTCGTCCCAAGTTAGTCTCTTTCTAAGGACGAACTTAGACAAACCTGAGAATGAGACTAACGAGACTAACTTGGGACGAACAAAGACAAACTTAAGTCCCATTCTAAGGTTTGTCTTAGTTCGTCCCAAGTTCGTCTCTTTCTAAGGACGAACTTAGATAAGCCTTAGAATGAGAATAACAAGACTAACTTGGGACGAACAAAGACAAACTTAAGTCTCATTCTAAGGTTTGTCTAAGTTCGTCCCAAGTTATTCTCTTTCTAAGGACGAACTTAGACAAACCTTAGAATGAGACTAACGAGACTAACTTTGGACAAACAAAGAAAAACGTTAGTCTCATTCTAAGGTTTGTCTTAGTTCGTCCCAAGTTAGTCTCTTTCTAAGGACAAACTTCGACAAACCTTAGAATGAGACTAACGAGACTAACTTGGGACGAACAAAGACAAACTTAAGTCCCATTCTAAGGTTTGTCTTAGTTCGTCCCAAGTTAGTCTCTTTCTAAGGACGAACTTAGACAAACCTTAGAATGAGACTAACGAGACTAACTTGGGACGAATAAAGACAAACTTAAGTCTCATTCTAAGGTTTGTCTAAGTTCGTCCCAAGTTAGTCTCTTTTAAGGACGAACTTAGACAAACCTTAGAATGAGACTAACGAGACAAACTTGGGACGAACAAAGACAAACTTAAGTCTCATTCTAAGGTTTATCTAAGTTCGTCCCAAATTAGTCTCTTTCTAAGGACGAACTTAGACAAACCTTAGAATGAGACAAACTTGGGACGAACAAAGACAAACTTATGTCTCATTCTAAGGTTTGTCTAAGTTGGTCCCAAGTTAGTCTCTTTCTAAGGACGAACTTAGACAAACCTTAGAATGAGACTAACGAGACTAACTTGGGACGAACAAAGGCAAACTTAAGTCACATTCTAAGGTTTGTGTTAGTTCGTCCCAAGTTAGTCTCTTTCTAAGGACGAACTTAGACAAAACTTAGAATGAGACTAACGAGACTAACTTGGGATGAACAAAGACGAACTTAAGTCTCATTCTAAGGTTTGTCTTAGTTCGTCCCAAGTTAGTCTCTTTCTAAGGACAACTTAGACAAACCTTAGAATGAGACTAACGAGACTAACTTGGGACGAACAAAGACAAACTTGAGTCCCATTCTAAGGTTTGTCATAGTTCGTCCCAAGTTAGTCTCTTTCTAAGGACAACTTAGACAAACCTTAGAATGAGACTAACGAGACTAACTTGGGACGAACAAAGACAAACTTAAGTCGCATTCTAAGGTTTGTCTAAGTTCGTCCCAAGTTAGTTTGTTTCTAAGGACAAACTTAGACAAACCTTAGAATGAGACTAACGAGACAAACTTGGGACGAACAAAGACAAACTTAAGTCTCATTCTAAGGTTTGTCAAAGTTCGTCCCAAGTTAGTCTCTTTCTAAGGACGAACTTAGACAAACCTGAGAATGAGACTAACGAGACTAACTTGGGACGAACAAAGACAAACTTAAGTCCCATTCTAAGGTTTGTCTTAGTTCGTCCAAAGTTAGTCTCTTTCTAAGGACGAACTTAGACAAACCTTAGAATGAGACTAACGAGACTAACTTGGGACGAATAAAGACAAACTTAAGTCTCATTCTAAGGTTTGTCTAAGTTCGTCCCAAGTTAGTCTCTTTTAAGGACGAACTTAGACAAACCTTAGAATGAGACTAACGAGACAAACTTGGGACGAACAAAGACAAACTTAAGTCTCATTCTAAGGTTTATCTAAGTTCGTCCCAAATTAGTCTCTTTCTAAGGACGAACTTAGACAAACCTTAGAATGAGACAAACTTGGGACGAACAAAGACAAACTTATGTCTCATTCTAAGGTTTGTCTAAGTTGGTCCCAAGTTAGTCTCTTTCTAAGGACGAACTTAGATAAATCTTAGAATGAGACTGACGAGACTAACTTGGGACGAACAAAGACAAACTTAAGTCCCATTCTAAGGTTTGTCTAAGTTTGTCCCAAGTTAGTCTCTTTCTAAGGACGAACTTAGACAAACCTTATAATGAGACTAACGAGACTAACTTTGGACGAACAAAGAAAAACGTTAGTCTCATTCTAAGGTTTGTCTTAGTTCGTCCCAAGTTTGTCTCTTTCTAAGGACGAACTTAGACAAACCTTAGAATGAGACAAACGAGACTAACTTGGGACGAACAAAGACAAACTTGAGTCCCATTCTAAGGTTTGTCTTAGTTCGTCCCAAGTTAGTCTCTTTCTAAGGACAACTTAGACAAACCTTAGAATGAGACTAACGAGACTAACTTGGGACGAACAAAGACAAACTTGAGTCCCATTCTAAGGTTTGTCTTAGTTCGTCCCAAGTTAGTCTCTTTCTAAGGAGAACTTAGACAAACCTTAGAATGAGACTAATTAACTTGGGACGAATAAAGACAAACTTAAGTCGCATTCTAAGGTTTGTCTAAGTTCGTCCCGAGTTAGTCTCTTTTAAGGACGAACTTAGACAAACCTTAGAATGAGAGTAACGAGACAAACTTGGGACGAACAAAGACAAACTTAAGTCTCATTCTAAGGTTTATCTAAGTTCGTCCCAAGTTAGTGTCTTTCTAAGGATGAACTGAGACAAACCTAAGAATGAGACTAACGAGACTAACTTGGGACGAACAAAGAAAAACTTAAGTCCCATTCTAAGGTTTGTCTTAGTTCGTCCCAAGTTAGTCTCTTTCTAAGGACGAACTTAGACAAACCTTAGAAAGAGACTAACGAGACTAACTTTGGACGAACAAAGAAAAACGTTAGTCTCATTCTAAGGTTTGTCTTAGTTCGTCCCAAGTTAGTCTCTTTCTAAGGACGAACTTAGACAAACCTTAGAATGAGATTAAGGAGACTCACTTGGGACGAACAAAGACAAACTTAAGTCCCATTCTAAGGTTTGTCTTAGTTCGTCCCAAGTTAGTCTCTTTCTAAGGACAACTTAGACAAACCTTAGAATGAGACTAACGAGACTAACTTGGGACGAACAAAGACAAACTTAAGTCGCAATTTAAGGGTTGTCTAAGTTCGTCCCAAGTTAGTCTGTTTCTAAGGACAAACTTAGACAAACCTTAGAATGAGACTAACGAGACAGACTTGGGACGAACAAAGACAAACTTAAGTCTCATTCTAAGGTTTGTCTAAGTTCGTCCCAAGTTAGTCTCTTTCTAAGGACGAACTTAGACAAACCTTAGAATGAGACTAACGAGACTAACTTGGGACTAACAAAGACAAACTTAAGTCCCATTCTAAGGTTTGTCTTAGTTAGTCCCAAGTTAGTCTCTTTCTAAGGACAACTTAGACAAACCTTAGAATGAGACTAACGAGACTAACTTGGGACGAACAAAGACAAACTTAAGCCTCATTCTAAGGTTTGTCTAAGTTCGTCCCAAGTTATTCTCTTTCTAAGGACGAACTTAGACAAACCTTAGAATGAGACTAACGAGACTAACTCTGGACGAACAAAGAAAAACATTAGTCTCATTCTAAGGTTTGTCTTAGTTTGTCCCAAGTTAGTCTCTTTCCAAGGACGAACATAGACAAACCTTAGAATGAGACTAACTAACTTGGGACGAACAAAGACAAACTTAAGTCCCATTGGTTTGTCTTAGTTCGTCCCAAGTTAGTCTCTTTCTAAGGACGAACTTAGACAAACCTTATAATGAGACTAACGAGACTAACTTGGGACGAACAAAGACAAACTTCAGTCTCATTCTAAGGTTTGTCTAAGTTAGTCCCAAGTTAGTCTCTTTCTAAGGACGAACTTAGACAAACCTTAGAATGAGACTAACGAGACAAACTTGGGATGAACAAAGACAAACTTTTGTCTCATTCTAAGGTTTCTCTAAGTTGGTCCCAAGTTAGTCTCTTTCTAAGGACGAACTTAGATAAACCTTAGAATGAGACTGACGAGACTAACTTGGGACGAACAAACACAAACTTAAGTCTCATTCTAAGGTTTGTCTTAGTTCGTCCCAAGTTAGTCTCTTTCTAAGGACGAACTTAGACAAACCTTAGAATGAGACTAACTTGGGACTAACAAAGACAAACTTAAGTCTCATTCTAAGGTTTGTCTAAGTTCGTCCCAAGTTATTCTCTTTCTAAGGACGAACTTAGACAAACCTTCGAATGAGACTAACTTGGGACTAACAAAGACAAACTTAAGTCTCATTCTAAGGTTTGTCTAAGTTCGTCCCAAGTTATTCTCTTTCTAAGAACGAACTTAGACAAACCTTAGAATGAGACTAACGAGACTAACTTTGGACGAACAAAGAAAAACGTAATCTCATTCTAAGGTTTGTCTTAGTTCGTCCCAAGTTAGTCTCTTTCTAAGGACGAACTTAGACAAACCTTAGAATGAGACTAACGAGACTAACTTGGGATGAACAAAGACAAACTTAAGTCGCATTCTAAGGTTTGTCTTAGTTCGTCCCAAGTTACTCTCTTTCTAAGGACAACTTAGACAAACCTTAGAATGAGACTAACGAGACTAACTTGGGACGAACAAAGACAAACTTAAGTCCCATTCTACGGTTTGTCTAAGTTCATCCCTAGTTAGTCTCTTTCTAAGGACGAACTTAGACAAACCTTAGAATGAGACTAACAAGACTAACTTGGGACGAACAAAGACAAACTTACGTCTCATTCTAAGGTTTGTCTAAGTTCGTCCCAAGTTATTCTCTTTCTAAGGACGAACTTAGACAAACCTTAGAATGAGACTAACGAGACTAACTTTGGAAGAACAAAGAAAAACGTTAGTCTCATTCTAAGGTTTGTCTTAGTTCGTCCCAAGTTAGTCTCTTTCTAAGGACGAACTTAGACAAACCTTAGAATGAGACTAACGAGACTAACTTGGGACGAACAAAGACAAACTTAAGTCACATTCTAAGGTTTGTCTTAGTTCGTCCCAAGTTAGTCTCTTTCTAAGGACGAACTTAGACAAACCTTAGAATGAGACTAACGAGACTAACTTGGGACGAACAAACACAAACTTAAGTCTCATTCTAAGGTTTGTCTAAGTTCGTCCCAAGTTAGTCTCTTTTAAGGATGAACTTAGACAAACCTTAGAATGAGACTAACGAGACAAACTTGGGACGAACAAAGACAAACTTAAGTCTCATTCTAAGGTTTGTCTAAGTTCGTCCCAAGTTAGTCTCTTTCTAAGGACGAACTTAGACAAACCTTAGAATGAGACTAACGAGACTAACTTGGGACGAACAAAGACAAACTTAAGTCCCATTCTAAGGTTTGTCTTAGTTCGTCCCAAGTTAGTCTCTTTCTATGGACGAACTTAGACAAACCTTAGAATGAGACTAACCAGACTAACTTGGGACGAACAAAGACAAACTTAAGTCGCATTCTAAGGTTTGTCTAAGTTCGTCCCAAGTTAGTCTGTTTCTAAGGACAAACTTAGACAAACCTTAGAATGAGACTAACGAGACAAACTTGGGACGAACAAAGACAAACTTAAGTCTCATTCTAAGGTTTTTCTAAGTTCGTCCCAAGTTAGCCTCTTTCTAAGGACGAACTTAGACAAACCTTAGAATGAGACTAACGAGACTAACTTGGGACGAACAAAGACAAACTTAAGTCCCATTCTAAGGTTTGTCTTAGTTCGTCCCAAGTTAGTCTCTTTCTAAGGACGAACTTAGACAAACCTTAGAATGAGACTAACAAGACTAACTTGGGACGAACAAAGACAAACTTAAGTCTCATTCTAAGGTTTGTCTAAGTTCATCCCAAGTTATTCTCTTTCTAAGGACGAACTTAGACAAACCTTAGAATGAGACTAACGAGACTAACTTTGGACAAACAAAGAAAAACGTTAGTCTCATTCTAAGGTTTGTCTTAGTTTGTCCCAAGTTAGTCTCTTTCTAAGGACGAACTTAGACAAACCTTAGAAGGAGACTAACGAGACTAACTTGGGACGAACAAAGACAAACTTAAGTCCCATTCTAAGGTTTGTCTTAGTTCGTCCCAAGTTAGTCTCTTTCTAAGGACGAACTTAGACAAACCTTAGAATGAGACTAACGAGACTAACTTGGGACGAACAAAGACAAACTTAAGTCTCATTCAAAGGTTTGTCTAAGTTCGTCCCAAGTTAGTCTCTTTTAAGGACGAACTTAGACAAACCTTAGAATGAGACTAACGAGACAAACTTGGGACGAACAAAGACCAACTTAAGTCTCATTCTAAGGTTTATCTAAGTTCGACCCAAGTTAGTCTCTTTCTAAGGACGAACTGAGACAAACCTTAGAATGAGACTAACGAGACTAACTTGGGACGAACAAATACAAACTTAAGTCCCATTCTAATGTTTGTCTTAGTTCGTCCCAAGTTAGTCTATTTCTATGGACGAACTTAGACAACCCTTAGAGTAAGAGTAACGAGACTAACTTGGGACGAACAAAGACAAACTTAAGCCTCATTCTACGGTTTGTCTAAGTTCGTCCCAAGTTATTCTCTTTCTAAGGACGAACTTAGACAAACCTTAGAATGAGACTAACGAGACTAACTCTGGACGAACAAAGAAAAACATTAGTCTCATTCTAAGGTTTGTCTTAGTTCGTCCCAAGTTAGTCTCTTTCTAAGGACGAACTTAGACAAACCTTAGAATGAGACTAACTAACTTGGGACGAACAAAGACAAACTTAAGTCCCATTGGTTTGTCTTAGTACGTCCCAAGTTAGTCTCTTTCTAAGGATGAACTTAGACAAACCTTAGAATGAGACTAACGAGACTAACTTGGGACGAACAAAGACAAACTTCAGTCTCATTCTAAGGTTTGTCTAAGTTCGTCCCAAGTTAGTGTCTTTCTAAGGACGAACTTAGACAAATCTTAGAATGAGACTAACGAGACAAACTTGGGACGAACAAACACAAACTTATGTCTCATTCTAAGGTTTGTCTAAGTTGTTCCCAAGTTAGTCTCTTTCTATGGACGAACTTAGATAAATCTTAGAATGAGACTGACGAGACTAACTTGGGACGAACAAAGACAAACTTAAGTCTCATTCTAAGGTATGTCTAAGTTCGTCCCAAGTTAGTCTCTTTCTAAGGATGAACTTAGACAAACCTTAGAATGAGATTAACGAGACTAACTTGGGACGAACAAAGAAAAACTTAAGTCCCATTCTAAGGTTTGTCTTAGTTCGTCCCAAGTTAGTCTCTTTCTAAGGACGAACTTAGACAAACCTTAGAATGAGACTAACTTGGGGCGAACAAAGACAAACTTAATTCTCATTCTAAGGTTTGTCCAAGTGCATCCCAAGTTATTCTCTTTCTAAGGACGAACTTAGACAAACCTTAGAAAGAGACTAACGAGACTAACTTTGGACGAACAAAGAAAAACGTTAGTCTCATTCTAAGGTTTGTCTTAGTTCGTCCCAAGTTAGTCTCTTTCTAAGGACGAACTTAGACAAACCTTAGAATGAGATTAAGGAGACTCACTTGGGACGAACAAAGACAAACTTAAGTCCCATTCTAAGGTTTGTCTTAGTTCGTCCCAAGTTAGTCTCTTTCTAAGGACAACTTAGACAAACCTTAGAATGAGACTAACGAGACTAACTTGGGACGAACAAAGACAAACTTAAGTCGCAATTTAAGGGTTGTCTAAGTTCGTCCCAAGTTAGTCTGTTTCTAAGGACAAACTTAGACAAACCTTAGAATGAGACTAACGAGACAGACTTGGGACGAACAAAGACAAACTTAAGTCTCATTCTAAGGTTTGTCTAAGTTCGTCCCAAGTTAGTCTCTTTCTAAGGACGAACTTAGACAAACCTTAGAATGAGACTAACGAGACTAACTTGGGACTAACAAAGACAAACTTAAGTCCCATTCTAAGGTTTGTCTTAGTTCGTCCCAAGTTAGTCTCTTTCTAAGGACAACTTAGACAAACCTTAGAATGAGACTAACGTGACTAACTTGGGACGAGAATGAGACTAACGAGACTAACTTGGGACGAACAAAGACAAACGTAAGCCTCATTCTAAGGTTTGTCTAAGTTCGTCCCAAGTTATTCTCTTTCTAAGGACAAACTTAGACAAACCTTAGAATGAGACTAACGAGACTAACTCTGGACGAACAAAGAAAAACATTAGTCTCATTCTAAGGTTTGTCTTAGTTCGTCCCAAGTTAGTCTCTTTCTAAGGACGAACTTAGACAAACCTTAGAATGAGACTAACTAACTTGGGACGAACAAAGACAAACTTAAGTCCCATTGGTTTGTCTTAATTCGTCCCAAGTTAGTCTCTTTCTAAGGACGAACTTAGACAAACCTTATAATGAGACTAACGAGACCAACTTGGGACGAACAAAGACAAACTTCAGTCTCATTCTAAGGTTTGTCTAAGTTCGTCCCAAGATAGTCTCTTTCTAAGGACGAACTTAGACAAACCTTAGAATGAGACTAACGAGACAAACTTGGGACGAACAAAGACAAACTTTTGTCTCATTCTAAGGTTTGTCTAAGTTGGTCCCAAGTTAGTCTCTTTCTAAGGACGAACTTAGATAAACCTTAGAATGAGACTGACGAGACTAACTTGGGACGAACAAACACAAACTTAAGTCTCATTCTAAGGTTTGTCTTAGTTCGTCCCAAGTTAGTCTCTTTCTAAGGACGAACTTAGACAAACCTTAGAATGAGACTAACTTGGGACTAACAAAGACAAACTTAAGTCTCATTCTAAGGTTTGTCTAAGTTCGTCCCAAGTTATTCTCTTTCTAAGGACGAACTTAGACAAACCTTTGAATGAGACTAACTTGGGACTAACAAAGACAAACTTAAGTCTCATTCTAAGGTTTGTCTAAGTTCGTCCCAAGTTATTCTCTTTCTAAGAACGAACTTAGACAAACCTTAGAATGAGACTAACGAGACTAACTTTGGACGAACAAAGAAAAATGTAATCTCATTCTAAGGTTTGTCTTAGTTCGTCCCAAGTTAGTCTCTTTCTTAGGACGAACTTAGACAAACCTTAGAATGAGACTAACGAGACTAACTTGGGATGAACAAAGACAAACTTAAGTCGCATTCTAAGGTTTGTCTTAGTTCGTCCCAAGTTACTCTCTTTCGAAGGACAACTTAGACAAACCTTAGAATGAGACTAACGAGACTAACTTGGGACGAACAAAGACAAACTTAAGTCCCATTCTACGGTTTGTCTAAGTTCATCCCTAGTTAGTCTCTTTCTAAGGACGAACTTAGACAAACCTTAGAATGAGACTAACAAGACTAACTTGGGACGAACAAAGACAAACTTACGTCTCATTCTAAGGTTTGTCTAAGTTCGTCCCAAGTTATTCTCTTTCTAAGGACGAACTTAGACAAACCTTAGAATGAGACTAACGAGACTAACTTTGGAAGAACAAAGAAAAACGTTAGTCTCATTCTAAGGTTTGTCTTAGTTCGTCCCAAGTTAGTCTCTTTCTAAGGACGAACTTAGACAAACCTTAGAATGAGACTAACGAGACTAACTTGGGACGAACAAAGACAAACTTAAGTCACATTCTAAGGTTTGTCTTAGTTCGTCCCAAGTTAGTCTCTTTCTAAGGACGAACTTAGACAAACCTTAGAATGAGACTAACGAGACTAACTTGGGACGAACAAACACAAACTTAAGTCTCATTCTAAGGTTTGTCTAAGTTCGTCCCAAGTTAGTCTCTTTTAAGGATGAACTTAGACAAACCTTAGAATGAGACTAACGAGACAAACTTGGGACGAACAAAGACAAACTGAAGTCTCATTCTAAGGTTTGTCTAAGTTCGTCCCAAGTTAGTCTCTTTCTAAGGACGAAATTAGACAAACCTTAGAATGAGACTAACGAGACTAACTTGGGACGAACAAAGACAAACTTAAGTCCCATTCTAAGGTTTGTCTTAGTTCGTCCCAAGTTAGTCTCTTTCTATGGACGAACTTAGACAAACCTTAGAATGAGACTAACGAGACTAACTTGGGACGAACAAAGACAAACTTAAGTCTCATTCTAAGGTTTGTCTAAGTTCGTCCCAAGTTATTCTCTTTCTAAGGACGAACTTAGACTAACCTTAGAATGAGACTAACGAGACTAACTTTGGACGAACAAAGAAAAACGTTAGTCTCATTCTAAGGTTTGTCTTAGTTCGTCCCAAGTTAGTCTCTTTCTAAGGACAAATTTAGACAAACCTTAGAATGAGACTAACGAGACTAACTTGGGATGAACAAAGACAAACTTAAGTCCCATTGGGTTGTCTTAGTTCGTCCCAAGTTAGTCTCTTTCTAAGGACGAACTTAGACAAACCTTAGAATGAGACTAACGAGACTAACTTGGGACAAACAAAGACAAACTTAAGTCTCATTCTAAGGTTTGTCTAAGTTCGTCCCAAGTTAGTCTCTTTCTAAGGACGAACTTAGACAAACCTTAGAATGAGACTAACGAGACAAACTTGGGACGAACAAAGACAAACTTATGTCTCATTCTAAGATTTGTCTAAGTTGGTCCCAAGTTAGTCTCTTTCTAAGGACGAACTTAGATAAACCTTAGAGTGAGACTGACGAGACTAACTTGGGACGAACAAAGACAAACTTAAGTCCCATTCTAAGGTTTGTCTAAGTTCGTCCCAAGTTAGTCTCTTTCTAAGGACGAACTTAGACAAACCTTTGAATGAGAATAACGAGACTAACTTGGGACGAACAAAGACAAACTTAAGTCCCATTCTAAGGTTTGTCTTAGTTCGTCCCAAGTTAGTCTCTTTCTAAGGACGAACTTAGACAAACCTTAGAATGAGACTAACTTGGGACGAACATAGACAAACTTAAGTCTCATTCTAAGGTTTGTCTAAGTTCGTCCCAAGTTATTCTCTTTCTAAGGACAAACTTAGACAAACCTTAGAATGAGACTAACAAGACTAACTTTGGACGAACAAAGACAAACTTATGTCTCATTCTAAGGTTTGTCTTAGTTCGTCCCAAGTCAGTCTCTTTCTAAGGACGAACTTAGACAAACCTTAGAATGAGACTAACGAGACTAACTTGGGACGAACAAAGACAAACTTAAGTCTCATTCTAAGGTTTGTCTAAGTTCGTCCCAAGTTAGTCTCTTTCTAAGGACGAACTTAGACAAACCTTAGAATGAGACTAACGGGACAAACTTGGGAAGAACAAAGACAAACTTAAGTCCCATTCTAAGGTTTGACTTAGTTCGTCCCAAGTTAGTCTCTTTCTATAGACAACTTAGACAAACCTTAGAATGAGACTAACGAGACAAACTTGGGACGAACAAAGACAAACTTAAGTCCCATTCTAAGGTTTGTCTTAGTTCGTCCCAAGTTAGTCTCTTTCTAAGGATGAACTTAGACAAACCTTAGAATGAGACTAACGAGACTAACTTGGGACGAACAAAGACAAACTTAAGTCTCATTCTAAGGTTTGTCTAAGTTCGTCCCAAGTGAGTCTCTTTTAAGGACGAACTTAGACAAACCTTAGAATGAGACTAACGAGACAAACTTGGGTTGACCAAAGACAAACTTAAGTCTCATTCTAAGGGTTGTCTAAGTTCGTCCCAAGTTAGTCTCTTTCTAAGGACGAACTTAGACAAACCTTAGAATGAGACTAACGAGACTAACTTGGGACGAACAAAGACAAACTTAAGTCTCATTCTAAGGTTTGTCTAAGTTCGTCCGAAGTTAGTCACTTTCTAAGGACGAACTTAGACAAACCTTAGAGCGAGACTAACGAGACTAACTTGGGACGAACAAAAACAAACTTAAGTCTCATTCTAAGGTTTGTCTTAGTTCGTCCCAAGTTAGTCTCTTTCTAAGGACGAACTTAGACAAACCTTAGAATGAGACAAACGAGACTAACTTGGGACGAACAAAGACAAGCTTAAGTCTCATTCTAAGGTTTGTCTAAGTTCGTCCCAAGTTAGTCTCTTTTAAGGACGAACTTAGACAAACTTTAGAATGAGACTAACGAGACTAACTTGGGACGAACAAAGACAAACGTTATTCTCATTCTAAGGTTTGTCTTAGTTCGTCCCAAGTTAGTCTCTTTCTACGGACGAACATAGACAGGCCTTAGAATGAGACTAACGAGACTCACTTGGGACGAACAAAGACAAACGTAAGTCTCATTCTAAGGTTTGTCTTAGTTCGTCCCAAGTTAGTCTCTTTCTAAGGATGAACTTAGACAAACCTTAGAATGAGACTAACGAGACTAACTTGGGATGAACAAAGACAACGTTAGTCTCATTCTAAGGTTTGTCTAAGTTCGTCCCAAGTTAGTCTCTTTCTAAGGACGAAATTAGACAAACCTTAGAATGAGACTAACGAGACTAACTTGGGAAGAACAAAGACAACGTTAGTCTCATTCTAAGGTTTGTCTAAGTTTGTCCCAACTTAGTCTCTTTCTAAGGACGAACTTAGACAAACCTTAGAATGAGACTAACGAGACTAACTTGGGACGAACAAAGACAAACGTTAGTCTCATTCTAAGGTTTGTCTTAGTTCGTCCCAAGTTAGTCTCTTTCTGAGGACGAACTTAGACAAACCTTAGAATGAGACTAACGAGACTAACATGGGACGAACAAAGACAAACTTCAGTCTCATTCTAAGGTTTGTCTAAGTTCGTCCCAAGTTAGTCTCTTTCTAAGGACAAACTTAGACAAACCTTAAAATGAGACTAACGAGACAAACTTGGGACGAACAAAGACAAACTTATGTCTCATTCTAAGGTTTGTCTAAGTTGGTCCCAAGTTAGTCTCTTTCTAAGGACGAACTTAGATAAACCTTAGAATGAGACTGACGAGACTAACTTGGGACGAACAAAGACAAACTTAAGTCCCATTCTAAGGTTTGTCTAAGTTCGTCCCTAGTTAGTCTCTTTCTAAGGACGAACTTAGACAAACCTTAGAATGAGACTAACGAGACTAACTTGGGACGAACAAAGACAAACTTAAGTCCCATTCTAAGGTTTGTCTTAGTTCGTCCCAAGTTAGTCTCTTTCAAAGGACGAACTTAGACAAACCTTAGAATGAGACTAACTTGGGACTAACAAAGACAAACTTAAGTCTCATTCTAAGGTTTGTCTAAGTTCGTCCCAAGTTATTCTCTTTCTAAGGACGAACTTAGACAAACCTTAGAAAGAGACTAACGAGACTAACTTTGGACGAACAAAGAAAAACGTTAGTCTCATTCTAAGGTTTGTCTTAGTTCGTCCCAAGTTAGTCTCTTTCTAAGGACGAACTTAGACAAACCATAGAATGAGACTAACGAGACAAACTTGGGACGAACAAAGACAAACATATGTCTCATTCTAAGGTTTGTCTAAGTTGGTCCCAAGTTAGTCTCTTTCTAAGGACAAACTTCGATTAACCTTAGAATGAGACTGACGAGACTAACTTGGGATGAACAAAGACAAACTTAAGTCCCATTCTAAGGTTTGTCTAAGTTCAACCCAAGTTAGTCTCTTTCTAAGGACGAACTTAGACAAACCTTAGAATGAGACTAACGAGACTAACTTGGGATGAACAAAGACAATCTTAAGTCCCATTCTAAGGTTTGTCTTAGTTCGTCCCAAGTTAGCCTCTTTCTAAGGACGAACTTAGACAAACCTTAGAATGAGACTAACTTGGGATGAACATAGACAAACTTAAGTCTCATTCTAAGGTTTGTCTAAGTTCGTCCCAAGTTAGCCTCTTTCTAAGGACAAACTTAGATTAACCTTAGAATGAGACTAACGAGACTAACTTGGGACGAACAAAGACAAACTTAAGTCTCATTCTAAGGTTTGTCTAAGTTCGTCCCAAGTTAGTCTCTTTTAAGGACGAACTTAGACAAACTTTAGAATGAGACTAACGAGACTAACTTGGGACGAACAAAGAAAAACTTTATTCTCATTCTAAGGTTTGTCTTAGTTCGTCCCAAGTTAGTCTCTTTCTACGGACGAACATAAACAGACCTTAGAATGAGACTAACGAGACTCACTTGGGACGAACAAAGACAAACGTAAGTCTCATTCTAAGGTTTGTCTTAGTTCGTCCCAAGTTAGTCTCTTTCTAAGGACGAACTTAGACAAACCTTAGAATGAGACTAACGAGACTAACTTGGGATGAACAAAGACAACGTTAGTCTCATTCTAAGGTTTGTCTAAGTTCGTCCCAAGTTAGTCTCTTTCTAAGGACGAACTTAGACAAACCTTAGAATGAGACTAACGAGACTAACTTGGGATGAACAAAGACAACGTTAGTCTCATTCTAAGGTTTGTCTAAGTTCGTCCCAAGTTAGTCTCTTTCTAAGGACGAACTTAGACAAACCTTAGAATGAGACTAACGAGACTAACTTGGGACGAACAAAGACAAACGTTAGTCTCATTCTATGGTTTGTCTTAGTTCGTCCCAAGTTAGTCTCTTTCTGAGGACGAACTTAGACAAACCTTAGAATGAGACTAACGAGACTAACATGGGACGAACAAAGACAAACTTCAGTCTCATTCTAAGGTTTGTCTAAGTTCGTCCCAAGTTAGTCTCTTTCTAAGGACAAACTTAGACAAACCTTAAAATGAGACTAACGAGACAAACTTGGGACGAACAAAGACAAACTTATGTCTCATTCTAAGGTTTGTCTAAGTTGGTCCCAAGTTAGTCTCTTTCTAAGGACGAACTTAGATAAACCTTAGAATGAGACTGACGAGACTAACTTGGGACGAACAAAGACAAACTTAAGTCCCATTCTAAGGTTTGTCTAAGTTCGTCCCTAGTTAGTCTCTTTCTAAGGACGAACTTAGACAAACCTTAGAATGAGACTAACGAGACTAACTTGGGACGAACAAAGACAAACTTAAGTCCCATTCTAAGGTTTGTCTTAGTTCGTCCCAAGTTAGTCTCTTTCTAAGGACGAACTTAGACAAACCTTAGAATGAGACTAACTTGGGACTAACAAAGACAAACTTAAGTCTCATTCTAAGGTTTGTCTAAGTTCGTCCCAAGTTATTCTCTTTCTAAGGACGAACTTAGACAAACCTTAGAAAGAGACTAACGATACTAACTTTGGACGAACAAAGAAAAACGTTAGTCTCATTCTAAGGTTTGTCTTAGTTCGTCCCAAGTTAGTCTCTTTCTAAGGACGAACTTAGACAAACCATAGAATGAGACTAACAAGACAAACTTGGGACAAACAAAGACAAACATATGTCTCATTCTAAGGTTTGTCTAAGTTGGTCCCAAGTTAGTCTCTTTCTAAGGACAAACTTAGATTAACCTTAGAATGAGACTGACGAGACTAACTTGGGATGAACAAAGATAAACTTAAGTCCCATTCTAAGGTTTGTCTAAGTTCAACCCAAGTTAGTCTCTTTCTAAGGACGAACTTAGACAAACCTTAGAATGAGACTAACGAGACTAACTTGGGATGAACAAAGACAAACTTAAGTCCCATTCTAAGGTTTGTCTTAGTTCGTCCCAAGTTAGCCTCTTTCTAAGGACGAACTTAGACAAACCTTAGAATGAGACTAACTTGGGATGAACATAGACAAACTTAAGTCTCATTCTAAGGTTTGTCTAAGTTCGTCCCAAGTTAGTCTCTTTCTAAGGACAAACTTAGATTAACCTTAGAATGAGACTAACGAGACTAACTTGGGACGAACAAAGACAAACTTAAGTCTCATTCAAAGGTTTGTCTAAGTTCGTCCCAAGTTAGTCTCTTTTAAGGACGAACTTAGACAAACTTTAGAATGAGACTAACGAGACTAACTTGGGACGAACAAAGAAAAACTTTATTCTCATTCTAAGGTTTGTCTTAGTTCGTCCCAAGTTAGTCTCTTTCTACGGACGAACATAGACAGACCTTAGAATGAGACTAACGAGACTCACTTGGGACGAACAAAGACAAACGTAAGTCTCATTCTAAGGTTTGTCTTAGTTCGTCCCAAGTTAGTCTCTTTCTAAGGACGAACTTAGACAAACCTTAGAATGAGACTAACGAGACTAACTTGGGATGAACAAAGACAACGTTAGTCTCATTCTAAGGTTTGTCTAAGTTCGTCCCAAGTTAGTCTCTTTCTAAGGACGAACTTAGACAAACCTTAGAATGAGACTAACGAGACTAACTTGGGATGAACAAAGACAACGTTAGTCTCATTCTAAGGTTTGTCTAAGTTTGTCCCAAGTTAGTCCCTTTCTAAGGACGAACTTAGACAAACCTTAGAATGAGACTAACGGGACAAACTTGGGACGAACAAAGACAAACGTTAGTCCCATTCTAAGGTTTGTCTTAGTTCGTCCCAAGTTAGTCTCTTTCTAAGGATGAACTTAGACAAACCTTAGAATGAGACTAACGAGACTAACATGGGACGAACAAAGACAAACTTCAGTCTCATTCTAAGGTTTGTCTAAGTTCGTCCCAAGTTGGTCTCTTTCTAAGGACGAACTTAGACAAACCTTAGAATGAGACTAACGAGACAAACTTGGGACGAACAAAGACAAACTTATGTCTCATTCTAAGGTTTGTCTAAGTTGGTCCCAAGTTAGTCTCTTTCTAAGGACGAACTTAGATAAACCTTAGAATGAGACTGACGAGACTAACTTGGGATGAACAAAGACAAACTTAAGTCCCATTCTAAGGTTTGTCTAAGTTCGTCCCTAGTTTGTCTCTTTCTAAGGACGAACTTAGACAAACCTTAGAATGAGACTAACGAGACTAACTTGGGATGAACAAAGACAAACTTAAGTCCCATTCTAAGGTTTGTCTTAGTTCCTCCCAAGTTAGTCTCTTTCTAAGGACGAACTTAGACAAACCTTAGAATGAGACTAACTTGGGACTAACAAAGACAAACTTAAGTCTTATTCTAAGGTTTGTCTAAGTTCGTCCCAAGTTATTCTCTTTCTAAGGACGAACTTAGACAAACCTTAGAAAGAGACTAACGTGACTAACTTTGGACGAACAAAGAAAAACGTTAGTCTCATTCTAAGGTTTGTCTTAGTTCGTCCCAAGTTAGTCTATTTCTAAGGACGAACTTAGACAAACCATAGAATGAGACTAACGAGACAAACTTGGGACGAACAAAGACAAACATATGTCTCATTCTAAGGTTTGTCTAAGTTGGTCCCAAGTTAGTCTCTTTCTAAGGACAAACTTAGATTAACCTTAGAATGAGACTGACGAGACTAACTTGGGACGAACAAAGACAAACTTAAGTCCCTTTCTAAGGTTTGTCTAAGTTCGTCCCAAGTTAGTCTCTTTCTAAGGACGAACATAGACAAACCTTAGAATGAGACTAACGAGACTAACTTGGGATGAACAAAGACAAACTTAAGTCCCATTCTAAGGTTTGTCTTAGTTCGTCCCAAGTTAGCCTCTTTCTAAGGATGAACTTAGACAAACCTTAGAATGAGACTAACTTGGGATTAACATAGACAAACTTAAGTCTCATTCTAAGGTTTGTCTAAGTTCGTCCCAAGTTATTCTCTTTCTAAGGACAAACATAGACAAGCCTTAGAATGAGACTAACAAGACTAACTTTGGACGAACAAAGACAAACTTATGTCTCATTCTAAGGTTTGTCTTAGTTCGTCCCCAGTTAGTCTCTTTTTAAGGACGAACTTAGACTAACCTTAGAATGAGACTAACGAGACAAACTTGGGACGAACAAAGACAAACTTAAGTCCCATTCTAAGGTTTGTCTTACTTCGTCCCAAGTTAGTCTCTTTCTAAGGACAACTTAGAGAAACCTTAGAATGAGACTAACGAGACTAACTTGGGACGAACAAAGACAAACTTAAGTCCCATTCTAAGGTTTATCTTAGTTCGTCCCAAGTTAGTCTCTTTCTAAGGATGAACTTAGACAAACCTTAGAATGAGAGTAACGAGACTAACTTGGGACGAACAAAGACAAACTTAAGTCTCATTCTAAGGTTTGTCTAAGTTCGTCCCAAGTTAGTCTCTTTTAAGGACGAACTTAGACAAACCTTAGAATGAGACTAACGAGACAAACATGGGACGAACAAAGAAAAACTTAAGTCTCATTCTAAGGTTTGTTTAAGTTCGTCCCAAGTTAGTCTCTTTCTAAGGACAAACTTAGACAAACCTTAGAATGAGACTAACGAGACTAACTTGGGACGAACAAAGACAAACTTAAGTCCCATTCTAAGGTTTGTCTTAGTTCGTCCCAAGTTAGTCTCTTTCTATGGACGAACTTCGACAAACCTTAGAATGAGACTAACGAGACTAACTTGGGATGAACAAAGACAAACTTAAGTCCCATTCTAAGGTTTGTCTAAGTTCGTCCCAAGTTATTCTCTTTCTAAGGACGAACTTAGACTAACCTTAGAATGAGACTAACGAGACTAACTTTGGACGAACAAAGAAAAATGTTAGTCTCATTCTTAGGTTTGTCTTAGTTCGTCCCAAGTTAGTCTCTTTCTAAGGACGAACTTAGACAAACCTTAGAATGTGACTAACGAGACTAACTTGGGACGAACAAAGACAAACTTAAGTCCCATTGTTTTGTCTTAGTTCGTCCCAAGTTAGTCTCTTTCTAAGGACGAACTTAGACAAACCTTAGAATGAGACTAACGGGACTAACTTGGGACAAACAAAGACAAACTTAAGTCTCATTCTAAGGTTTGTCTAAGTTCGTCCCAAGTTAGTCTCTTTCTAAGGACAAACTTAGACTAACCTTAGAATGAGACTAACGAGACAAACTTGGGACGAACAAAGACAAACTTATGTCTCATTCTATGGTTTGTCTAAGTTGGTCCCAAGTTAGTCTCTTTCTAAGGACGAACTTAGATAAACCTTAGAGTGAGACTGACGAGACTAATTTGGGACGAACAAAAACAAACTTAAGTCCCATTCTAAGGTTTGTCTAAGTTCGTCCCAAGTTAGTCTCTTCTAAGGACGAACTTAGACAAACCTTTGAATGAGAATAACGAGACTAACTTGGGACGAACAAAGACAAACTTAACTCCCATTCTAAGGTTTGTCTTAGTTCGTCCCAAGTTAGTCTCTTTCTAAGGACGAACTTAGACAAACCTTAGAATGAGACTAACTTGAGACGAACAAAGACAAACTTAAGTCTCATTCTAAGGTTTGTCTAAGTTCGTCCCAAGTTATTCTCTTTCTAAGGACGAACTTAGACAAACCTTAGAATGAGACTAACGAGACTAACTTTGGATGAACAAAGAAAAACGTTAGTCTCATTCTAAGGTTTGTCTTAGTTCGTCCCAAGTTAGTCTCTTTCTAAGGAAGAACTTAGACAAACCTTAGAATGAGACTAACGAGACTAACTTGGGACGAACAAAGATAAACTTAAGTCCCATTCTAAGGTTTGTCTTAGTTCGTCCCAAGTTAGTGTCTTTCTAAGGACAACTTAGACAAACCTTAGAATGAGACTAACGAGACTAACTTGGGACGAACAAAGACAAACTTAAGTCTCATTCTAAGGTTTTTCTAAGTTCGTCCCAAGTTAGTCTCTTTCTAAGGACGAACTTAGACAAACCTTAGAATGAGACTAACCAGACAAACTTGGGACGAACAAAGACAAACTTAAGTTCCATTCTAAGTTTTGTCTAAGTTCGTCCCAAGTTATTCTCTTTCTAAGGACGAACTTAGACAAACCTTAGAATGAGACTAACGAGACTAACTTTGGATGAACAAAGAAAAACGTTAATCTCATTCTAAGGTTTGTCTTAGTTCGTCCCAAGTTAGTCTCTTTCTAAGGACGAACTTAGACAAACCTTAGAATGAGACTAACGAGACTAACTTGGGATGAACAAAGACAAACTTAAGTCCCATTCTAAGGTTTGTCTTAGTTCGTCCCAAGTTACTCTCTTTCTAAGGACAACTTAGACAAACCTTAGAATGAGACTAACGAGATTAACTTGGGATGAACAAAGACAAACTTAAGTGACATTCTAAGGTTTGTCTAAGTTCGTCCCAAGTTAGTCTCTTTCTAAGGACGAACTTAGACAAACCTTAGAATGAGACTAACGAGACAAACTTGGGACGAACAAAGACAAACTTAAGTCTCATTCTAAGGTTTGTCTAAGTTCGTCCCAAGTTATTCTCTTTCTAAGGACGAACTTAGACAAACCTTAGAATGAGACTAACGAGACTAACTTTGGACGAACAAAGAAAAACGTTAGTCTCATTCTAAGGTTTGTCTTAGTTCGTCCCAAGTTAGTCTCTTTCTAAGGACGAACTTAGACAAACCTTAGAATGAGACTAAGGAGACTAACTTGGGACGAACAAAGACAAACTTAAGTCTCATTCTAAGGTTTGTCTAAGTTCGTCCCAAGTTAGTCTCTTTCTAAGGGCGAACTTAGACAAACCTTAGAATGAGACTAACGAGACAAACTTGGGACGAACAAAGACAAACTTATGTCTCATTCTAGGGTTTGTCTAAGTTGGTCCCAAGTTAGTCTCTTTCTAAGGACGAACTTAGATAAACCTTAGAGTGAGACTGACGAGACTAACTTGGGACGAACAAAGACAAACTTAAGTCTCATTCCAAGGTTTGTCTAAGTTCGTCCCAAGTTACTCTCTTTCTAAGGACGAACTTAGACAAACAATAGAATGACACTAACGAGACTAACTTTGGACGATCAAAGACAAACTTAAGTCCCATTCTAAGGTTTGTCTTAGTTCATCCCAAGTTAGTCTCTTTCTAAGGACGAACTTAGACAAACCTTAGAATGAGACTAACTTTGGACCAACAAAGACAAACTTAAGTCTCATTCAAAGGTTTGTCTAAGTTCGTCCCAAGTTATTCTCTTTCTAAGAACGAACTTAGACAACCCTTAGAATGAGACTAACGAGACTAACTTTGGACGAACAAAGAAAAACGTTAGTCTCATTCTAAGGTTTGTCTTAGTTCGTCCAAAGTTAGTCTCTTTCTAAGGAAGAACTTAGACAAACCTTAGAATGAGACTAACGAGACTAACTTGGGACGAACAAAGACAAACTTAAGTCCCATTCTAAGGTTTGTCTTAGTTCGTCCCAAGTTAGTGTCTTTCTAAGGACAACTTAGACAAACCTTAGAATTAGACTAACAAGACTAACTTGGGACGAACAAAGACAAACTTAAGTCTCATTCTAAGGTTTGTCTAAGTTCGTCTGAAGTTAGTCTCTTTCTAAGGTCGAACTTAGACAAACCTTAGAATGAGACTAACGAGACAAACTTGGGACGAACAAAGACAAACTTAAGTCCCATTCTAAGGTTTGTCTAAGTTCGTCCCAAGTTAGTCTCTTTCTAAGGACAAACTTAGACAAACCTTAGAATGAGACTAACGAGACTAACTTGGGACGAACAAAGACAAACTTAAGTCCCATTATAAGGTTTGTCATAGTTCGTCCCAAGTTAGTCTCTTTCTAAGGACGAACTTAGACAAACCTTAGAACAAGACTAACTTGGGACGAACAAAGACAAACTTAAGTCTCATTCTAAGGTTTGTCTAAGTTCGTCCCAAGTTATTCTCTTTCAAAGGACAAACTTAGACAAACCTTAGAATGAGACTAACGAGACTAACTTTGGACGAACAAAGAAAAACGTTAATCTCATTCTAAGGTTTGTCTTAGTTCGTCCCAAGTTAGTCTCTTTCTAAGGACAAACTTAGACAAACCTTAGAATGAGACTAACGAGACTAACTTGGGACGAACAAAGACAAACTTAAGTCCCATTCTAAGGTTTGTCTTAGTTCGTCCCAAGTTAGTGTCTTTCTAAGGACAACTTAGACAAACCTTAGAATGAGACTAACGAGATTAACTTGGGACGAACAAACACAAACTTAAGTGTCATTCTAAGGTTTGTCTAAGTAAATCCCAAGTTAGTCTCTTTCTAAGGACGAACTTAGCCAAACCTTAGAATGAGACTAACGAGACAAACTTGGGACGAACAAAGACAAACTTAAGTCTCATTCAAAGGTTTGTCTAAGTTCGTCCCAAGTTAGTCTCTTTCTAAGGACGAACTAAGACAAACCTCAGAATGAGACTAACGAGACAAACTTGGGACGAACAAAGACAAACTTAAGTCTCATTCTAAGGTTTATCTAAGTTCGTCCCAAGTTAGTCTCTTTCTAAGGACGAACTTAGATAAACCTTCGAATGAGACTAACGAGACTAACTTGGGACGAACAAAGACAAACTTAAGTCCCGTTTTAAGGTTTGTCTTAGTTCGTCCCAAGTTACTCTCTTTCTAAGGACAACTTAGACAAACCTTAAAATGAGACTAACGAGATTAACTTGGGACGAACAAAGACAAAATTAAGTGTCATTCTAAGGTTTGTCTAAGTTCGTCCCAAGTTAGTCTCTTTCTAAGGACGAACTTAGACAAACCTTAGAATGAGACTAACGAGACAAACTTGGGACGAACAAAGACAAACTTAAGTCTCATTCTACGGTTTGTCTAAGTTCATCCCAAGTTAGTCTCTTTCTAAGGACGAACTTAGACAAACCTTAGAATGAGACTAACGAGACAAACTTGGGACGAACAAAGACAAACTTAAGTCTCATTCTAAGGTTTATCTAAGTTCATCCCAAGTTAGTCTCTTTCTAAGGACGAACTTAGATAAACCTTCGAATGAGACTAACGAGACTAACTTGGGACGAACAAAGACAAACTTAAGTCCCATTCTAAGGTTTGTCTTAGTTCGTCCCAAGTTAGTGTCTTTCTAAGGACAACTTAGACAAACCTTAGAATGAGACTAACGAGACTAATTTGGGACGAACAAAGACAAACTTAAGTCTCATTATAAGGTTTGTCTAAGTTCGTCCCAAGTTAGTCTCTTTCTAAGGATGAACTTTGACAAACCTTAGAATGAGACTAACGAGACAAACTTGGGACAAACAAAGACAAACTTAAGTCCCATTCTAAGGTTTGTCTTAGTTCGTCCCAAGTTAGTGTCTTTCTAAGGACAACTTAGACAAACCTTAGAATGAGACTAACGAGACTAATTTGGGACGAACAAAGACAAACTTAAGTCTCATTCTAAGGTTTGTCTAAGTTCGTCCCAAGTTAGTCTCTTTCTAAGGACGAACTTAGACAAACCTTAGAATGACACTAACGAGACTAACTTGGGAGGAACAAAGACAAACTTAAGTCTTATTCTAAGGTTTGTCTAAGTTCGTCCCAAGTTTGTCTCTTTCTAAGGACGAACTTAGACAAACCTTAGAATGAGACTAACGAGACAAACTTGGGACGAACAAAGACAAACTTAAGTCCCATTCTAAGGTTTGTCTAAGTTCGTCCCGAGTTAGTCTCTTTCTAAGGACGAACTAGGACAAACCTTAGAATGAGACTAACGAGCCTAACTTGGGACGAACAAAGATAAACTAAAGTCCCATTCTAAGGTTTGTCTTAGTTCGTCCCAAGTTAGTGTCTTTCCAAGGACAACTTAGACAAACCTTAGAATGAGACTAACGAGACAAACTTGGGACGAACAAAGACAAACTTATGTCTCATTCTAAGGTTTGTCTAAGTTGGTCCCAAGTTAGTCTCTTTCTAAGGACGAACTTAGATAAACCTTAGAATGAGACTGACGAGACTAACTTGGGACGAACAAAGACAAACTTAAGTCCCATTCTAAGGTTTGTCTAAGTTCGTCCCTAGTTAGTCTCCTTCTAAGGACGAACTTAGACAAACCTTAGAATGAGACTAACGAGACTAACTTGGGACGAACAAAGACAAACTTAAGTCCCATTCTAAGGTTTGTCTTAGTTCGTCCCACGTTAGTCTCTTTCTGTGGACGAACTTAGACAAACCTTAGAATGAGACTAACGAGACTAACTTGGGACAAACAAAGACAAACTTAAGTCTCATTCTAAGGTTTGTCTAAGTTCGTCCTTAGAAAGAGACTAACTTGGGACCAACTTAGACAAACCTTAGAATGAGACAAACTTAAGTCCCATTCTAAGGTTTGTCTTAGTTCGTCCCAAGTTAGTGTCTTTCTAAGGACAACTTAGACAAACCTTAGAATGAGACTAACGAGACTAATTTGGGACGAACAAAGACAAACTTAAGTCTCATTCTAAGGTATGTCTTAGTTCGTCCCAAGTTAGTGTCTTTCTAAGGACAACTTAGACAAACCTTAGAATGAGACTAACGAGACAAACTTGGGACGAACAAAGACAAACTTAAGTCCCATTCTAAGGTTTGTCTTAGTTCGTCCCAAGTTAGTGTCTTTCTAAGGACAACTTAGACAAACCTTAGAATGAGACTAACGAGACTAATTTGGGACGAACAAAGACAAACTTAAGTCTCATTCTAAGGTTTGTCTAAGTTCGTCCCAAGTTAGTCTCTTTCTAAGGACGAACTTAGACAAACCTTAGAATGACACTAACGAGACTAACTTGGGAGGAACAAAGACAAACTTAAGTCTTATTCTAAGGTTTGTCTAAGTTCGTCCCAAGTTAGTCTCTTTCTAAGGATGAACTTAGACAAACCTTAGAATGAGACTAACGAGACAAACTTGGGACGAACAAAGACAAACTTAAGTCCCATTCTAAGGTTTGTCTTAGTTCGTCCCAAGTTAGTGTCTTTCTAAGGACAACTTAGACAAACCTTAGAATGAGACTAACGAGACTAATTTGGGACGAACAAAGACAAACTTAAGTCTCATTCTAAGGTTTGTCTTAGTTCGTCCCAAGTTAGTGTCTTTCTAAGGACAACTTAGACAAACCTTAGAATGAGACTAACGAGACAAACTTAGGACGAACAAAGACAAACTTATGTCTCATTCTAAGGTTTGTCTAAGTTGGTCCCAAGTTAGTCTCTTTCTAAGGATGAACTTAGATAAACCTTAGAATGAGAGTGACGAGACTAACTTGGGACGAACAAAGACAAACTTAAGTCCCATTCTAAGGTTTGTCTAAGTTCGTCCCTAGTTAGTCTCCTTCTAAGGACGAACTTAGACAAACCTTAGAATGAGACTAACGAGACTAACTTGGGACGAACAAAGACAAACTTAAGTCCCATTCTAAGGTTTGTCTTAGTTCGTCCCAAGTTAGTCTCTTTCTAAGGACGAACTTAGACAAACCTTAGAATGAGACTAACTTGGGACAATCAAAGACAAACTTAAGTCTCATTCTAAGGTTTATCTAAGTTCGTCCCAAGTTATTCTCTTTCTAAGGACGAACTTAGACAAACCTTAGAAAGAGACTAACGAGACTAACTTTGGACGAACAAAGAAAAACGTTAGTCTCATTCTAAGGTTTGTCTAAGTTCGTCCCAAGTTATTCTCTTTCTAAGGACGAACTTAGACAAACCTTAGAATGAGACTAACGAGACTAACTTTGGATGAACAAAGAAAAACGTTAATCTCATTCTAAGGTTTGTCTTAGTTCGTCCCAAGTTAGTCTCTTTCTAAGGACGAACTTAGACAAACCTTAGAATGAGACTGACGAGACTAACTTGGGATGAACAAAGACAAACTTAAGTCCCATTCTAAGGTTTGTCTTAGTTCGTCCCAAGTTACTCTCTTTCTAAGGACAACTTAGACAAACCTTAGAATGAGACTAACGAGATTAACTTGGGATGAACAAAGACAAACTTAAGTGACATTCTAAGGTTTGTCTTAGTTCGTCCCAAGTTAGTCTCTTTCTAAGGACGAACTTAGACAAACCTTAGAATGAGACTAACGAGACAAACTTGGGAGGAACAAAGACAAACTTAAGTCTTATTCTAAGGTTTGTCTAAGTTCGTCCCAAGTTAGTCTCTTTCTAAGGACAAACTTAGACAAACCTTAGAATGAGACTAACGAGACAAACTTGGGACGAACAAAGACAAACTTAAGTCCCATTCTAAGGTTTGTCTAAGTTCGTCCCGAGTTAGTCTCTTTCTAAGGACGAACTAGGACAAACCTTAGAATGAGACTAACGAGCCTAACTTGGGACGAACAAAGATAAACTAAAGTCCCATTCTAAGGTTTGTCTTAGTTCGTCCCAAGTTAGTGTCTTTCTAAGGACAACTTAGACAAACCTTAGAATGAGACTAACGAGACTAACTTGGGACGAACAAAGACAAACTTAAGTCTCATTCTAAGGTTTGTCTAAGTTCGTCCCAAGTTAGTCTCTTTCTAAGGACGAACTTAGACAAACCTTAGAATGAGACTAGCGAGACAAACTTGGGACGAACAAAGACAAACTTAAGTCCCATTCTAAGGTTTGTCTAAGTTCATCCCAAGTTAGTCTCTTTCTAACGACAAACTTAGACAAACCTTAGAATGAGACTAACGAGACTAACTTGGGACGAACAAAGACAAACTTAAGTCCCATTATAAGGTTTGTCATAGTTCGTCCCAAGTTAGTCTCTTTCTAAGGATGAACATAGACAAACCTTAGAACAAGACTAACTTAGGACGAACAAAAACAAACTTAAGTCTCATTCTAAGGTTTGTCTAAGTTCGTCCCAAGTTATTCTCTTTCTAAGGACGAACTTAGACAAACCTTAGAATGAGACTAACGCGACTAACTTTGGACGAACAAAGAAAAACGTTAATCTCATTCTAAGGTTCGTCTTAGTTCGTCCCAAGTTAGTCTCTTTCTAAGGACGAACTTAGACAAACCTTAGAATGAGACTAACGAGACTAACTTGGGATGAACAAAGACAAACTTAAGTCCCATTCTAAGGTTTGTCTTAGTTCGTCCCAAGTTACTCTCTTTCTAAGGACAACTTAGACAAACCTTAAAATGAGACTAACGAGATTAACTTGGGACGAACAAAGACAAACTTAAGTGTCATTCTAAGGTTTGTCTAAGTTCGTCCCAAGTTAGTCTCTTTCTAAGGACGAACTTAGACAAACCTTAGAATGAGACTAACGAGACAAACTTGGGACGAACAAAGACAAACTTAAGTCTCATTCTACGGTTTGTCTAAGTTCATCCCAAGTTAGTCTCTTTCTAAGGACGAACATAGACAAACCTTAGAACAAGACTAACTTGGGACGAACAAAGACAAACTTAAGTCTCATTCTAAGGTTTGTCTAAGTTCGTCCCAAGTTATTCTCTTTCTAAGGACGAACTTAGTCAAACCTTAGAATGAGACTAAAGAGACTAACTTTGGACGAACAAAGAAAAACGTTAGTCTCATTCTAAGGTTTGTCTTAGTTCGTCCCAAGTTAGTCTCTTTCTAGGGACAAACTTAGACAAACCTTAGAATGAGACTAACGAGACTAACTTGGGACGAACAAAGACAAACTTAAGTCCCATTCTAAGGTTTGTCTTAGTTCGTCCCAAGTTAGTGTCTTTCTAAGGACAAATTAGACAAACCTTAGAATGAGACTAACGAGACTAACTTGGGACGAACAAAGACAAACTTAAGTCTCATTCTAAGGTTTGTCTAAGTTCGTCCCAAGTTAGTCTCTTTCTAAGGACGAACTTAGACAAACCTTAGAATGAGACTAGCGAGACAAACTTGGGACGAACAAAGACAAACTTAAGGCCCATTCTAAGGTTTGTCTAAGTTCATCCCAAGTTAGTCTCTTTCTAAGGACGAAATTAGACAAACCTTAGAATGAGACTAACGAGACAAACTTGGGACGAACAAAGACAAACTTAAGTCTCATTCTAAGGTTTATCTAAGTTCATCCCAAGTTAGTCTCTTTCTAAGGACGAACTTAGACAAACCTTAGAATGAGACTAACTGGGGACGAACAAAGACAAACTTAAGTCCCATTATAAGGTTTGTCATAGTTCGTCCCAAGTTAGTCTCTTTCTAAGGACGAACATAGACAAACCTTAGAACAAGACTAACTTGGGACGAACAAAGACAAACTTAAGTCTCATTCTAAGGTTTGTCTATGTTCGTCCCAAGTTATTCTCTTTCTAAGGACGAACTTAGACAAACCTTAGAATGAGACTAACGAGACTAACTTTGGACGAACAAAGAAAAACGTTAATCTCATTCTAAGGTTCGTCTTAGTTCGTCCCAAGTTAGTCTCTTTCTAAGGACGAACTTAGACAAACCTTAGAATGAGACTAACGAGACTAACTTGGGATGAACAAAGACAAACTTAAGTCCCATTCTAAGGTTTGTCTTAGTTCGTCCCAAGTTACTCTCTTTCTAAGGACAACTTAGACAAACCTTAAAATGAGACTAACGAGATTAACTTGGGACGAACAAAGACAAACTTAAGTGTCATTCTAAGGTTTGTCTAAGTTCGTCCCAAGTTAGTCTCTTCCTAAGGACGAACTTAGACAAACCTTAGAATGAGACTAACGAGACAAACTTGGGACGAACAAAGACAAACTTAAGTCTCATTCTACGGTTTGTCTAAGTTCATCCCAAGTTAGTCTCTTTCTAAGGACGAACTTAGAGAAACCTTAGAATGAGACTAACGAGACAAACTTGGGACGAACAAAGACAAACTTAAGTCTCATTCTAAGGTTTATCTAAGTTCGTCCCAAGTTAGTCTCTTTCTAAGGACGAACTTAGATAAACCTTCGAATGAGACTAACGAGACTAACTTGGGACGAACAAAGACAAACTTAAGTCCCATTTTATGGTTTGTCTTAGTTCGTCCCAAGTTAGTCTCTTTCTAAGGACAACTTAGACAAACCTTAGAATGAGACTAACGAGAGTAACTTGGGACGAACAAAGACAAACTTAAGTCTCATTCTAAGGTTTGTCTAAGTTCGTCCCAAGTTAGTCTCTTTCTAAGGACGAACTTAGACAAACCTTAGAATGAGACTAACGAGACAAACTTGGGACGAACAAAGACAAACTGAAGTCCCATTCTAAGGTTTGTCTTAGTTCGTCCCAAGTTAGTGTCTTTCTAAGGACAACTTAGACAAACCTTAGAATGAGACTAACGAGACTAATTTGGGACGAACAAAGACAAACTTAAGTCTCATTCTAAGGTTTGTCTAAGTTCGTCCCAAGTTAGTCTCTTTCTAAGGACGAACTTAGACAAACCTTAGAATGACACTAACGAGACTAACTTGGGAGGAACAAAGACAAACTCAAGTCTCATTCTAAGGTTTGTCTAAGTTCGTCCCAAGTTAGTCTCTTTCTAAGGATGAACTTAGACAAACCTTAGAATGAGACTAACGAGACAAACTTGGGACGAACAAAGACAAACTTAAGTCCCATTCTAAGGTTTGTCTAAGTTCGTCCCGAGTTAGTCTCTTTCTAAGGATGAACTAGGACAAACCTTAGAATCAGACTAACGAGCCTAACTTGGGACGAACAAAGATAAACTAAAGTCCCATTCTAAGGTTTGTCTTAGTTCGTCCCAAGTTAGTGTCTTTCTAAGGACAACTTAGACAAACCTTAGAATGAGACTAACGAGACTAACTTGGGACGAACAAAGACAAACTTAAGTCTCATTCTAAGGTTTGTCTAAGTTCGTCCCAAGTTAGTCTCTTTCTAAGGACGAACTTAGACAAACCTTAGAATGAGACTAGCGAGACAAACTTGGGACGAACAAAGACAAACTTAAGTCCCATTCTAAGGTTTGTCTAAGTTCATCCCAAGTTAGTCTCTTTCTAAGGACAAACTTAGACAAACCTTAGAATGAGACTAACGAGACTAACTTGGGACAAACAAAGACAAACTTAAGTCCCATTATAAGGTTTGTCATAGTTCGTCCCAAGTTAGTCTCTTTCTAAGGACGAACATAGACAAACCTTAGAACAAGACTAACTTAGGACGAAGAAAGACAAACTTAAGTCTCATTCTAAGGTTTGTCTAAGTTCGTCCCAAGTTATTCTCTTTCTGAGGACGAACTTAGACAAACCTTAGAATTGGACTAACGAGACTAACTTTGGACGAACAAAGAAAAACGTTAATCTCATTCTAAGGTTCGTCTTAGTTCGTCCCAAGTTAGTCTCTTTCTAAGGACGAACTTAGACAAACCTTAGAATGAGACTAACGAGACTAACTTGGGATGAACAAAGACAAACTTAAGTCCCATTCTAAGGTTTGTCTTAGTTCATCCCAAGTTACTCTCTTTCTAAGGACAACTTAGACAAACCTTAAAATGAGACTAACGAGATTAACTTGGGACGAACAAAGACAAACTTAAGTGTCATTCTAAGGTTTGTCTAAGTTCGTCCCAAGTTAGTCTCTTTCTAAGGACGAACTTAGACAAACCTTAGAATGAGACTAACGAGACAAGTAAGGCGACAAGTCAGCCACGTTGAAAGTGGGACTCATCGCATAGTCTTCTGGAAGTTCAATCTTGTAGGCATTGTCATTTATTTTTGCTAACACTTTGAATGGTCCATCCCCACGAGGCATGAGTTTGGACTTGCGTTTCTCCGGAAAACGTTCTTTACGTAGATGTATCCAAACTAGATCTCCGGGTTCAAACGTTACCTTCTTTCGGTTGTTGCATATCCAAACTAGACTAACGTTACCTTCTAACGAGACAAACTTGGGACGAACAAAGACAAACTTAAGTCTCATTCTACGATTTGTCTAAGTTCATGCCAAGTTAGTCTCTTTCTAAGGACGAACTTAGACAAACCTTAGAATGAGACTAACGAGACAAACTTGGGACGAACGAAGACAAACTTAAGTCTCATTCTAAGGTTTATCTAAGTTCGTCCCAAGTTAGTCTCTTTCTATGGACGAACTTAGATAAACCTTCGAATGAGACTAACGAGACTAACTTGGGCCGAACAAAGACAAACTTAAGTCCCATTTTAAGGTT
The DNA here is from genome assembly GCA_033675215.1 of Rhodiola kirilowii. Taxonomy (NCBI): domain Eukaryota; kingdom Viridiplantae; phylum Streptophyta; class Magnoliopsida; order Saxifragales; family Crassulaceae; genus Rhodiola; species Rhodiola kirilowii. The sequence goes on from JAUCNB010000045.1 coordinate 297,569, forward strand.
TGTCTTAGTTCGTCCCAAGTTAGTCTCTTTCTAAGGACAACTTAGACAAACCTTAGAATGAGACTAACGAGAGTAACTTGGGACGAACAAAGACAAACTTAAGTCTCATTCTAAGGTTTGTCTAAGTTCGTCCCAAGTTAGTCTCTTTCTAAGGACGAACTTAGACAAACCTCAGAATGAGACTAACGAGACAAACTTGGGACGAACAAAGACAAACTTAAGTCTCATTCTAAGGTTTGTCTAAGTTCGTCCCAAGTTAGTCTCTTTCTAAGGACGAACTTAGATAAACCTTAGAATGAGACTGACGAGACTAACTTGGGACGAACAAAGACAAACTTAAGTCCCATTCTAAGGTTTCTCTAAGTTCGTCCCAAGTTAGTCTCTTTCTAAGGACAAACTTAGACAAACCTTAGAATGAGACTAACTTGGGACGAACAAAGACAAACTTAAGTCTCATTCTAAGGTTTGTCTAAGTTCGTCCCAAGTTATTCTCTTTCTAAGGACGAACTTAGACAAACCTTAGAATGAGACTAACGAGACTAACTTTGGACGAACAAAGAAAAACGGTAGTCTCATTCTAAGGTTTGTCTTAGTTCGTCCCAAGTTAGTCTCTTTCTAGGGACAAACTTAGACAAACCTTAGAATGAGACTAAGGAGACTAACTTGGGACGAACAAAGACAAACTTAAGTCCCATTCTAAGGTTTGTCTTAGTTCGTCCCAAGTTAGTGTCTTTCTAAGGACAACTTAGACAAACCTTAAAAGGAGACTAACGAGACTAACTTGGGACGAACAAAGACAAACTTAAGTCTCATTCTAAGGTTTGTCTAAGTTCGTCCCAAGTTAGTCTCTTTCTAAGGACGAACTTAGACAAACCTTAGAATGAGACTAGCGAGACAAACTTGGGACGAACAAAGACAAACTGATACGGGGCGGAAGCGGGACTTCACGATGTAGGATTTGATGGAGGAGGATAGGTAGTGCAACCCGACGACTCTTGAAGCCAACCACTGCTTGTGCAATGACCTGCAACAAGTAATTGCCTAACCACACTCTAAGTTTCCAAACCACACAACCACGCACGAAGTTGGAAGCACAATTTTGTTGCCGTCGAACGACCGCTTATGCAATCTCACAAGGAAACTACAAGAGCAAGGGGGTAGAGAACTCTCTCTTGAAAAAAGATGTAGCAATAGCTAAATCTGAAATGTTGATGAATAAAATTTCCAAAATCTGATTGTGTTTTCAAAATACATGTAGATGAGGATTAATACTAAGAAATGAAAGTAAATGCATGTGTTGTGGACTTGTGCATCCACCATGGGATCTTGAGTAGCCTCTTTTGAGCAATGAGCAGCCACCATGGAGTCTTGTGCATTCTCCTTTGATCCTTGTTCAGCCATAAGTGCCCATGATTGATCTTTGTGCAATACTATTAATAGCCATGCTTTCAATTTGTGCTTGGTTTGATGTGCTAAGGGAAAAGCATCAATTCTGGTCCTTTATTGCTTTCTTTCTTGCACTAAATGATGTTAGACTTCTCCCTTTGTTCTTCGTGCATGAGTCCTCCATAAGTGTCCCTTCTTTATGTCCATCCACTTTTGAGAATCTGAGTAATAAAAGCACACTAGATTGAGGCAGCATAAAGTTCTCATCAATTGTAGTATAACAATCAACTAGGAGTGAATTCACCTCTTGTTGAATTTGTTTTGCTCGGTTCCTAGTCATTGGACCTTTGAAAGCTTCTTTCATCGATGCATCAGCTTGTAGTTGTATATGATTACTTGTAATAGTAGATGACCGACGAGGTGAGGCTAGTGTGTCCTCATCATCCTCCCCCTCTTCAAAAAGAGTCGTCCTCGACTCTGATTCTTCTTCACCCAAGTAAGGCGACAAGTCAGCCACGTTGAAAGTGGGACTCACCGCATAGTCTTCTGGAAGTTCAATCTTGTAGGCATTGTCATTTATTTTTGCAAACACTTTGAATGGTCCATCCCCACGAGGCATGAGTTTGGACTTGCGTTTCTCCGGAAAACGTTCTTTACGTAGATGTATCCAAACTAGATCTCCGGGTTCAAACGTTACCTTCTTTTGGGACGAACAAAGACAAACTTAAGTCCCATTATAAGGTTTGTCATAGTTCGTCCCAAGTTAGTCACTTTCTAAGGACGAACATAGACAAACCTTAGAACAAGACTAACTTAGGACGAACAAAGACAAACTTAAGTCTCATTCTAAGGTTTGTCTAAGTTCGTCCCAAGTTATTCTCTTTCTAAGGACGAACTTAGACAAACCTTAGAATGAGACTAACGAGACTAACTTTGGACGAACAAAGAAAAACGTTAATCTCATTCTAAGGTTCGTCTTAGTTCGTCCCAAGTTACTCTCTTTCTAAGGACAACTTAGACAAACCTTAAAATGAGACTAACGAGATTAACTTGGGACGAACAAAGACAAACTTAAGTGTCATTCTAAGGTTTGTCTAAGTTCGTCCCAAGTTAGTCTCTTTCTAAGGACGAACTTAGACAAACCTTAGAATGAGACTAACGAGACAAACTTGGGACGAACAAAGACAAACTTAAGTCTCATTCTACGGTTTGTCTAAGTTCATCCCAAGTTAGTCTCTTTCTAAGGACGAACTTAGACAAACCTTAGAATGAGACTAACGAGACAAACTTGGGACGAACAAAGACAAACTTAAGTCTCATTCTAAGGTTTATCTAAGTTCGTCCCAAGTTAGTCTCTTTCTATGGACGAACTTAGATAAACCTTCGAATGAGACTAACGAGACTAACTTGGGACGAACAAAGACAAACTTAAGTCCCATTTTAAGGTTTGTCTTAGTTCGTCCCAAGTTAGTCTCTTTCTAAGGACAACTTAGACAAACCTTAGAATGAGACTAACGAGAGTAACTTGGGACGAACAAAGACAAACTTAAGTCTCATTCTAAGGTTTGTCTAAGTTCGTCCCAAGTTAGTCTCTTTCTAAGGACGAACTTAGTCAAACCTCAGAATGAGACTAACGAGACAAACTTAGGACGAACAAAGACAAACTTAAGTCTCATTCTAAGGTTTGTCTAAGTTCGTCCCAAGTTAGTCTCTTTCTAAGGACGAACTTAGATAAACCTTAGAATGAGACTGACGAGACTAACTTGGGACGAACAAAGACAAACTTAAGTCCCATTCTAAGGTTTGTCTAAGTTCGTCCCAAGTCAGTCTCTTTCTAAGGACAAACTTAGACAAACCTTAGAATGAGACTAACTTGGGACGAACAAAGACAAACTTAAGTCTCATTCTAAGGTTTGTCTAAGTTCGTCCCAAGTTATTCTCTTTCTAAGGACGAACTTAGTCAAACCTTAGAATGAGACTAACGAGACTAACTTTGGACGAACAAAGAAAAACGTTAGTCTCATTCTAAGGTTTGTCTTAGTTCGTCCCAAGTTAGTCTCTTTCTAGGGACAAACTTAGACAAACCTTAGAATGAGACTAACGAGACTAACTTGGGACGAACAAAGACAAACTTAAGTCCCATTCTAAGGTTTGTCTTAGTTCGTCCCAAGTTAGTGTCTTTCTAAGGACAACTTAGACAAACCTTAGAATGAGACTAACGAGACTAACTTGGGACGAACAAAGACAAACTTAAGTCTCATTCTAAGGTTTGTCTAAGTTCGTCCCAAGTTAGTCTCTTTCTAAGGACGAACTTAGACAAACCTTAGAATGAGACTAGCGAGACAAACTTGGGACGAACAAAGACAAACTTAAGTCCCATTCTAAGGTTTGTCTAAGTTCATCCCAAGTTAGTCTCTTTCTAAGGACGAAATTAGACAAACCTTAGAATGAGACTAACGAGACAAACTTGGGACGAACAAAGACAAACTTAAGTCTCATTCTAAGGTTTATCTAAGTTCGTCCCAAGTTAGTCTCTTTCTAAGGACGAACTTAGACAAACCTTAGAATGAGACTAACTTGGGACGAACAAAGACAAACTTAAGTCCCATTATAAGGTTTGTCATAGTTCGTCCCAAGTTAGTCTCTTTCTAAGGACGAACATAGACAAACCTTAGAACAAGACTAACTTGGGACGAACAAAGACAAACTTAAGTCTCATTCTAAGGTTTGTCTAAGTTCGTCCCAAGTTATTCTCTTTCTAAGGACAAACTTAGACAAACCTTAGAATGAGACTAACGAGACTAACTTTGGACGAACAAAGAAAAACGTTAATCTCATTCTGAGGTTTGTCTTAGTTCGTCCCAAGTTAGTCTCTTTCTAAGGACAAACTTAGACAAACCTTAGAATGAGACTAACGAGACTAACTTGGGACGAACAAAGACAAACTTAAGTCCCATTCTAAGGTTTGTCTTAGTTCATCCCAAGTTAGTGTCATTCTAAGGACAACTTAGACAAACCTTAGAATGAGACTAACGAGATTAACTTGGGACGAACAAAGACAAACTTAATTGTCATTCTAAGGTTTGTCTAAGTAAATCCCAAGTTAGTCTCTTTCTAAGGACGAACTTAGACAAACCTTAGAATGAGACTAACGAGACAAACTTGGGACGAACAAAGACAAACTTAAGTCTCATTCAAAGGTTTGTCTAAGTTCGTCCCAAGTTAGTCTCTTTCTAAGGACGAACTTAGACAAACCTCAAAATGAGACTAACGAGACAAACTTGGGACGAACAAAGACAAACTTAAGTCTCATTCTAAGGTTTATCTAAGTTCGTCCCAAGTTAGTCTCTTTCTAAGGACGAACTCAGATAAACCTTCGAATGAGACTAACGAGACTAACTTGGGACGAACAAAGACAAACTTAAGTCCCATTTTAAGGTATGTCTTAGTTCGTCCCAAGTTACTCTCTTTCTAAGGACAACTTAGACAAACCTTAAAATGAGACTAACGAGATTAACTTGGGACGAACAAAGACAAACTTAAGTGTCATTCTAAGGTTTGTCTAAGTTCGTCCCAAGTTAGTCTCTTTCTAAGGACGAACTTAGACAAACCTTAGAATGAGACTAACGAGACTAACTTGGGACGAACAAAGACAAACTTAAGTCTCATTCTACGGTTTGTCTAAGTTCATCCCAAGTTAGTCTCTTTCTAAGGACGAACTTAGACAAACCTTAGAATGAGACTAACGAGACAAACTTGGGACGAACAAAGACAAACTTAAGTCTCATTCTAAGGTTTATCTAAGTTCGTCCCAAGTTAGTCTCTTTCTAAGGACGAACTTAGATAAACCTTCGAATGAGACTAACGAGACTAACTTGGGACGAACAAAGACAAACTTAAGTCCCATTTTAAGGTTTGTCTTAGTTCGTCCCAAGTTTGTCTCTTTCTAAGGACAACTTAGACAAACCTTAGAATGAGACTAACGAGAGTAACTTGGGACGAACAAAGACAAACTTAAGTCTCATTCTAAGGTTTGTCTAAGTTCGTCCCAAGTTAGTCTCTTTCTAAGGATGAACTTAGACAAACCTTAGAATGAGACTAACGAGACTAACTTGGGAGGAACAAAGACAAACTTAAGTCTTATTCTAAGGTTTGTCTAAGTTCGTCCCAAGTTAGTCTCTTTCTAAGGACGAACTTAGACAAACTTTAAAATGAGACTAACGAGACAAACTTGGGACGAACAAAGACAAACTTAAGTCCCATTCTAAGGTTTGTCTAAGTTCGTCCCGAGTTAGTCTCTTTCTAAGGACGAACTAGGACAAACCTTAGAATGAGACTAACGAGACTAACTTGGGACGAACAAAGACAAACTTAAGTCTCATTCTACGGTTTGTCTAAGTTCATCCCAAGTTAGTCTCTTTCTAAGGACGAACTTAGACAAACCTTAGAATGAGACTAACGAGACAAACTTGGGACGAACAAAGACAAACTTAAGTCTCATTCTAAGGTTTATCTAAGTTCGTCCCAAGTTAGTCTCTTTCTAAGGACGAACTTAGATAAACCTTCGAATGAGACTAACGAGACTAACTTGGGACGAACAAAGACAAACTTAAGTCCCATTTTAAGGTTTGTCTTAGTTCGTCCCAAGTTAGTCTCTTTCTAAGGACAACTTAGACAAACCTTAGAATGAGACTAACGAGAGTAACTTGGGACGAACAAAGACAAACTTAAGTCTCATTCTAAGGTTTGTCTAAGTTCGTCCCAAGTTAGTCTCTTTCTAAGGATGAACTTAGACAAACCTTAGAATGAGACTAACGAGACTAACTTGGGAGGAACAAAGACAAACTTAAGTCTTATTCTAAGGTTTGTCTAAGTTCGTCCCAAGTTAGTCTCTTTCTAAGGACGAACTTAGACAAACCTTAAAATGAGACTAACGAGACAAACTTGGGACGAACAAAGACAAACTTAAGTCCCATTCTAAGGTTTGTCTAAGTTCGTCCCGAGTTAGTCTCTTTCTAAGGACGAACTAGGACAAACCTTAGAATGAGACTAACGAGCCTAACTTGGGACGAACAAAGATAAACTAAAGTCCCATTCTAAGGTTTGTCTTAGTTCGTCCCAAGTTAGTGTCTTTCTAAGGACAACTTAGACAAACCTTAGAATGAGACTAACGAGACTAACTTGGGACGAACAAAGACAAACTTAAGTCTCATTCTAAGGTTTGTCTAAGTTCGTCCCAAGTTAGTCTCTTTCTAAGGACGAACTTAGACAAACCTTAGGATGAGACTAGCGAGACAAACTTGGGACGAACAAAGACAAACTTAAGTCCCATTCTAAGGTTTGTCTAAGTTCATCCCAAGTTAGTCTCTTTCTAAGGACAAATATAGACAAACCTTAGAATGAGACTAACGAGACTAACTTGGGACGAACAAAGACAAACTTAAGTCCCATTATAAGGTTTGTCATAGTTCATCCCAAGTTAGTCTCTTTCTAAGGACGAACATAGACAAACCATAGAACAAGACTAACTTAGGACGAACAAAGACAAACTTAAGTCTCATTCTAAGGTTTGTCTAAGTTCGTCCCAAGTTATTCTCTTTCTAAGGACGAACTTAGACAAACCTTAGAATGAGACTAACGAGACTAACTTTGGACGAACAAAGAAAAACGTTAATCTCATTCTAAGGTTCGTCTTAGTTCGTCCCAAGTTAGTCTCTTTCTAAGGACGAACTTAGACAAACCTTAGAATGAGACTAACGAGACTAACTTGGGATGAACAAAGACAAACTTAAGTCCCATTCTAAGGTTTGTCTTAGTTCGTCCCAAGTTACTCTCTTTCTAAGGACAACTTAGACAAACCTTAAAATGAGACAAACGAGATTAACTTGGGACGAACAAAGACAAACTTAAGTGTCATTCTAAGGTTTGTCTAAGTTCGTCCCAAGTTAGTCTCTTTCTAAGGAAGAACTTAGACAAACCTTAGAATGAGACTAACGAGACAAACTTGGGACGAACAAAGACAAACTTAAGTCTCATTCTACGGTTTGTCTAAGTTCATCCCAAGTTAGTCTCTTTCTAAGGACGAACATAGACAAACCTTAGAACAAGACTAACTTGGGACGAACAGAGACAAACTTAAGTCTCATTCTAAAATTTGTCTAAGTTCGTCCCAAGTTATTCTCTTTCTAAGGACGAACTTAGTCAAACCTTAGAATGAGACTAACGAGACTAACTTTGGACGAACAAAGAAAAACGTTAATCTCATTCTAAGGTTCGTCTTAGTTCGTCCCAAGTTAGTCTCTTTCTAAGGACGAACTTAGACAAACCTTAGAATGAGACTAACGAGACTAACTTGGGATGAACAAAGACAAACTTAAGTCCCATTCTAAGGTTTGTCTTAGTTCGTCCCAAGTTACTCTCTTTCTAAGGACAACTTAGACAAACCTTAAAATGAGACAAACGAGATTAACTTGGGACGAACAAAGACAAACTTAAGTGTCATTCTAAGGTTTGTCTAAGTTCGTCCCAAGTTAGTCTCTTTCTAAGGACGAACTTAGACAAACCTTAGAATGAGACTAACGAGACAAACTTGGGACGAACAAAGACAAACGTAAGTCTCATTCTACGGTTTGTTTAAGTTCGTCCCAAGTTAGTCTCTTTCTAAGGACGAACTTAGACAAACCTTAGAATGAGACTAACGAGACTAACTTGGGACGAACAAAGACAAACTTAAGTCCCATTCTAAGGTTTGTCTTAGTTCGTCCCAAGTTAGTGTCTTTCTAAGGACAACTTAGACAAACCTTAGAATGAGACTAACGAGACTAACTTGGGACGAACAAAGACAAACCATAGAACAAGACTAACTTAGGACGAACAAAGACAAACCTAAGTCTCATTCTAAGGTTTGTCTAAGTTCGTCCCAAGTTTGTTTCTTTCTATAGACGAAGTTAGACAAACCTTAGAATGAGACTAACGAGACTAACTTGGGACGAACAAAGACAAACTTAAGTCCCATTCTAAGGTTTGTCTTAGTTCGCCCTAAGTTAGTTTCTTTCTATGGACGAACTTAGACAAACCTTAGAATGAGACTAACAAGACTAACTTGGGACGAACAAAGACAAACTTAAGTCTCACTATAAGGTTTGTCTAAGTTCGTCCCAAGGTATTCTCTTTCTAAGGACAAACTTAGACATACCTTAGAATGAGACTAACAAGACTAACTTTGGACGAACAAAGAAAAACGTTTGTCTGATTCTAAGGTTTGTCTTAGTTCGTCCTAATTTTGTCTCTTTCTAAGGACGAACTTAGACAAACCTTAGAATGAGACTAACGAGACTAACTTGGGACGAACAAAGACAAACTTAAGTCCCATTCTAAGGTTTGTCTTAGTTCTTCCCAAGTTAGTCTCTTTCTAAGGACAACTTAGACAAACCTTAGAATGAGACTTACGAGACTAACTTGGGACGAACAAAGACAAACTTAAGTCGCATTCTAAGGTTTGTCTAAGTTCGTCCCAAGTTAGTCTGTTTCTAAGGACTAACTTAGACAAACCTTAGAATGAGTCTAACGAGACAAACTTGGGAGGAACAAAGACAAACTTAAGTCTCATTCTAAGGTTTGTCTAAGTTCGTCCCAAGTTATTCTCTTTCTAAGGACGAACTTAGACAAACCTTAGAATGAGACTAACGAGACTAACGTGGGACGAACACAGACAAACTTAAGTCCCATTCTAAGGTTTGTCTTAGTTCGTCCCAAGTTAGTCTCTTTCTAAGGACGAACTAGGACAAACCTTAGAATGAGACTAACGAGACTAACTTGGGACGAACAAAGACAAACTTAAGTCCCATTCTAAGGTTTGTCTTAGTTCGTCCCAAGTTAGTCTCTTTCTAAGGACGAACTTAGACAAACCTTAGAATGAGACTAACGAGACTAACTTGGGACGAACAAAGACAAACTTAAGTCTCATTCTAAGGTTTGTCTTAGTTCGTCCCAAGTTATTCTCTTTCTAAGGACGAACTTAGACAAACCTTAGAATGAGACTAACGAGACTAACTTTGGACGAACAAAGAAAAACGTTAGTCTCATTCTAAGGTTTGTCTTAGTTCGTCCCAAGTTAGTCTCTTTCTAAGGACGAACTTAGGCAAACCTTAGAATGAGACTAACGAGACTAACTTGGGATGATCAAAGACAAACTTAAGTCCCATTCTAAGGTTTGTCTTAGTTCGTCCCAAGTTAGTCTCTTTCTAAGGACGAACTTAGACAAACCTTAGAATGAGACTAACGAGACTAACTTGGGACGAACAAAGACAAACTTAAGTCTCATTCTAAGGTTTGTCTAAGTTCATCCCAAGTTATTCTCTTTCTAAGGACGAACTTAGACAAACCTTAGAATGAGACTAACGAGACTAACTTTGGACGAACAATGAAAAACTTAAGTGTCATTCTAAGGTTTGTCTAAGTTCGTCCCAAGTTAGTCTCTTTCTAAGGAAGAACTTAGACAAACCTTAGAAGGAGACTAACGAGACTAACTTGGGACGAACAAAGACAAACTTAAGTCTCATTCTAAGGTTTGTCTAAGTTCGTCTCAAGTCAGTCTCTTTCTAATGACGAACTTAGACAAACCTTAGAATGAGACTAACGATACTAACTTGGGACGAACAAAGACTAACTTAAGTCTCATTCTAAGGTTTGTCTAAGTTCGTCCCAAGTTAGTCTCTTTCTAAGGACGAACTTAGACAAACCTTAGAATGAGACTAATGAGACAAACTTGGGACGAATAATGACAAACTTAAGTCTCATTCTAAGGTTTGTCTAATTTCGTCCCAAGTTAGTCTCTTTCTAAGGACGAACTTAGATAAACCTTAGAATGAGACTGACGAGACTAACTTGGGACGAAAAAAGACAAACTTAAGTCCCATTCTAAGGTTTTTCTATGTTCGTCCCAAGTTTGTCTCTTTCTAAGGACGAACGTAGACAAACCTTAGAACGAGACTAACGAAACTAACTTGGGACGAACAAAGACAAACTTAAGTCCCATTCTAAGGTTTGTCTTAGTTCGTCCCAAGTTAGTCTCTTTCTAAGGACGAACTTAGACAAACCTTAGAATGAGACTAACGAGACTAACTTGGGACGAACAATGACAAACTTAAGTCCCATTCTAAAGTTTGTCTTAGTTCGTCCCAAGTTAGTCTCTTTCTAAGGATGAACTTAGACAAACCTTTGAATGAGACTAACGAGACTAACTTGGGACGAACAAAGACAAAAGTAAATCTAATTCTAAGGTTGGTCTAAGTTCGTCCCAAGTTATCTCTTTCTAAGGACGAACTTAGACAAACCTTAGAAGTAGACTAACGAGACAAACTTGGGACGAACAAAAACAAACTTAAGTCTCATTCTAAGGTTTGTCTAAGTTCGTCCCAAGTTAGTTTCTTTCTAAGGACGAACTTAGACAAACCTTAGAATGAGACTAACGAGACTAACGTGGGACGAACAAATACAAACTTAAGTCCTATTCTAAGGGTTGTCTAAGTTCGTCCCAAGTTAGTCTCTTTCTAAGGTTGACTTAGACAAACCTTAGAATGAGACTAACGAGACTAACTTGGGACGAACAAAGACAAACTTAAGTCTCATTCTAAGGTTTGTCTAAGGTCGTCCCAAGTTAGTCTCTTTCTAAGGACGAACTTAGACAAACCTTAGAATGAGACTAACGAGACTAACTGTGGACGAACAAAGAAAAACGTTAGTCTCATTCTAAGGTTTGTCTTAGTTCGTCCAGGGTTAGTCTCTTTCTAAGGACGAACTTAGACAAACCTTAGAATGAGACTAACGAGACTAACTTGGGACGAACAAAGACAAACTTAAGTCCCATTCTAAGGTTTGTCTTAGTTCATCCCAAGTTAGTCTCTTTCTAATGACGAACTTTGACAAACCTTAGAATGAGACTAACGAGACTAACTTGGGACGAACAAGGACAAACTTAAGTCTCATTCTAAGGTTTGTCTAAGTTCGTCCCAAGTTAGTCTCTTTCTAAGGACGAACTTAGACAAACCTTAGAATGAGACTAATGAGACTAATGTGGGACGAACAAATACAAACTTAAGTCCTATTCTAAGGTTTGTCTAAGTTCGTCCCAAGTTAGTCTCTTTCTAAGGTCGAACTTAGACAAACCTTAGAATGAGACTAACGAGACTAACTTGGGACAAACAAAGACAAACTTAAGTCTCATTCTAAGGTTTGTCTAAGGTCGTCCCAAGTTAGTCTCTTTCTAAGGACGAACTTAGACAAACCTTAGAATGAGACTAACAAGACTAACTGTGGACGAACAAAGAAAAACGTTAGTCTCATTCTAAGGTTTGTCTTAGTTCGTCCAAGGTTAGTCTCTTTCTAAGGATGAACTTAGACAAACCTTAGAATGAGACTAACGAGACTAACTTGGGACGAACAAAGACAAACTTAAGTCCCATTCTAAGGTTTGTCTTAGTTCATCCCAAGTTAGTCTCTTTCTAATGACGAACTTAGACAAACCTTAGAAAGAGACTAACGAGACTAACTTGGGACGAACAAGGACAAACTTAAGTCTCATTTTAAGGTTTGTCTTAGTTCGTCCCAAGTTAGTCTCTTTCTAAGGACGAACTTAGACAAACCTTAGAATGAGACTAATGAGACTAACTTGGGACGAACAAAGACAAACTTAAGTCTCATTCTAAGGTTTGTCTAAGTTCGTCCCAAGTTTGTCTCTTTCTAATGACGAACTTAGACAAACCTTAGAATGAGACTAACGAGACTAACTTGGGACGAACAAAGACAAACTTAAATCTCCTTCTAAGGTTTGTCTAAGTTCGTCCCAAGTTAGTCTCTTTCTAAGGATGAACTTAGACAAACCTTAGAATGAGACTAAGCAGACTAACTTGGGACGAACAAAGACAAACTTAAGTCCCATTCTAAGGTTTATCTTAGTTCGTCCAAAGTTAGTCTCTTTCTAAGGACGAACTTGGACGAACCTTAGAATGAGACTAACGAGACTACCTTGGGACGAACAAAGACAAATTTAAGTCTCATTCTAAGGTTTGTCTATGTTCGTCCCAAGTTAGTCTCTTTCTAAGGATGAACTTAGACTAACCTTAGAACGAGACTAACGAGACTAACTTGGGATGAACAAAGACTAACTTAAGTCCCATTCTAAGGTTTGTCTTAGTTCGTCCCAAGTTAGTCTCTTTCTAAGGACGAACTTAGACAAACCTTAGAATGAGACTTACTTGGGACGAACATAGACAAACTTAAGTCTCATTCTAAGGTTTGTCTAAGTTCGTCCCAAGTTATTCTCTTTCTAATGACAAACTTAGACAAACCTTAGAATGAGACTAACAAGACTAACATTGGACGAACAAAGAAAAATGTTAGTCTCATTCTAAGGTTTGTCTTAGTTCGTCCCAAGTTTGTCTCTTTCTAAGGACGAACTTAGACAAACCTTAGAATGAGACTAACGAGACTAACTTTAGACGAACAAAGAAAAACGTTAGTCCCATTCTAAGGTTTGTCTTAGTTCGTCCCAAGTTAGTCTCTTTCTAAGGACAACTTAGACAAACCTTAGAATGAGACTAACGAGACTAACTTGGGACGAACAAAGACAAACTTAAGTCTCATTCTAAAGTTTGTCTAAGTTCGTCCCAAGTTAGTCTCTTTCTAAGGATGAACTTAGACAAACCTTAGAATGAGACTAACGAGACTAACTTGGGACAAACAAAGACAAGCCTAAGTCCCATTCTAAGGTTTGTCTTAGTTCGTCCCAAGTTAGTCTCTTTCTAAGGACGAACTTAGACAAACCTTAGAATGAGACTAACAAGACTAACTTGGGACGAACAAAGACAAACTTAAGCCCCATTCTAAGGTTTGTCTAAGTTCATCCCAAGTTATTCTCTTTCTAAGGACGAACTTAGACAAACCTTAGAATGAGACTAACGAGACTAACTTTGCACGAACAAAGAAAAACGTTAGTCTCATCCTAAGGTTTGTCTTAGTTCGTCCCAAGTTAGTCTCTTTCTAAGGACGAACTTAGACAAACCTTAGAATGAGACTAACGAGACTAACTTGGGACGAACAAAGACAAACTTAAGTACCATTCTAAGGTTTATCTTAGTTCGTCCCAAGTTAGTCTCTTTCTAAGGACGAACTTAGACAAACCTTAGAATGAGATTAACGAGACTAACTTGGGACGAACAAAGACAAACTTAAGTCTCATTCTAAGGTTTGTCTAAGTTCGTCCCAAGTTAGTCTCTTTTAAGGACGAACTTAGACAACCCTTAGAATGAGACTAACGAGACAAACTTGGGACGAACAAAGACAAACTTAAGTCTCATTCTAAGGTTTGTCTAAGTTCGTCCCAATTTAGTTTCTTTCTATAGACGAACTTAGACAAACCTTAGAATGAGACTAACGAGACTAACTTGGGTCGAACAAAGACAAACTTTAGTCCTATTCTAAGGTTTGTCTTAGTTCGTCCCAAGTTAGTCTCTTTCTATGGACGAATTTAGACAAACCTTAGAATGAGACTAATGAGACTAACTTGGGACGAACAAAGACAAGCTTAAGTCTCACCCTAAGGTTTGTCTAAGTTCGTCCCAAGGTATTCTCTTTCTAAGGACGAACTTAGACAAACCTTAGAATGAGACTAACGAGACTAACTTGGGATGAACAAAGACAAACTTAAGTCCAATTGGTTTGTCTTAGTTCGTCCCAAGTTAGTCTCTTTCTAAGGACGAACTTAGACAAACCTTAGAATGAGACTAACGAGACTAACTTGGGACGAACAAAGACAAACTTCAGTCTCATTCTAAGGTTTGTCTAAGTTCGTCCCAAGTTAGTCTCTTTCTAAGGACGAACTTAGACAAACCTTAGAATGAGACTAACGAGACAAACTTGGGACGAACAAAGACAAACTTATGTCTCATTCTAAGGTTTGTCTAAGTTCGTCCCAAGTTAGTCTGTTTCTAAGGACGAACTTAGACAAACCTTAGAATGAGACTAACGAGACAAAGTTGGGACGAACAAAGACAAACTTAAGTCTCATTCTAAGGTTTGTCTAAGTTCGTCCCAAGTTAGTCTCTTTCTAAGGACGAACTTAGACAAACCTTAGAATTAGACTAACGAGACTAACATGGGACGAACAAATACAAACTTAAGTCCTATTCTAAGGTTTGTCTAAGTTCGTCCCAAGTTAGTCTCTTTCTAAGGACGAACTTAGACAAACCTTAGAATGAGACTAACGAGACTAACTTGGGACGAACAAAGACAAACTTAAGTCTCATTCTAAGGTTTGTCTAAGGTCGTCCCAAGTTAGTCTCTTTCTAAGGACGAACTTAGACAAACCTTAGAATGAGACTAACGAGACAAAGTTGGGACGAACAAAGACAAACTTAAGTCTCATTCTAAGGTTTGTCTAAGTTCGTCCCAAGTTAGTCTCTTTCTAAGGACGAACTTAGACAAACCTTAGAATTAGACTAACGAGACTAACATGGGACGAACAAATACAAACTTAAGTCCTATTCTAAGGTTTGTCTAAGTTCGTCCCAAGTTAGTCTCTTTCTAAGGACGAACTTAGACAAACCTTAGAATGAGACTAACGAGAGTAACTTGGGACGAACAAAGACAAACTTAAGTCTCATTCTATGGTTTGTCTAAGGTCGTCCCAAGTTAGTCTCTTTCTAAGGACGAACTTAGACAAACCTTAGAATGAGACTAACGAGACTAACTTGGGACGAACAAAGACAAACTTAAGTCCCATTCTAAGGTTTGTCTTACTTCGTCCCAAGTTAGTCTCTTTCTAAGGACAACTTAGACAAACCATAGAATGAGACTAACGAGACTAACTTGGGACGAACGAAGACAAACTTAAGTCGCATTCTAAGGTTTGTCTAAGTTCGTCCCAAGTTAGTCTGTTTCTAAGGACAAACTTAGACAAACCTTAGAATGAGACTAACGAGACAAACTTGGGACGAACAAAGAAAACTTAAGTCTCATTCTAAGGTTTGTCTAAGTTCGTCCCAAGTTAGTCTCTTTCTAAGGGCGAACTTAGACAAACCTTAGAATGAGACTAACGAGACTAACTTGGGACGAACAAAGACAAACTTAAGTCCCATTCTAAAGTTTGTCTTAGTTCGTCCCAAGTTAGTCTCTTTCTAAGGACGAACTTAGACAAACCTTTGAATGAGACTAACGAGACGAACTTGGGACGAAGAAAGACAAACTTAAGTCTAATTATAAGGTTTGTCTAAGTTCGTCCCAAGTTAGTCTCTTTCTAAGGACGAACTTAGACAAACCTTAGAATGAGACTAACGAGACAAACTTGGGACGAACAAAGACAAACTTAAGTCTCATTCTAAGGTTTGTCTAAGTTCGTCCCAAGTTAGTCTCTTTCTAAGGATGAACTTAGACAAACCTTAGAATGAGACTAACGAGACTAACGTGGGACAAACAAATACAAACTTAAGTCCTATTCTAAGGTTTGTCTAAGTTCGTCCCAAGTTAGTCTCTTTCTAAGGACGAACTTAGACAAACCTTAGAATGAGACTAACGAGAGTAACTTGGGACGAACAAAGACAAACTTAAGTCTCATTCTAAGGTTTGTCTAAGGTCATCCCAAGTTAGTCTCTTTCTAAGGACGAACTTAGACAAACCTTAGAATGAGACTAACGAGACTAACTGTGGACGAACAAAAGAAAAACGTTAGTCTCGTTCTAAGGTTTGTCTTAGTTCGTCCAAGGTTAGTCTCTTTCTAAGGACGAACTTAGACAAACCTTAGAATGAGACTAACGAGACTAACTTGGGACGAACAAAGGCAAACTTAAGTTCCATTCTAAGGTTTGTCTTAGTTCATCCCAAGTTAGTCTCTTTCTAATGACGAACTTATACAAACCTTAGAATGAGACTAATGAGACTAACTTGGGACGAACAAGGACAAACTTAAGTCTCATTCTAAGGTTTGTCTTAGTTCGTCCCAAGTTAGTCTCTTTCTAAGGACGAACTTAGACAAACCTTAGAATGAGACTAATGAGACTAACTTGGGACGAACAAAGACAAACTTAAGTCTCATTCTAAGGTTTGTCTAAGTTCGTCCCAAGTTAGTCTCTTTCTAATGACGAACTTAGACGAACCTTAGAATGAGACTAACGAGACTGAACAAAGACAAACTTAAATCTCCTTCTAAGGTTTGTCTAAGTTCGTCCCAAGTTAGTCTCTTTCTAAGGACGAACTTTGACAAACCTTAGAATGAGACTAAGGAGACTAACTTGGGACGAACAAAGACAAACTTAAGTCCCATTCTAATGTTTGTCTTAGTTCGTCCAAAGTTAGTCTCTTTCTAAGGACGAACTTGGACGAACCTTAGAATGAGACTAACGAGACTAGCTTGGGACGAACAAAGACAAATTTAAGTCTCATTCTAAGGTTTGTCTATGTTCATCCCAAGTTAGTCTCTTTCTAAGGGCGAACTTAGACAAACCTTAGAACGAGACTAACGAGACTAACTTGGGTTGAACAAAGACAAACTTAAGTCCCATTCTAAGGTTTGTCTTAGTTCGTCCCAAGTTAGTCTCTTTCTAAGGATGAACTTAGACAAACCTTAGAATGAGACTAACTTGGGACGAACATAGACAAACTTAAGTCTCATTCTAAGGTTTGTCTAAGTTCGTCCCAAGTTATTCTCTTTCTAAGGACAAACTTAGACAAATCTTAGAATGAGACTAACGAGACAAACTTGGGATAAACAAAGACAAACTTAAGTCTCATTCTAAGGTTTGTCTAAGTTCGTCCCAAGTTAGTCTCTTTCTAAGGACGAACTTAGACAAACCAAAGAATGAGACTAACGAGACTAACTTGGGACGAACAAAGACAAACTTAAGTCCCATTCTAAGGTTTGTCTTAGTTCGTCCCAAGTTAGTCTCTTTCAAAGGACAACTTAGACAAACCTTAGAATGAGACTAACGAGACTAACTTGGGACGAACGAAGACAAACTTAAGTCGCATTCTAAGGTTTGTCTAAGTTCGTCCTTAGAATGAGACTTAAGTTTGTCTTTGTTTATCCCAAGTTTGTCTCGTTAGTCTCATTCTAAGGTTTGTCTAAGTTTGTCCTTAGAAACAGACCAACTTGGGACGAACTTAGACAAACCTTAGAATGCGACTTAAGTTTGTCTTCCTTCGTCCCAAGTTAGTCTCGTTAGTCTCATTCTAAGGTTTGTCTAAGTTGTCCTTAGAAAGAGACTAACTTGGGATGAACTAAGACAAACTTTAGAATGGGACTTAAGTTTGTCTTTGTTCGTCCCAAGTTAGTCTCGTTAGTCTCATTCTAAGGTTTGTCTAAGTTCGTCCTTAGAAAGAGACAAACTTGGGACGAACTAAGACAAACCTTAGAATGAGACTAACGTTTTTCTTTGTTCGTCCAAAGTTAGTCTTGTTAGTCTCATTCTAAGGTATGTCTAAGTTTGTCCTTAGAAACAGAATACCTTGGGACGAACTTAGACAAACCATAGAGTGAGACTTAAGTTTGTCTTTGTTCGTCCCAAGTTAGTCTCGTTTGTCTCATTCTAAGGTTTTTCTAAGTTCGTCCATAGAAAGAGACTAACTTTGGACGAACTAAGACAAACCTTAGAATGGGACTTAAGTTTGTCTTTGTTCGTCCCAAGTTAGTCTCGTTAGTCTCATTCTAAGGTTTGTCTAGGTTCGTCTATAGAAAGAAACTAACTTGGGACGAACATAGACAAACCTTAGAATGAGACTTAAGTTTGTCTTTGTTCGTCCCAAGTTTGTCTCGTTAGTCTCATTCTAAGGTTTGTCTAAGTTCGTCCTTAAAAGAGACTAACTTGGGACGAACTTAGACAAACCTTAGAATGAGACTTAAGTTTGTCTTTGTTCGTCCCAAGTTAGTCTCGTTAGTCTCATTCTAAGGTTTGTCTAAGTTCATCCTTAGAAAGAGACTAACTTGGGAAGAACTAAGACAAACCTTAGAATGAGACTAACGTTTTTCTTTGTTTGTCCAAAGTTAGTCTCGTTAGTCTCATTCTAAAGTTTGTCTAAGTTCGTCCTTAGAAAGAGAATAACTTGGGACGAACATAGACAAACCTTAGAATGAGACTTAAGTTTGTCTTTGTTCGTCCGAAGTTAGTCTTGTTAGTCTCATTCTAAGGTTTGTCTAAGTTCGTCCTTAGAAAGAGACTAACTTGGGACGAACTAAGACAGACCTTAGAATGGGACTTAAGTTTGTCTTTGTTCGTCCCAAGTTAGTCTCGTTAGTCTCATTCTAAGGTTTGTCTAAGTTCGTCCTTAGAAAGAGACTAACTTGGGACGAACTTAGACAAACCTTAGAATGAGACTTAAGTTTGTCTTTGTTTATCCCAAGTTTGTCTCGTTAGTCTCATTCTAAGGTTTGTCTATGTTTGTCCTTAGAAACAGACTAACTTGGGACGAACTTAGACAAACCTTAGAATGCGACTTAAGTTTGTCTTCCTTCGTCCCAAGTTAGTCACGTTAGTCTCATTCTAAGGTTTGTCTAAGTTGTCCTTAGAAAGAGACTAATTTGGGATGAACTAAGACAAACCTTAGAATGGGACTTAAGTTTGTCTTTGTTCGTCCCAAGTTAGTCTCGTTAGTCTCATTCTAAGGTTTGTCTAAGTTCGTCCTTAGAAAGAGACAAACTTGGGACGAACTAAGACAAACCTTAGAATGAGACTAACGTTTTTCTTTGTTCGTCCAAAGTTAGTCTTGTTAGTCTCATTCTAAGGTATGTCTAAGTTTGTCCTTAGAAACAGAATACCTTGGGACGAACTTAGACAAACCATATAGTGAGACTTAAGTTTGTCTTTGTTCGTCCCAAGTTAGTCTCGTTAGTCTCATTCTAAGGTTTTTCTAAGTTCGTCCATAGAAAGAGACTAACTTTGGACGAACTAAGACAAACCTTAGAATGGGACTTAAGTTTGTCTTTGTTCGTCCCAAGTTAGTCTCGTTAGTCTCATTCTAAGGTTTGTCTAAGTTCGTCTATAGAAAGAAACTAACTTGGGACGAACTTAGACAAACCTTAGAATGAGACTTAAGTTTGTCTTTGTTCATCCCAAGTTTGTCTTTGTTCATCCCAAGTTTGTCTCGTTAGTCTCATTCTAAGGTTTGTCTAAGATCGTCCTTAAAAGAGACTAACTTGGGACGAACTTAGACAAACCTTAGAATGAGACTTAAGTTTGTCTTTGTTCGTCCCAAGTTTGTCTCGTTAGTCTCATTCTAAGGTTTGTCTAAGTTCGTCCTTAGAAAGAGACTAACTTGGGACGAACTTAGACAAACCTTATAATGAGACTTAAGTTTGTCTTTCTTCGTCCCAAGTTCGTCTCGTTAGTCTCATTCAAAGGTTTGTCTTAGTTCGTCCTTAGAAAGAGACTAACTTGGGACGAACTAAGACAAACTTTAGAATGGGACTTAAGTTTGTCTTTGTTCGTCCCAAGTTAGTCTCGTTAGTCTCATTCTAAGGTTTGTCTAAGTTCGTCCTTAGAAAGAGACTAACTTGGGACGAACTTAGACAAACCTTAGAATGAGACTTAAGTTTTCTTTGTTCGTCCCAAGTTTGTCTCGTTAGTCTCATTCTAAGGTTTGTCTAAGTTTGTCCTTAGAAACAGACTAACTTGGGACGAACTTAGACAAACCTTAGAATGCGACTTAAGTTTGTCTTCGTTCGTCCCAAGTTAGTCTCGTTAGTCTCATTCTAAGGTTTGTCTAAGTTCGTCCTTAGAAAGAGACTAACTTGGGACGAACTTAGACAAACCTTATAATGAGACTTAAGTTTGTCTTTCTTCGTCCCAAGTTCGTCTCGTTAGTCTCATTCAAAGGTTTGTCTAAGTTCGTCCTTAGAAAGAGACTAACTTGGGACGAACTAAGACAAACTTTAGAATGGGACTTAAGTTTGTCTTTGTTCGTCCCAAGTTAGTCTCGTTAGTCTCATTCTAAGGTTTGTCTAAGTTCGTCCTTAGAAAGAGACTAACTTGGGACGAACTTAGACAAACCTTAGAATGAGACTTAAGTTTTCTTTGTTCGTCCCAAGTTTGTCTCGTTAGTCTCATTCTAAGGTTTGTCTAAGTTTGTCCTTAGAAACAGACTAACTTGGGACGAACTTAGACAAACCTTAGAATGCGACTTAAGTTTGTCTTCGTTCGTCCCAAGTTAGTCTCGTTAGTCTCATTCTATGGTTTGTCTAAGTTGTCCTTAGAAAGAGACTAACTTGGGACGAAGTAAGACAAACCTTAGAATGGGACTTAAGTTTGTCTTTGTTCGTCCCAAGTTAGTCTCGTTAGTCTCATTCTAAGGTTTGTCTAAGTTCGTCCTTAGAAAGAGACTAACTTGGGACGACCTTAGACAAACCTTAGAATGAGACTTAAGTTTTCTTTGTTCGTCCCAAGTTAGTCTCTTTTAAGGACGAACTTAGACAAACCTTAGAATGAGACTAACGAGACAAACTTGGGATGAACAAAGACAAACTTGGGATGAACAAAGACAAACTTAAGTCTCATTCTAAGGGTTGTCTAAGTTCGTCCCAAGTTAGTTTCTTTCTATAGACGAACTTAGACAAACCTTAGAATGAGACTAACGAGACTAACTTGGGACGAACAAAGACAAACTTAAGTCCCATTCTAAGGTTTGTCTTAGTTCGTCCAAAGTTAGTCTCTTTCTATGGACGAACTTAGAAAAACCTTAGAATGAGACTAACGAGACTAACTTGGGACGAACAAAGACAAACTTAAGTCTCACTATATGGTTTGTCTAAGTTCGTCCCAAGGTATTCTGTTTCTAAGGAAAAACTTAGACATACCTTAGAATGAGACTAACAAGACTAACTTTGGACGAACAAAGAAAAACGTTAGTCTCATTCTAAGGTTTGTCTTAGTTCGTCCCAAGTTTGTCTCTTTCTAAGGACGAACTTAGACAAACCTTAGAATGAGACTAACGAGACTAACTTGGGATGAACAAAGACAAACTTAAGTCCCATTCTAAGGTTTGTCTTAGTTCATCCCAAGTTAGTCTCTTTCTAAGGACAACTTAGACAAACCTTAGAATGAGACTAACGTGACTAACTTGGGACGAAGGAAGACAAACTTAAGTCGCATTCTAAGGTTTGTCTAAGTTCGTCCCAAGTTAGTCTGTTTCTAAGGACAAACATAGACAAACCTTAGAATGAGACTAACGAGACAAACTTGGGATAAACAAAGACAAACTTAAGTCTCATTCTAAGGTTTGTCTAAGTTCGTCCCAAGTTAGTCTCTTTCTAAGGACGAACTTAGACAAACCTTAGAATGAGACTAACGAGACTAACTTGGGACGAACAAAGACAAACTTAAGTCCCATTCTAAGGTCTGTCTTAGTTCGTCCCAAGTAAGTCTCTTTCTAAGGACGAACTTAGACAAACCTTAGAATGAGACTAACAAGACTAACTTCGGACGAACAAAGACAAACTTAAGTCTCATTCTAAGGTTTGTCTATGTTCGTCCCAAGTTATTCTCTTTCTAAGGACGAACTTAGACAAACTTTAGAATGAGACTAACGAGACTAACTTTGGACAAACAAAGAAAAACGTTAGTCTCATGATAAGGTTTGTCTTAGTTCTTCCCAAGTTAGTCTCTTTCTAAGGATGAACTTAGACAAACCTTAGAATGAGACTAACGAGACTAACTTGGGACGAACAAAGACAAACTTAAGTCCCATTCTAAGGTTTATCTTAGTTCGTCCCAAGTTAGTCTCTTTCTAAGGACGAACTTAGACAAACCTTAGAATGAGACTAACGAGACTAACTTGGGACGAACAAAGACAAACTTAAGTCTCATTCTAAGGTTTGTCTAAGTTCGTCCCAAGTTAGTCTCTTTTAAGGACGAACTTAGACAAACCTTAGAATGAGACTAACGAGACAAACTTGGGACGAACAAAGACAAACTTAAGTCTCATTCTATGGTTTGTCTATGTTCGTCCCAAGTTAGTTTCTTTCTATAGACGAACCTAGACAAACCTTAGAATGAGACTAACGAGACTAACTTGGGACGAACAAAGACAAACTTAAGTCCCATTCTAAGGTTTGTCTTAGTTCGTCCAAAGTTAGTCTCTTTCTATGGACGAACTTAGACAAACCTTAGAATGAGACTAACGAGACTAACTTGGGACGAACAAAGACAAACTTAAGTCTCACTCTATGGTTTGTCTAAGTTCGTCCCAAGGTATTATGTTTCTAAGGACAAACTTAGACATACCTTAGAATGAGACTAACAAGACTAACTTTGGACGAACAAAGAAAAACGTTAGTCTCATTCTAAGGTTTGTCTTAGTTCGTCCCAAGTTTGTCTCTTTCTAAGGACGAACTTAGACAAACCTTAGAATGAGACTAACGAGACTAACTTGGGACGAACAAAGACAAACTTAAGTCCCATTCTAAAGTTTGTCTTAGTTCATACCAAGTTAGTCTCTTTCTAAGGACAACTTAGACAAACCTTAGAATGAGACTAACGAGACTAACTTGGGACGAAGGAAGACAAACTTAAGTCGCATTCTAAGGTTTGTCTAAGTTCGTCCCAAGTTAGTCTGTTTCTAAGGACAAACTTAGACAAACCTTAGAATGAGACTAACGAGACAAACTTGGGATAAACAAAGACAAACTTAAGTCTCATTCTAAGGTTTGTCTAAGTTCGTCCCAAGTTAGTCTCTTTCTAAGGACGAACTTAGACAAACCTTAGAATGAGACTAACGAGACTAACTTGGGACGAACAAAGACAAACTTAAGTCCCATTCTAAGGTCTGTCTTAGTTCGTCCCAAGTTAGTCTCTTTCTAAGGACGAACTTAGACAAACCTTAGAATGAGACTAACAAGACTAACTTCGGACGAACAAAGACAAACTTAAGTCTCATTCTAAGGTTTGTCTTTGTTCGTCCCAAGTTATTCTCTTTCTAAGGACGAACTTAGACAAACTTTAGAATGAGACTAACGAGACTAACTTTGGACAAACAAAGAAAAACGTTAGTCTCATTCTAAGGTTTGTCTTAGTTCTTCCCAAGTTAGTCTCTTTCTAAGGACGAACTTAGACAAACCTTAGAATGAGACTAACGAGACTACTTGGGACGAACAAAGACAAACTTAAGTCTCATTCTAAGGTTTGTCTAAGTTCGTCCCAAGTTAGTCTCTTTTAAGGACGAACTTAGACAAACCATAGAATGAGACTAACGAGACAAACTTGGGACGAACAAAGACAAACTTAAGTCTCATTCTAAGGTTTGTCTATGTTCGTCCCAAGTTAGTTTCTTTCTATAGACGAACCTAGACAAACCTTAGAATGAGACTAACGAGACTAACTTGGGACGAACAAAGACAAACTTAAGTCCCATTCTAAGGTTTGTCTTAGTTCGTCCAAAGTTAGTCTCTTTCTATGGACGAACTTAGACAAACCTTAGAATGAGACTAACGAGACTAACTTGGGACGAACAAAGACAAACTTAAGTCTCACTCTATGGTTTGTCTAAGTTCGTCCCAAGGTATTCTGTTTCTAAGGACAAACTTAGACATACCTTAGAATGAGACTAACATGACTAACTTTGGACGAACAAAGAAAAACGTTAGTCTCATTCTAAGGTTTGTCTTAGTTCGTCCCAAGTTTGTCTCTTTCTAAGGACGAACTTAGACAAACCTTAGAATGAGACTAACGAGACTAACTTGGGACGAACAAAGACAAACTTAAGTCCCATTCTAAAGTTTGTCTTAGTTCATCCCAAGTTAGTCTCTTTCTAAGGACAACTTAGACAAACCTTAGAATGAGACTAACGAGACTAACTTGGGACGAAGGAAGACAAACTTAAGTCGCATTCTAAGGTTTGTCTAAGTTCGTCCCAAGTTAGTCTGTTTCTAAGGACAAACTTAGACAAACCTTAGAATGAGACTAACGAGACAAACTTGGGATAAACAAAGACAAACTTAAGTCTCATTCTAAGGTTTGTCTAAGTTCGTCCCAAGTTAGTCTCTTTCTAAGGACGAACTTAGACAAACCTTAGAATGAGACTAACGAGACTAACTTGGGACGAACAAAGACAAACTTAAGTCCCATTCTAAGGTCTGTCTTAGTTCGTCCCAAGTTAGTCTCTTTCTAAGGACGAACTTAGACAAACCTTAGAATGAGACTAACAAGACTAACTTCTGACGAACAAAGACAAACTTAAGTCTCATTCTAAGGTTTGTCTTTGTTCGTCCCAAGTTATTCTCTTTCTAAGGACGAACTTAGACAAACTTTAGAATGAGACTAACGAGACTAACTTTGGACAAACAAAGAAAAACGTTAGTCTCATTCTAAGGTTTGTCTTAGTTCTTCCCAAGTTAGTCTCTTTCTAAGGACGAACTTAGACAAACCTTAGAATGAGACTAACGAGACTAACTTGGGACGAACAAAGACAAACTTAAGTCCCATTCTAAGGTTTATCTTAGTTCGTCCCAAGTTAGTCTCTTTCTAAGGACGAACTTAGACAAACCTTAGAATGAGACTAACGAGACTAACTTGGGACGAACAAAGACAAACTTAAGTCTCATTCTAAGGTTTGTCTAAGTTCGTCCCAAGTTAGTCTCTTTTAAGGACGAACTTAGACAAACCTTAGAATGAGACTAACGAGACAAACATGGGACGAACAAAGACAAACTTAAGTCTCATTCTAAGGTTTGTCTAAGTTCGTCCCAAGTTAGTTTCTTTCTATAGACGAACTTAGACAAACCTTAGAATGAGACTAACGAGACTAACTTGGGACGAACAAAGACAAACTTAAGTCCCATTCTAAGGTTTGTCTTAGTTCGTCCAAAGTTAGTCTCTTTCTATGGACGAACTTAGACAAACCTTAGAATGAGACTAACGAGACTAACTTGGGACGAACAAAGACAAACTTAAGTCTCACTCTATGGTTTGTCTAAGTTCGTCCCAAGGTATTCTGTTTCTAAGGACAAACTTAGATATACCTTAGAATGAGACTAACAAGACTAACTTTGGACGAACAAAGAAAAACGTTAGTCTCATTCTAATGTTTGTCTTAGTTCGTCCCAAGTTTGTCTCTTTCTAAGGACGAACTTAGACAAACCTTAGAATGAGACTAACGAGACTAACTTGGGACGAACAAAGACAAATTTAAGTCCCATTCTAAGGTTTGTCTTTGTTCGTCCCAAGTTAGTCTCTTTCTAAGGACAACTTAGACAAACCATAGAATGAGACTAACGAGACTAACTTTGGACGAACAAAGACAAACTTAAGTCGCATTCTAAGGTTTGTCTAAGTTCGTCCCAAGTTAGTCTGTTTCTAAGGACAAACTTAGACAAACCTTAGAATGAATCTAACGAGACAAACTTGGGACGAACAAAGACAAACTTAAGTCTCATTCTAAGGTTTGTCTAAGTTCGTCCCAAGTTATTCTCTTTCTAAGAACGAACTTAGACATACCTTAGAATGAGACTAACAAGACTAACTTTGGACGAACAAAGAAAAACGTTAGTCTCATTCTAAGGTTTGTCTTAGTTCGTCCCAAGTTTGTCTCTTTCTAAGGACGAACTTAGACAAACCTTAGAATGAGACTAACGAGACTAACTTGGGACGAACAAATACAAACTTAAGTCGCATTCTAAGGTTTGTCTAAGTTCGTCCCAAGTTAGTCTGTTTCTAAGGACAAACTTAGACAAACCTTAGAATGAATCTAACGAGACAAACTTGGGACGAACAAAGACAAACTTAAGTCTCATTCTAAGGTTTGTCTAAGTTCGTCCCAAGTTATTCTCTTTCTAAGAACGAACTGAGACAAACCTTAGAATGAGACTAACGAGACTAACGTGGGACGAACAAAGACAAACTTAAGTCCCATTCTAAGGTTTGTTTTAGTTCGTCCCAAGTTTGTCTGTTTCTAAGGACGAACTTAGACAAACCTTAGAATGAGACTAACGAGACTAACGTGGGACGAACAAAGACAAATTTAAGTCCCATTCTAAGGTTTGTCTAAGTTCGTCCCAAGTTATTCTCTTTCTAAGAACGAACTGAGACAAACCTTAGAATGAGACTAACGAGACTAACGTGGGACGAACAAAGACAAACTTAAGTCCCATTCTAAGGTTTGTTTTAGTTCGTCCCAAGTTTGTCTGTTTCTAAGGACGAACTTAGACAAACCTTAGAATGAGACTAACGAGACTAACGTGGGACGAACAAAGACAAATTTAAGTCCCATTCTAAGGTTTGTCTTAGTTCGTCCCAAGTTAGTCTCTTTCTAAGGACGAACTTAGACAAACCTTAGAATGAGACTAACGAGACTAACTTGGGACGAACAAAGACAAACTTAAGTCTCATTCTAAGGTTTGTCTTAGTTCGTCCCAAGTTATTCTCTTTCTAAGGACGAACTTAGACAAACCTTAGAATGAGACTAACGAGACTAACTTGGGACGAACAATGACAAACTTAAGTCTCATTCTAAGGTTTGTCGAAGTTTGTCCCAAGTTATTCTCTTTCTAAGGACGAACTTAGACAAACCTTAGAATGAGACTAACGAGACTAACTTTGGACGAACAAAGAAAAACGTTAGTCTCATTCTAAGGTTTGTCTTAGTTCGTCCCAAGTTAGTCTCTTTCTAATGACGAACTTAGACAAACCTTAGAATGAGACTAACGAGACTAACTTGGGACGAACAAAGACAAACTTAAGTCCCATTCTAAGGTTTATCTTAGTTCGTCCCAAGTTAGTCTCTTTCTAAGGATGAACTTAGACAAACCTTAGAATGAGACTAACGAGACTAACTTGGGACGAACAAAGACAAACTTAAGTCTCAGTCTAAGGTTTGTCTAAGTTTGTCCCAAGTTAGTCTGTTTCTAAGGAAAAACTTAGACAAACCTTAGAATGAGTCTAACGAGACAAACTTGGGACGAACAAAGACAAACTTAAGTCTTATTCTAAGTTTTGTCTAAGTTCGTCCCAAGTTATTCTCTTTCTAAGGACGAACTTAGACAAACCTTAGAATGAGACTAACGAGACTAACTTGGGACGAACAAAGACAAATTTAAGTCCCATTCTAAGGTTTGTCTTTGTTCGTCCCAAGTTAGTCTCTTTCTAAGGACAACTTAGACAAACCTTAGAATGAGACTAACGAGACTAACTTTGGACGAACAAAGACAAACTTAAGTCGCATTCTAAGGTTTGTCTAAGTTCGTCCCAAGTTAGTCTGTTTCTAAGGACAAACTTAGACAAACCTTAGAATGAATCTAACCAGACAAACTTGGGACGAACAAAGACAAACTTAAGTCTCATTCTAAGGTTTGTCTAAGTTCGTCCCAAGTTATTCTCTTTCTAAGAACGAACTGAGACAAACCTTAGAATGAGACTAACGAGACTAACGTGGGACGAACAAAGACAAACTTAAGTCCCATTCTAAGGTTTGTCTTAGTTCGTCCCAAGTTAGTCTCTTTCTAAGGACGAACTTAGACAAACCTTAGAATGAGACTAACGAGACTAACTTGGGACGAACAAAGACAAACTTAAGTCTCATTCTAAGGTTTGTCTTAGTTCGTCCCAAGTTATTCTCTTTCTAAGGACGAACTTAGACAAACCTTAGAATGAGACTAACGAGACTAACTTGGGACGAACAATGACAAACTTAAGTCTCATTCTAAGGTTTGTCTAAGTTCGTCCCAAGTTATTCTCTTTCTAAGGACGAACTTAGACAAACCTTAGAATGAGACTAACGAGACTAACTTTGGACGAACAAAGAAAAACGTTAGTCTCATTCTAAGGTTTGTCTTAGTTCGTCCCAAGTTAGTCTCTTTCTAATGACGAACTTAGACAAACCTTAGAATGAGACTAACGAGACTAACTTGGGACGAACAAAGACAAACTTAAGTCCCATTCTAAGGTTTATCTTAGTTCGTCCCAAGTTAGTCTCTTTCTAAGGAAGAACTTAGACAAACCTTAGAATGAGACTAACGAGACTAACTTGGGACGAACAAAGACAAACTTCAGTCTCATTCTAAGGTTTGTCTAAGTTCGTCCCAAGTTAGTCTCTTTCTAAGGACGAACTTAGACAAACCTTAGAATGAGACTAACGAGACTAACTTGGGACGAACAAAGACAAACTTAAGTCTCATTCTAAGGTTTGTCTTAGTTCGTCCCAAGTTATTCTCTTTCTAAGGACGAACTTAGACAAACCTTAGAATGAGACTAACGAGACTAACTTGGGACGAACAATGACAAACTTAAGTCTCATTCTAAGTTTTGTCTAAGTTCGTCCCAAGTTATTCTCTTTCTAAGGACGAACTTAGACAAACCTTAGAATGAGACTAACGAGACTAACTTTGGACGAACAAAGAAAAACGTTAGTCTCATTCTAAGGTTTGTCTTAGTTCGTCCCAAGTTAGTCTCTTTCTAATGACGAACTTAGACAAACCTTAGAATGAGACTAACGAGACTAACTTGGGACGAACAAAGACAAACTTAAGTCCCATTCTAAGGTTTATCTTAGTTCGTCCCAAGTTAGTCTCTTTCTAAGGATGAACTTAGACAAACCTTAGAATGAGACTAACGAGACTAACTTGGGACGAACAAAGACAAACTTCAGTCTCATTCTAAGGTTTGTCTAAGTTCGTCCCAAGTTAGTCTGTTTCTAAGGAAAAACTTAGACAAACCTTAGAATGAGTCTAACGAGACAAACTTGGGACGAACAAAGACAAACTTAAGTCTTATTCTAAGTTTTGTCTAAGTTCGTCCCAAGTTATTCTCTTTCTAAGGACGAACTTAGACAAACCTTAGAATGAGACTAACGAGACTAACGTGGGACGAACAAAGACAAACTTAAGTCCCATTCTAAGGTTTGTCTTAGTTCGTCCCAAGTTAGTCTCTTTCTAAGGACGAACTAAGACAAACCTTAGAATGAGACTAACGAGACTAACTTGGGACGAACAAAGACAAACTTAAGTCCCATTCTAAGGTTTGTCTTAGTTCGTCCCAAGTTATTCTCTTTCTAAGGACGAACTTAGACAAACCTTAGAATGAGACTAACGAGACTAACTATGGACGAACAAATAAAAACGTTAGTCTCATTCTAAGGTTTGTCTTAGTTCGTCCCAAGTTAGTCTCTTTCTAAGGACGAACTTAGACAAACCTTAGAATGAGACTAACGAGACTAACTTGGGACGAACAAACTTAAGTCCCATTCTAAGGTTTGTCTTAGTTCGTCCCAAGTTAGTCTCTTTCTAAGGACGAACATAGACAAACCTTAGAATGAGACTAACGAGACTAACTTGGGACGAACAAAGACAAATTTAAGTCTCATTCTAAGGTTTGTCTTAGTTCGTCCCAAGTTAGTCTCTTTCTAAGGACGAACTTAGACAAACCTTAGAAGGAGACTAACTTGGGACGAACATAGACAAACTTAAGTCTCATTCTAAGGTTTGTCTAAGTTCGTCCCAAGTTATTCTCTTTCTAAGGACAAACTTAGACAAACCTTAGAATGAGACTAACAAGACTAACTTTGGACGAACAAAGAAAAACCTTAGTCTCATTCTAAGGTTTGTCTTAGTTCGTCCCAAGTCTGTCTCTTTCTAAGGACGAACTTAGACAAACCTTAGAATGAGACTAACCAGACTAACTTGGGACGAACAAAGACAAACTTAAGTCCCATTCTAAGGGTTGTCTTAGTTCGTCCCAAGTTATTCTCTTTCTAAGGACAACTTAGACAAACCTTTGAATGAGACTAACGAGACTAACTTTGGACGAACAAAGAAAAACGTTAGTCTCATTCTAAGGTATGTCTTAGTTCGTCCCAAGTTAGTCTCTTTCTAAGGACGAACTTAGACAAACCTTAGAATGAGACTAACGAGACTAACTTGGGACGAACAAAACTTAAGTCCCATTCTAAGGTTTGTCTTAGTTTGTCCCAAGTTAGTCTCTTTCTAACGACGAACTTAGACAAACCTTAGAATGAGACTAACGAGACTAACTTGGGACGAACAAAGACAAATTTAAGTCTCATTCTAAGGTTTGTCTTAGTTCGTCCCAAGTTAGTCTCTTTCTAAGGACGAACTTGGACGAACCTTAGAATGAGACTAACGAGACTAACTTGGGACGAACAAAGACAAATTTAAGTCTCATTCTAAGGTTTGTCTATGTTCGTCCCAAGTTAGTCTCTTTCTAAGGACGAACTTAGACAAACCTTAGAAGGACACTAACGAGACTAAATTGGGATGAACAAAGACAAACTTAAGTCCCATTCTAAGGTTTGTCTTAGTTCGTCCCAAGTTAGTCTCTTTCTAAGGACGAACTTAGACAAACCTTAGAATGAGACTAACTTGGGACGAACATAGACAAACTTAAGTCTCATTCTAAGGTTTGTCTAAGTTCGTCCCAAGTTATTCTCTTTCTAAGGACAAACTTAGACAAACCTT
Organism: Rhodiola kirilowii; assembly: GCA_033675215.1. Taxonomy (NCBI): domain Eukaryota; kingdom Viridiplantae; phylum Streptophyta; class Magnoliopsida; order Saxifragales; family Crassulaceae; genus Rhodiola; species Rhodiola kirilowii. Next base: position 328,395 of record JAUCNB010000045.1, read on the forward strand.
AGAATGAGACTAACAAGACTAACTTTGGACGAACAAAGAAAAACGTTAGTCTCATTCTAAGGTTTGTCTTAGTTCGTCCCAAGTCTGTCTCTTTCTAAGGAAGAACTAAGACAAACCTTAGAATGAGACTAACGAGACTAACTTGGGACGAACAAAGACAAACATAAGTCCCATTCTAAGGTTTGTCTTAGTTCGTTCCAAGTTAGTCTCTTTCTAAAGACGAACTTAGACAAACCTTAGAATGAGACTAACGAGACTAACTTGGGCCGAACAATGACAAACTTAAGTCTCATTCTAAGGTTTGTCTAAGTTCGTCCCAAGTTATTCTCTTTCTAAGGACGAACTTAGAGAAACCTTAGAATGAGACTAACGAGACTAACTTTGGACGAACAAAGAAAAATGTTAGTCTCATTCTAAGGTTTGTCTTAGTTCGTCCCAAGTTAGTCTCTTTCTAAGGACGAACTTAGACAAACCTTAGAATGAGACTAACGAGACTAACTTGGGACGAACAAAACTTAAGTCCCATTCTAAGGTTTGTCTTAGTTCGTCCGAAGTTAGTCTCTTTCTAAGGACGAACTTAGACAAACCTTAGAATGAGACTAACGAGACTAACTTGGGACGAACAAAGACAAATTTAAGTCTCATTCTAAGGTTTGTCTTAGTTCGTCCCAAGTTAGTCTCTTTCTAAGGACGAACTTGGACGAACCTTAGAATGAGACTAACGAGACTAACTTGGGACGAACAAAGACAAATTTAAGTCTCATTCTAAGGTTTGTCTATGTTCGTCCCAAGTTAGTCTTTTTCTAAAGACGAACTTAGACAAACCTTAGAACGAGACTAACGAGACTAACTTGGGATGAACAAAGACAAACTTCAGTCCCATTCTAAGGTTTGTCTTAGTTCGTCCCAAGTTAGTCTCTTTCTAAGGACGAACTTAGACAAACCTTAGAATGAGACTAACGAGACTAACTTGGGATGAACAAAGACAAACTTAAGTCCCATTGGTTTGTCTTAGTTCGTCCCAAGTTAGCCTCTTTCTAAGGATGAACTTAGACAAACCTTAGAATGAGACTAACGAGACTAACTTGGGACGAACAAAGACAAACTTCAGTCTCATTCTAAGGTTTGTCTAAGTTCGTCCCAATTTATTCTCTTTCTAAAGACGAACTTAGACAAACCATAGAATGAGACTAACGAGACTAACTTTGGACGAACAAAGAAAAACGTTAGTCTCATTCTAAGGTTTGTCTTAGTTCGTCCCAAGTTAGTCTCTTTCTAAGGACGAACTTAGACAAACCTTAGAATGAGACTAACGAGACTAACTTAGGACGAACAAAACTTAAGTCCCATTCTAAGGTTTGTCTTAGTTCGTCCCAAGTTAATCTCTTTCTAAGGACGAACTTAGACAAACCTTAGAATGAGACTAACGAGACTAACTTGGGACGAACAAAGACAAATTTAAGTCTCATTCTAAGGTTTGTCTTAGTTCGTCCCAAGTTAGTCTCTTTCTAAGGACGAACTTGGACGAACCTTAGAATGAGACTAACGAGACTAACTTGGGACGAACAAAGACAAATTTAAGTCTCATTCAAAGGTTTGTCTATGTTCGTCCCAAGTTAGTCTCTTTCTAAGGACGAACTTAGACAAACCTTAGAACGAGACTAACGAGACTAACTTGGGATGAACGAAGACAAACTTAAGTCCCATTCTAAGGTTTGTCTTAGTTCGTCCCAAGTTAGTCTCTTTCTAAGGACGAACTTAGACAAACCTTAGAATGAGACTAACTTGGGACGAACATAGACAAACTTAAGTCTCATTCTAAGGTTTGTCTAAGTTCGTCCCAAGTTATTCTCTTTCTAAGGACAAACTTAGACAAACCTTAAAATGAGACTAACAAGACTAACTTTGGACGAACAAAGAAAAACGTTAGTCTCATTCTAAGGTTTGTCTTAGTTCGTCCCAAGTCTGTCTCTTTCTAAGGACGAACTTAGACAAACCTTAGAATGAGACTAACGAGACTAACTTGGGACGAACAAAGACAAACTTAAGTCCCATTCTAAGGTTTGTCTTAGTTCGTCCCAAGTTATTCTCTTTCTAAGGACAACTTAGACAAACCTTTGAATGAGACTAACGAGACTAACTTTGGACGAACAAAGAAAAACGTTAGTCTCATTCTAAGGTTTGTCTTAGTTCGTCCCAAGTTAGTCTCTTTCTAAGGACGAACTTAGACAAACCTTAGAATGAGACTAACGAGACTAACTTGGGACGAACAAAACTTAAGTCCCATTCTAAGGTTTGTCTTAGTTCGTCCCAAGTTAGTCTCTTTCTAAGGACGAACTTAGACAAACCTTAGAATGAGACTAACGAGACTAACTTGGGACGAACAAAGAAAAATTTAAGTCTCATTCTAAGGTTTGTCTTAGTTCGTCCCAAGTTAGTCTCTTTCTAAGGATGAACTTGGACGAACCTTAGAATGAGACTAACGAGACTAACTTGGGACGAACAAAGACAAATTTAAGTCTCATTCTAAGGTTTGTCTATGTTCGTCCCAAGTTAGTCTCTTTCTAAGGACGAACTTAGACAAACCTTAGAACGAGACTAACGAGACTAACTTGGGATGAACGAAGACAAACTTAAGTCCCATTCTAAGGTTTGTCTTAGTTCGTCCCAAGTTAGTCTCTTTCTAAGGACGAACTTAGACAAACCTTAGAATGAGACTAACTTGGGACGAACATAGACAAACTTAAGTCTCATTCTAAGGTTTGTCTAAGTTCGTCCCAAGTTATTCTCTTTCTAAGGACAAACTTAGACAAACCTTAGAATGAGACTAACAAGACTAACTTTGGACGAACAAAGAAAAACGTTAGTCTCATTCTAAGGTTTGTCTTAGTTCGTCCCAAGTCTGTCTCTTTCTAAGGACGAACTTAGACAAACCTTAGAATGAGATTAACGAGACTAACTTGGGACGAACAAAGACAAACTTAAGTCCCATTCTAAGGTTTGTCTTAGTTCGTCCCAAGTTAGTCTCTTTCTAAGGACAACTTAGACAAACCTTAGAATGAGACTAACGAGACTAACTTGGGACGAACAAAGACAAACTTAAGTCGCATTCTAAGGTTTGTTTAAGTTCGTCCCAAGTTAGTCTCTTTCTAAGGATGAACTTAAACAAACCTTAGAATGAGACTAACGAGACTAACTTGGGACGAACAAAGACAAACTTAAGTCCCATTCTATGGTTTGTCTTAGTTCGTCCCAAGTTAGTCTCTTTCTAAGGACAAACTTAGACAAACCTTAGAATGAGACTAACAAGACTAACTTGGGACGAACAAAGACAAACTTAAGTCTCATTCTAAGGTTTGTCTAAGTTCGTCCCAAGTTATTCTCTTTCTAAGGACAAACTTAGACAAACCTTAGAATGAGACTAACGAGACTAACTTGGGACGAACAATGACAAACTTAAGTCCCATTCTATGGTTTGTCTTAGTTCGTCCCAAGTTAGTCTCTTTCTAAGGATGAACTTAAACAAACCTTAGAATGAGACTAACTTGGGACGAACAAAGACAAACTTAAGTCTCATTCTAAGGTTTGTCTAAGTTCATCCCAAGTTATTCTCTTTCTAAGTACGAACTTAGACAAACCTTAGAATGAGACTAACGAGACTAACTTTGGACGAACAAAGAAAAACGTTAGTCTCATTCTAAGGTTTGTCTTGGTTCGTCCCAAGTTAGTCTCTTTCTAAGGACGAACTTAGACAAACCTTAGAATGAGACTAACGAGACTAACTTGGGACGAACAAAGACAAACTTAAGTCCCATTCTAAGGTTTATCTTAGTTCGTCCCAAGTTAGTCTCTTTCTAAGGACGAACTTAGACAAACCTTAGAATGAGACTAACGAGACAAACTTGGGACGAACAAAGACAAATTTAAGTCTCATTCTAAGGTTTGTCTTAGTTCGTCCCAAGTTAGTCTCTTTCTAAGGACGAACTTGGACGAACCTTAGAATGAGACTAACGAGATTAACTTGGGACGAACAAAGACAAATTTAAGTCTCATTCTAAGGTTTGTCTATGTTCGTCCCAAGTTAGTCTCTTTCTAAGGACGAACTTAGACAAACCTTAGAAGGACACTAACGAGACTAACTTGGGATGAACAAAGACAAACTTAAGTCCCATTCTAAGGTTTGTCTTAGTTCGTCCCAAGTTAGTCTCTTTCTAAGGACGAACTTAGACAAACCTTAGAAGGACACTAACGAGACTAACTTGGGATGAACAAAGACAAACTTAAGTCCCATTCTAAGGTTTGTCTTAGTTCGTCCCAAGTTAGTCTCTTTCTAAGGACAACTTAGACAAACCTTAGAATGAGACTAACGAGACTAACTTGGGACGAACAAAGACAAACTTAAGTCGCATTCTGAGGTTTGTCTAAGTTCGTCCCAAGTTATTCTCTTTCTAAGGACAAACTTAGACAAACCTTAGAATGAGACTAACGAGACAAACTTGGGACGAACAAAGACAAACTTAAGTCTCATTCTAAGGTTTGTCTAAGTTCGTCCCAAGTTAGTCTCTTTCTAAGGACGAACTTAAACAAACCTTAGAATGAGACTAACGAGACTAACTTGGGACGAACAAAGACAAACTTAAGTCCCATTCTATGGTTTGTCTTAGTTCGTCCCAAGTTAGTCTCTTTCTAAGGACAAACTTAGACAAACCTTAGAATGAGACTAACAAGACTAACTTGGGACGAACAAAGACAAACTTAAGTCTCATTCTAAGGTTTGTCTAAGTTCGTCCCAAGTTATTCTCTTTCTAAGGACAAACTTAGACAAACCTTAGAATGAGACTAACGAGACTAACTTTGGACGAACAAAGAAAAACGTTAGTCTCATTCTAAGGTTTGTCTTAGTTCGTCCCAAGTTTGTCTCTTTCTAAGGACGAACTTAGACAAACCTTAGAAAGAGACTAACGAGACTTACTTGGGACGAACAAAGACAAACTTAAGTCCCATTCCAAGGTTTATCTTAGTTCGTCCCAAGTTAGTCTCTTTCTTAGGACGAACTTAGACAAACCTTAGAATGAGACTAACGAGACTAACTTGGGACAAACAAAGACAAACTTAAGTCTCATTCTAAGGTTTGTCTTAGTTCGTCCCAAGTTAGTCTCTTTCTAAGGACGAACTTAGACAAACCTTAGAATGAGACTAACGAGACTAACTTGGGACGAAGAAAGACAAACTTAAGTCCCATTCTATGGTTTGTCTTAGTTCGTCCCAAGTTAGTCTCTTTCTAAGGACGAACTTAAACAAACCTTAGAATGAGACTAACTTGGGACGAACAAAGACAAACTTAAGTCTCATTCTAAGGTTTGTCTAAGTTCATCCCAAGTTATTCTCTTTCTAAGGACGAACTTAGACAAACCTTAGAATGAGACTAACGAGACTAACTTTGGACGAACAAAGAAAAACGTTAGTCTCAATCTAAGGTTTGTCTTAGTTCGTCCCAAGTTAGTCTCTTTCTAAGGACGAACTTAGACAAACCTTAGAATGAGACTAACGAGACTAACTTGGGACGAACAAAGACAAACTTAAGTCCCATTCTAAGGTTTATCTTAGTTCGTCCCAAGTTAGTCTCTTTCTAAGGACGAACTTAGACAAACCTTAGAATGAGACTAACGAGACTAACTTGGGACGAACAAAGACAAATTTAAGTCTCATTCTAAGGTTTGTCTTAGTTCGTCCCCAGTTAGTCTCTTTCTAAGGACGAACTTGGACGAACCTTAGAATGAGACTATCGAGACTAACTTGGGACGAACAAAGACAAATTTAAGTCTCATTCTAAGGTTTGTCTATGTTCGTCCCAAGTTAGTCTCTTTCTAAGGACGAACTTAGACAAACCTTAGAAGGACACTTACGAGACTAACTTGGGATGAACAAAGACAAACTTAAGTCCCATTCTAAGGTTTGTCTTAGTTCGTCCCAAGTTAGTCTCTTTCTAAGGACGAACTTAGACAAACCTTAGAATGAGACTAACTTGGGACAAACATAGACAAACTTAAGTCTCATTCTAAGGTTTGTCTAAGTTCGTCCCAAGTTATTCTCTTTCTAAGGACAAACTTAGACAAACCTTAGAATGAGACTAACAAGACTAACTTTGGACGAACAAAGAAAAACGTTAGTCTCATTCTAAGGTTTGTCTTAGTTCGTCCCAAGTCTGTCTCTTTCTAAAGACGAACTAAGACAAACTTTAGAATGAGACTAACGAGACTAACTTGGGACGAACAAAGACAAACTAAAGTCCCATTCTAAGGTTTGTCTTAGTTCGTTCCAAGTTAGTCTCTTTCTAAAGACGAACTTAGACAAACCTTAGAATGAGACTAACGAGACTAACTTGGGACGAACAATGACAAACTTAAGTCTCATTCTAAGGTTTGTCTAAGTTCGTCCCAAGTTATTCTCTTTCTAAGGACGAACTTAGACAAACCTTAGAATGAGACTAACGAAACTAACTTTGGACGAACAAAGAAAAACGTTAGTCTCATTCTAAGGTTTGTCTTAGTTCGTCCCAAGTTAGTCTCTTTCTAAGGACGAACTTGGACGAACCTTAGAATGAGACTAACGAGATTAACTTGGGACGAACAAAGACAAACTTAAGTCCCATTCTATGGTTTGTCTTAGTTCGTCCCAAGTTAGTCTCTTTCTAAGGACAAACTTAGACAAACCTTAGAATGAGACTAACAAGACTAACTTGGGACGAACAAAGACAAACTTAAGTCTCATTCTAAGGTTTGTCTAAGTTCGTCCCAAGTTATTCTCTTTCTAAGGACGAACTTAGACAAACCTTAGAATGAGACTAACGAAACTAACTTTGGACGAACAAAGAAAAACGTTAGTCTCATTCTAAGGTTTGTCTTAGTTCGTCCCAAGTTAGTCTCTTTCTAAGGACGAACTTGGACGAACCTTAGAATGAGACTAACGAGATTAACTTGGGACGAACAAAGACAAATTTAAGTCTCATTCTAAGGTTTGTCTATGTTCGTCCCAAGTTAGTCTCTTTCTAAGGATGAACTTAGACAAACCTTAGAAGGACACTAACGAGACTAACTTGGGATGAACAAAGACAAACTTAAGTCCCATTCTAAGGTTTGTCTTAGTTCGTCCCAAGTTAGTCTCTTTCTAAGGACGAACTTAGACAAACCTTAGAAGGACACTAACGAGACTAACTTGGGATGAACAAAGACAAACTTAAGTCCCATTCTAAGGTTTGTCTTAGTTCGTCCCAAGTTAGTCTCTTTCTAAGGACAACTTAGACAAACCTTAGAATGAGACTAACGAGACTAACTTGAGACGAACAAAGACAAACTTAAGTCGCATTCTGAGGTTTGTCTAAGTTCGTCCCAAGTTATTCTCTTTCTAAGGACAAACTTAGACAAACCTTAGAATGAGACTAACGAGACAAACTTGGGACGAACAAAGACAAACTTAAGTCTCATTCTAAGGTTTGTCTGAGTTCGTCCCAAGTTAGTCTCTTTCTAAGGACGAACTTAAACAAACCTTAGAATGAGACTAACGAGACTAACTTGGGACGAACAAAGACAAACTTAAGTCCCATTCTATGGTTTGTCTTAGTTCGTCCCAAGTTAGTCTCTTTCTAAGGACAAACTTAGACAAACCTTAGAATGAGACTAACAAGACTAACTTGGGACGAACAAAGACAAACTTAAGTCTCATTCTAAGGTTTGTCTAAGTTCGTCCCAAGTTATTCTCTTTCTAAGGACAAACTTAGACAAACCTTAGAATGAGACTAACGAGACTAACTTTGGACGAACAAAGAAAAACGTTAGTCTCATTCTAAGGTTTGTCTTAGTTCGTCCCAAGTTTGTCTCTTTCTAAGGACGAACTTAGACAAACCTTAGAAAGAGACTAACGAGACTAACTTGGGACGAACAAAGACAAACTTAAGTCCCATTCTAAGGTTTATCTTAGTTCGTCCCAAGTTAGTCTCTTTCTTAGGACGAACTTAGACAAACCTTAGAATGAGACTAACGAGACTAACTTGGGACAAACAAAGACAAACTTAAGTCTCATTCTAAGGTTTGTCTTAGTTCGTCCCAAGTTAGTCTCTTTCTAAGGACGAACTTAGACAAACCTTAGAATGAGACTAACGAGACTAACTTGGGACGAAGAAAGACAAACTTCAGTCCCATTCTATGGTTTGTCTTAGTTCGTCCCAAGTTAGTCTCTTTCTAAGGACGAACTTAAACAAACCTTAGAATGAGACTAACTTGGGACGAACAAAGACAAACTTAAGTCTCATTCTAAGGTTTGTCTAAGTTCATCCCAAGTTATTCTCTTTCTAAGGACGAACTTAGACAAACCTTAGAATGAGACTAACGAGACTAACTTTGGACGAACAAAGAAAAACGTTAGTCTCATTCTAAGGTTTGTCTTAGTTCGTCCCAAGTTAGTCTCTTTCTAAGGACGAACTTAGACAAACCTTAGAATGACACTAACGAGACTAACTTGGGACGAACAAAGACAAACTTAAGTCCCATTCTAAGGTTTATCTTAGTTCGTCCCAAGTTAGTCTCTTTCTAAGGACGAACTTAGACAAACCTTAGAATGAGACTAACGAGACTAACTTGGGACGAACAAAGACAAATTTAAGTCTCATTCTAAGGTTTGTCTTAGTTCGTCCCCAGTTAGTCTCTTTCTAAGGACGAACTTGGACGAACCTTAGAATGAGACTAACGAGACTAACTTGGGACGAAGAAAGACAAATTTAAGTCTCATTCTAAGGTTTGTCTATGTTCGTCCCAAGTTAGTCTCTTTCTAAGGACGAACTTAGACAAACCTTAGAAGGACACTAACGAGACTAACTTGGGATGAACAAAGACAAACTTAAGTCCCATTCTAAGGTTTGTCTTAGTTCGTCCCAAGTTAGTCTCTTTCTAAGGACGAACTTAGACAAACCTTAGAATGAGACTAACTTGGGACGAACATAGACAAACTTAAGTCTCATTCTAAGGTTTGTCTAAGTTCGTCCCAAGTTATTCTCTTTCTAAGGACAAACTTAGACAAACCTTAGAATGAGACTAACAAGACTAACTTTGGACGAACAAAGAAAAACGTTAGTCTCATTCTAAGGTTTGTCTTAGTTCGTCCCAAGTCTGTCTCTTTCTAAGGACGAACTAAGACAAACTTTAGAATGAGACTAACGAGACTAACTTGGGACGAACAAAGACAAACTAAAGTCCCATTCTAAGGTTTGTCTTAGTTCGTTCCAAGTTAGTCTCTTTCTAAAGACGAACTTAGACAAACCTTAGAATGAGACTAACGAGACTAACTTGGGACGAACAATGACAAACTTAAGTCTCATTCTAAGGTTTGTCTAAGTTCGTCCCAAGTTATTCTCTTTCTAAGGACGAACTTAGACAAACCTTAGAATGAGACTAACGAAACTAACTTTGGACGAACAAAGAAAAACGTTAGTCTCATTCTAAGGTTTGTCTTAGTTCGTCCCAAGTTAGTCTCTTTCTAAGGACGAACTTGGACGAACCTTAGAATGAGACTAACGAGATTAACTTGGGACGAACAAAGACAAATTTAAGTCTCATTCTAAGGTTTGTCTATGTTCGTCCCAAGTTAGTCTCTTTCTAAGGACGAACTTAGACAAACCTTAGAAGGACACTAACGAGACTAACTTGGGATGAACAAAGACAAACTTAAGTCCCATTCTAAGGTTTGTCTTAGTTCGTCCCAAGTTAGTCTCTTTCTAAGGACGAACTTAGACAAACCTTAGAAGGACACTAACGAGACTAACTTGGGATGAACAAAGACAAACTTAAGTCCCATTCTAAGGTTTATCTTAGTTCGTCCCAAGTTAGTCTCTTTCTAAGGACAACTTAGACAAACCTTAGAATGAGACTAACGAGACTAACTTGGGACGAACAAAGACAAACTTAAGTCGCATTCTGAGGTTTGTCTAAGTTCGTCCCAAGTTATTCTCTTTCTAAGGACAAACTTAGACAAACCTTAGAATGGGACTAACGAGACAAACTTGGGACGAACAAAGACAAACTTAAGTCTCATTCTAAGGTTTGTCTAAGTTCGTCCCAAGTTAGTCTCTTTCTAAGGACGAACTTAAACAAACCTTAGAATGAGACTAACGAGACTAACTTGGGACGAACAAAGACAAACTTAAGTCCCATTCTATGGTTTGTCTTAGTTCGTCCCAAGTTAGTCTCTTTCTAAGGACAAACTTAGACAAACCTTAGAATGAGACTAACAAGACTAACTTGGGACGAACAAAGACAAACTTAAGTCTCATTCTAAGGTTTGTCTAAGTTCGTCCCAAGTTATTCTCTTTCTAAGGACAAACTTAGACAAACCTTAGAATGAGACTAACGAGACTAACTTTGGACGAACAAAGAAAAACGTTAGTCTCATTCTAAGGTTTGTCTTAGTTCGTCCCAAGTTTGTCTCTTTCTAAGGACGAACTTAGACAAACCTTAGAAAGAGACTAACGAGACTAACTTGGGACGAACAAAGACAAACTTAAGTCCCATTCTAAGGTTTATCTTAGTTCGTCCCAAGTTAGTCTCTTTCTTAGGACGAACTTAGACAAACCTTAGAATGAGACTAACGAGACTAACTTGGGACAAACAAAGACAAACTTAAGTCTCATTCTAAGGTTTGTCTTAGTTCGTCCCAAGTTAGTCTCTTTCTAAGGACGAACTTAGACAAACCTTAGAATGAGACTAACGAGACTAACTTGGGACGAAGAAAGACAAACTTAAGTCCCATTCTATGGTTTGTCTTAGTTCGTCCCAAGTTAGTCTCTTTCTAAGGACGAACTTAAACAAACCTTAGAATGAGACTAACTTGGGACGAACAAAGACAAACTTAAGTCTCATTCTAAGGTTTGTCTAAGTTCATCCCAAGTTATTCTCTTTCTAAGGACGAACTTAGACAAACCTTAGAATGAGACTAACGAGACTAACTTTGGACGAACAAAGAAAAACGTTAGTCTCATTCTAAGGTTTGTCTTAGTTCGTCCCAAGTTAGTCTCTTTCTAAGGACGAACTTAGACAAACCTTAGAATGAGACTAACGAGACTAACTTGGGACGAACAAAGACAAACTTAAGTCCCATTCTAAGGTTTATCTTAGTTCGTCCCAAGTTAGTCTCTTTCTAAGGACGAACTTAGACAAACCTTAGAATGAGACTAACAAGACTAACTTGGGACGAACAAAGACAAATTTAAGTCTCATTCTAAGGTTTGTCTTAGTTCGTCCCCAGTTAGTCTCTTTCTAAGGACGAACTTGGACGAACCTTAGAATGAGACTAACGAGACTAACTTGGGACGAACAAAGACAAATTTAAGTCTCATTCTAAGGTTTGTCTATGTTCGTCCCAAGTTAGTCTCTTTCTAAGGACGAACTTAGACAAACCTTAGAAGGACACTAACGAGACTAACTTGGGATGAACAAAGACAAACTTAAGTCCCATTCTAAGGTTTGTCTTAGTTCGTCCCAAGTTAGTCTCTTTCTAAGGACGAACTTAGACAAACCTTAGAATGAGACTAACTTGGGACGAACATAGACAAACTTAAGTCTCATTCTAAGGTTTGTCTAAGTTCGTCCCAAGTTATTCTCTTTCTAAGGACAAACTTAGACAAACCTTAGAATGAGACTAACAAGACTAACTTTGGACGAACAAAGAAAAACGTTAGTCTCATTCCAAGGTTTGTCTTAGTTCGTCCCAAGTCTGTCTCTTTCTAAGGACGAACTAAGACAAACTTTAGAATGAGACTAACGAGACTAACTTGGGACGAACAAAGACAAACTAAAGTCCCATTCTAAGGTTTGTCTTAGTTCGTTCCAAGTTAGTCTCTTTCTAAAGACGAACTTAGACAAACCTTAGAATGAGACTAACGAGACTAACTTGGGACGAACAATGACAAACTTAAGTCTCATTCTAAGGTTTGTCTAAGTTCGTCCCAAGTTATTCTCTTTCTAAGGACGAACTTAGACAAACCTTAGAATGAGACTAACGAGACTAACTTTGGACGAACAAAGAAAAACGTTAGTCTCATTCTAAGGTTTGTCTTAGTTCATCCCAAGTTAGTCTCTTTCTAAGGACGAACTTAGACAAACCTTAGAATGAGACTAACGAGACAAACTTGGGACGAACAAAGACAAACTTAAGTCTCATTCTAAGGTTTGTCTAAGTTCGTCCCAAGTTAGTCTCTTTCTAAGGACGAACTTAAACAAACATTAGAATGAGACTAACGAGACTAACTTGGGACGAACAAAGACAAACTTAAGTCCCATTCTATGGTTTGTCTTACTTCGTCCCAAGTTAGTCTCTTTCTAAGGACAAACTTAGACAAACCTTAGAATGAGACTAACAAGACTAACTTGGGACGAACAAAGACAAACTTAAGTCTCATTCTAAGGTTTGTCTAAGTTCGTCCCAAGTTATTCTCTTTCTAAGGACAAACTTAGACAAACCTTAGAATGAGACTAACGAGACTAACTTTGGACGAACAAAGAAAAATGTTAGTCTCATTCTAAGGTTTGTCTTAGTTCGTCCCACGTTAGTCTCTTTCTAAGGACGAACTTAGACAAACCTTAGAAAGAGACTAACGAGACTAACTTGGGACGAACAAAGACAAACTTAAGTCCCATTCTAAGGTTTATCTTAGTTCGTCCCAAGTTAGTCTCTTTCTTAGGACGAACTTAGACAAACCTTAGAATGAGACTAACGAGACTAACTTGGGACAAACAAAGACAAACTTAAGTCTCATTCTAAGGTTTGTCTTAGTTCGTCCCAAGTTAGTCTCTTTCTAAGGACGAACTTAGACAAACCTTAGAATGAGACTAACGAGACTAACTTGGGACGAAGAAAGACAAACTTAAGTCCCATTCTATGGTTTGTCTTAGTTCGTCCCAAGTTAGTCTCTTTCTAAGGACGAACTTAAACAAACCTTAGAATGAGACTAACTTGGGACGAACAAAGACAAACTTAAGTCTCATTCTAAGGTTTGTCTAAGTTCATCCCAAGTTATTCTCTTTCTAAGGACGAACTTAGACAAACCTTAGAATGAGACTAACGAGACTAACTTTGGACGAACAAAGAAAAACGTTAGTCTCATTCTAAGGTTTGTCGTAGTTCGTCCCAAGTTAGTCTCTTTCTAAGGACGAACTTAGACAAACCTTAGAATGAGACTAACGAGACTAACTTGGGACGAACAAAGACAAACTTAAGTCCCATTCTAAGGTTTATCTTAGTTCGTCCCAAGTTAGTCTCTTTCTAAGGACGAACTTAGACAAACCTTAGAATGAGACTAACGAGACTAACTTGGGACGAACAAAGACAAATTTAAGTCTCATTCTAAGGTTTGTCTTAGTTCGTCCCAAGTTAGTCTCTTTCTAAGGACGAACTTGGACGAACCTTAGAATGAGACTAACGAGACTAACTTGGGACGAACAAAGACAAATTTAAGTCTCATTCTAAGGTTTGTCTATGTTCGTCCCAAGTTAGTCTCTTTCTAAGGACGAACTTAGACAAACCTTAGAAGGACACTAACAAGACTAACTTGGGATGAACAAAGACAAACTTAAGTCCCATTCTAAGGTTTGTCTTAGTTTGTCCTTAGAAAGAGAATAACTTGGGACGAACTTAGACAAACCTTAGAATGAGACTTAAGTTTGTCTATGTTCGTCCTTAGAATGAGACTAACTTGGGACGAACATAGACAAACTTAAGTCTCATTCTAAGGTTTGTCTAAGTTCGTCCCAAGTTATTCTCTTTCTAAGGACAAACTTAGACAAACCTTAGAATGAGACTAACGAGACAAACTTGGGACGAACAAAGACAAACTTAAGTCTCATTCTAAGGTTTGTCTAAGTTCGTCCCAAGTTAGTCTCTTTCTAAGGACGAACTTAAACAAACCTTAGAATGAGACTAACGAGACTAACTTGGGACGAACAAAGACAAACTTAAGTCCCATTCTATGGTTTGTCTTAGTTCGTCCCAAGTTAGTCTCTTTCTAAGGACAAACCTTAGAATGAGACTAACAAGACTAACTTGGGACGAACAAAGACAAACTTAAGTCTCATTCTAAGGTTTATCTAAGTTCGTCCCAAGTTATTCTCTTTCTAAGGACAAACCTTAGAATGAGACTAACGAGACTAACTTTGGACGAACAAAGAAAAACGTTAGTCTCATTCTAAGGTTTGTCTTAGTTCATCCCAAGTTAGTCTCTTTCTAAGGACGAACTTAGACAAACCTTAGAAAGAGACTAACGAGACTAACTTGGGACGAACAAAGACAAACTTAAGTCCCAGTCTAAGGTTTATCTTAGTTCGTCCCAAGTTAGTCTCTTTCTTAGGACGAACTTAGACAAACCTTAGAATGAGACTAACGAGACTAACTTGGGACAAACAAAGACAAACTTAAGTCTCATTCTAAGGTTTGTCTTAGTTCGTCCCAAGTTATTCTCTTTCTAAGGACAAACTTAGACAAACCTTAGAATGAGACTAACGAGACAAACTTGGGACGAACAAAGACAAACTTAAGTCTCATTCTAAGGTTTGTCTAAGTTCGTCCCAAGTTAGTCTCTTTCTAAGGACGAACTTAAACAAACCTTAGAATGAGACTAACGAGACTAACTTGGAACGAACAAAGACAAACTTAAGTCCCATTCTATGGTTTGTCTTAGTTCGTCCCAAGTTAGTCTCTTTCTAAGGACAAACTTAGACAAACCTTAGAATGAGACTAACAAGACTAACTTGGGATGAACAAAGACAAACTTAAGTCTCATTCTAAGGTTTGTCTAAGTTCGTCCCAAGTTATTCTCTTTTTAAGGACAAACTTAGACAAACCTTAGAATGAGACTAACGAGACTAACTTTGGACGAACAAAGAAAAACGTTAGTCTCATTCTAAGGTTTGTCTTAGTTCGTCCCAAGTTAGTCACTTTCTAAGGACGAACTTAGACAAACCTTAGAAAGAGACTAACGAGACTAACTTGGGACGAACAAAGACAAACTTAAGTCCCATTCTAAGGTTTATCTTAGTTCGTCCCAAGTTAGTCTCTTTCTTAGGACGAACTTAGACAAACCTTAGAATGAGACTAACGAGACAAACTTGGGACAAACAAAGACAAACTTTAGTCTCATTCTAATGTTTGTCTTAGTTCGTCCCAAGTTAGTCTCTTTCTAAGGACGAACTTAGACAAACCTTAGAATGAGACTAACGAGACAAACTTGGGACGAACAAAGACAAACTTAAGTCTCATTCTAAGGTTTGTCTAAGTTCGTCCCAAGTTAGTCTCTTTCTAAGGACGAACTTAAACAAACCTTAGAATGAGACTAACGAGACTAACTTGGGACGAACAAAGACAAACTTAAGTCCCATTCTATGGTTTGTCTTAGTTCGTCCCAAGTTAGTCTCTTTCTAAGGACAAACTTAGACAAACCTTAGAATGAGACTAACAAGACTAACTTGGGACGAACAAAGACAAACTTAAGTCTCATTCTAAGGTTTGTCTAAGTTCGTCCCAAGTTATTCTCTTTCTAAGGACAAACTTAGACAAACCTTAGAATGAGACTAACGAGACTAACTTTGGACGAAAAAAGAAAAATGTTAGTCTCATTCTAAGGTTTGTCTTAGTTCGTCCCAAGTTAGTCTCTTTCTAAGGACGAACTTAGACAAACCTTAGAAAGAGACTAACGAGACAAACTTGGGACGAACAAAGACAAACTTAAGACCCATTCTAAGGTTTATCTTAGTTTGTCCCAAGTTAGTCTCTTTCTTAGGACGAACTTAGACAAACCTTAGAATGAGACTGAAGTTTGTCTTTGTTCGTCCCAAGTTAGTCTCATTAGTCTCATTCTAAGGTTTGTCTAAGTTCATCCTTAGAAAGAGACTAACTTGGGACGAACTAAGACAAATTTAAGTCTTTGTTTGTCTTTGTTTGTCTATGTTTGTCTTTGTTCGTCCCAAGTTAGTCTTGTTAGTCTCATTCTAAGGTTTGTCTAATTTTGTCCTTAGAAAGAGACTAACTTGGGACGAACTAAGACAAACCATAGAATGGGACTTAAGTTTGTCTTTGTTCGTCCCAAGTTAGTCTCGTTAGTCTCATTCTAAGGTTTATTTAAGTTCGTCCTTAGAAAGAGACTAACTTGGGACGAACTTAGACAAACCTTAGAATGAGACTTAAGTTTGTCTTTTTTCGTCCCAAGTTTGTCTCGTTAGTCTCATTCTAAGGTTTGTCTAAGTTTGTCCTTAGAAAGAGAATAACTTGGGACGAACTTAGACAAACCTTAGAATGAGACTTAAGTTTGTCTATGTTCGTCCCAAGTTAGTCTCATTCTAAGGACGAACATAGACAAACTTAAGTCTCATTCTAAGGTTTGTCTAAGTTCGTCCCAAGTTATTCTCTTTCTAAGGACAAACTTAGACAAACCTTAGAATGAGACTAACAAGACAAACTTGGGACGAACAAAGACAAACTTAAGTCTCATTCTAAGGTTTGTCTAAGTTCGTCCCAAGTTATTCTCTTTCTAAGGATGAATTTAGACAAACCATAGAATGAGACTAACGAGACTAACTTTGGAAAAACAAAGAAAAACGTTAGAATGAGACTTAAGTTTGTCTTAGTTCGTCCCAAGTTTGTCTCGTTAGTCTCATTATAAGGTTTGTCTAAGTTTGTCCTTAGAAAGAGAATAACTTGGGACGAACTTAGACAAACCTTAGAATGAGACTTAAGTTTGTCTATGTTCGTCCTTAGAATGAGACTAACTTGGGACGAACATAGACAAACTTAAGTCTCATTCTAAGGTTTGTCTAAGTTCATCCCAAGTTATTCTCTTTCTAAGGACAAACTTAGACAAACCTTAGAATGATACTAACGAGACAAACTTGGGACGAACAAAAACAAACTTAAGTCTCATTCTAAGGTTTGTCTAAGTTCGTCCCAAGTTAGTCTCTTTCTAAGGACGAACTTAAACAAACCTTAGAATGAGACTAACGAGACTAACTTGGGACGAACAAAGACAAACTTAAGTCCCATTATATGGTTTGTCTTAGTTCGTCCCAAGTTAGTCTCTTTCTAAGGACAAATTTAGACAAACCTTAGAATGAGACTAACGAGACTAACTTGGGACGAACAAAGACAAACTTCAGTCTCATTCTAAGGTTTGTCTAAGTTCGTCCCAAGTTATTCTCTTTCTAAGGACGAACTTAGACAAACCATAGAATGAGACAAACGAGACTAACTTTGGACGAACAAAGAAAAACGTTAGTCTCATTCTAAGGTTTGTCTTAGTTCGTCCCAAGTTAGTCTCTTTCTAAGGACGAACTTAGACAAACCTTAGAATGAGACTAACGAGACTAACTTGGGACGAACAAAACTTAAGTCCCATTCTAAGGTTTTTCTTAGTTCGTCCCAAGTTAGTCTCTTTCTAAGGACGAACTTAGACAAACCTTAGAATGAGACTACCGAGACTAACTTGGGACGAACAAAGACAAATTTAAGTCTCATTCTAAGGTTTGTCTTAGTTCGTCCCAAGTTAGTCGATTTCTAAGGACGAACTTGGACGAACCTTAGAATGAGACTAACGAGACTAACTTGGGACGAACAAAGACAAATTTAAGTCTCATTCTAAGGTTTGTCTATGTTCTTCCCAAGTTAGTCTCTTTCTAAGGACGAACTTAGACAAACCTTAGAACGAGACTAACTTGGGATGAACAAAGACAAACTTAAGTCCCATTCTAAGGTTTGTCTTAGTTCGTCCCAAGTTTGTCTCTTTCTAAGGACGAACTTAGACAAACCTTAGAATGAGACTAACTTGGGACGAACATAGACAAACTTAAGTCTCATTCTAAGGTTTGTCTAAGTTCGTCCCAAGTTATTCTCTTTCTAAGGACAAACTTAGACAAACCTTAGAATGAGACTAACAAGACTAACTTTGGACGAACAAAGAAAAACGTTAGTCTCATTCTAAGGTTTGTCTTAGTTCGTCCCAAGTCTGTCTCTTTCTAAGGACGAACTTAGACAAACCTTAGAATGAGACTAACGAGACTAACTTGGGACGAACAAAGACAAACTTAAGTCCCATTCTAAGGTTTGTCTTAGTTCGTCCCAAGTTAGTCTCTTTCTAAGGACAACTTAGACAAACCTTAGAATGAGACTAACGAGACTAACTTGGGATGAACAAAGACAAACTTAAAGTCGCATTCTAAGGTTTGTCTAAGTTCGTCCCAAGTTATTCTCTTTCTAAGGACAAACTTAGACAAACCTTAGAATGAGACTAACCAGACTAACTTTGGACGAACAAAGAAAAACTTAAGTCCCATTCTAAGGTTTGTCTTAGTTCGTCCAAAGTTAGTCTCTTTCTAAGGACGAACTTAGACGAACCTTAGAATGAGACTAACGAGACTAACTTGGGACGAACAAAGACAAATTTAAGTCCCATTCTAAGGTTTGTCTATGTTCGTCCCAAGTTAGTCTCTTTCTAAGGACGAACTTAGACAAACCTTAGAACGAGACTAACGAGACTAACTTGGGATGAACAAAGACAAACTTAAGTCCCATTCTAAGGTTTGTCTTAGTTCGTCCCAAGTTAGTCTCTTTCTAAGGACGAACTTAGACAAACCTTAGAATGAGACTAACTTGGGACGAACATAGACAAACTTAAGTCTCATTCTAAGGTTTGTCTAAGTTCTTCCCAAGTTATTCTCTTTCTAAGGACAAACTTAGACAAACCTTAGAATGAGACTAACAAGTCTAACTTTGGACGAACAAAGAAAACCGTTAGTCTCATTCTAAGGTTTGTCTTAGTTCGTCCCAAGTTTGTCTCTTTCTAAGGATGAACTTAGACAAACCTTAGAATGAGACTAACGAGACTAACTTGGGACGAACAAAGACAAACTTAAGTCCCATTCTAAGGTTTGTCTTAGTTCGTCCCAAGTTAGTCTCTTTCTAAGGACAACTTAGACAAACCTTAGAATGAGACTAACGAGACTAACTTGGGACGAACAAAGACAAACTTAAGTCGCATTCTAAGGTTTGTCTAAGTTCGTCCCAAGTTAGTCTGTTTCTAAGGACAAACTTAGACAAACCTTAGAATGAGACTAATGAGACAAACTTGGGACGAACAAAGACAAACTTAAGTCTCATTCTAAGGGTTGTCTAAGTTCGTCCCAAGTTAGTCTCTTTCTAAGGACGAACTTAGACACTCCTGAGAATGAGACTAACGAGACTAACTTGGGACGAACAAAGACAAACTTAAGTCCCATTCTAAGGTTTGTCTTAGTTCGTCCCAAGTTAGTCTCTTTCTAAGGACGAACTTAGACAAAGCTTAGAATGAGACTAACGAGACTAACTTGGGACGAACAAAGACAAACTTAAGTCCCATTCTAAGGTTTGTCTTAGTTCGTCCCAAGTTATTCTCTTTCTAAGGACGAACTTAGACAAATCTTAGAATGAGACTAACGAGACTAACTTTGGACAAAAAAAAAAGTTTAGTCTCATTCTAAGGTTTGTCTTAGTTCGTCCAAAGTTAGTCTCTTTCTAAGGACGAACTTAGACGAACCTTAGAATGAGACTAACGAGACTAACTTGGGACGAACAAAGACAAATTTAAGTCCCATTCTAAGGTTTGTCTATGTTCGTCCCAAGTTAGTCTCTTTCTAAGGACGAACTTAGACAAACCTTAGAACGAGACTAAAGAGACTAACTTGGGATGAACAAAGACAAACTTAAGTCCCATTCTAAGGTTTGTCTTAGTTCGTCCCAAGTTAGTCTCTTTCTAAGGACGAACTTAGACGAACCTTAGAATGAGACTAACGAGACTAACTTGGGACGAACAAAGACAAATTTAAGTCTCATTCTAAGGTTTGTCTATGTTCGTCCCAAGTTAGTCTCTTTCTAAGGACGAACTTAGACAAACCTTAGAACGAGACTAAAGAGACTAACTTGGGATGAACAAAGACAAACTTAAGTCCCATTCTAAGGTTTGTCTTAGTTCGTCCCAAGTTAGTCTCTTTCTAAGGACGAACTTAGACAAACCTTAGAATGAGACTAACTTGGGACGAACATAGACAAACTTAAGTCTCATTCTAAGGTTTGTCTAAGTTCTTCCCAAGTTATTCTCTTTCTAAGGACAAACTTAGACAAACCTTAGAATGAGACTAACAAGTCTAACTTTGGACGAACAAAGAAAACCGTTAGTCTCATTCTAAGGTTTGTCTTAGTTCGTCCCAAGTTTGTCTCTTTCTAAGGATGAACTTAGACAAACCTTAGAATGAGACTAACGAGACTAACTTGGGACGAACAAAGACAAACTTAAGTCCCATTCTAAGGTTTGTCTTAGTTCGTCCCAAGTTAGTCTCTTTCTAAGGACAACTTAGACAAACCTTAGAATGAGACTAACGAGACTAACTTGGGACGAACAAAGACAAACTTAAGTCGCATTCTAAGGTTTGTCTAAGTTCGTCCCAAGTTAGTCTGTTTCTAAGGACAAACTTAGACAAACCTTAGAATGAGACTAATGAGACAAACTTGGGACGAACAAAGACAAACTTAAGTCTCATTCTAAGGGTTGTCTAAGTTCGTCCCAAGTTAGTCTCTTTCTAAGGACGAACTTAGACACTCCTGAGAATGAGACTAACGAGACTAACTTGGGACGAACAAAGACAAACTTAAGTCCCATTCTAAGGTTTGTCTTAGTTCGTCCCAAGTTAGTCTCTTTCTAAGGACGAACTTAGACAAACCTTAGAATGAGACTAACAAGACTAACTTGGGACGAGCAAAGACAAACTTAAGTCTCATTCTAAGGTTTGTATAAGTTCGTCCCAAGTTATTCTCTTTCTAAGGATGAACTCAGACAAACCTTAGAATGAGACTAACGAGACTAACTTTGGACAAACAAAGAAAAACGTTAGTCTCATTCTAAGGTTTGTCTTAGTTCGTCCCAAGTTTGTCTCTTTCTAAGGACGAACTTAGACAAACCTTAGAATGAGACTAACGAGACTAACTTGGGACGACCAAAGACAAACTTAAGTCCCATTCTAAGGTTTGTCTTAGTTCGTCCAAGTTAGTCTCTTTCTAAGGACGAACTTAGACAAACCTTAGAATGAGACTAACGAGACAAACTTGGGACGAACAAAGACAAACTTAAGTCTCATTCTAAGGTTTGTCTAAGTTCGTCCCAAGTTAGTCTCTTTCTAAGGACGAACTTAGACAAAGCTTAGAATGAGACTAACGAGACTAACTTGGGACGAACAAAGACAAACTTAAGTCCCATTCTAAGGTTTGTCTTAGTTCGTCCCAAGTTAGTCTCTTTCTAAGGACAAACTTAGACAAACCTTAGAATGAGACTAACAAGACTAACTTGGGACGAACAAAGACAAAATTAATTCCCATTCTAAGGTTTGTCTTAGTTCGTCCCAAGTTAGTCTCTTTCTATGTACGAACTTAGACAAACCTTAGAATGAGACTAACGAGACTAACTTGGGATGAACAAAGACACTCTTAAGTCTCATTCTAAGGTTTGTCTAAGTTCGTCCCAAGTTATTCTCTTTCTAAGGACGAACTTAGACAAACCTTAGCATGAGACTAACGAGACTAACTTTCGACGAACAAAGAAAAACGTTAGTCTCATTCTAAGGTTTGTCTTAGTTCGTCCCAAGTTAGTCTCTTTCTAAGGACAACATAGACAAACCTTAGAATGAGACTAACGAGACTAACTTGGGACGAACCAAGACAAACTTAAGTCGCATTCTAAGGTTTGTCTAAGTTCGTCCCAAGTTAGTCTGCTTCTAAGGACAAACTTAGACAAACCTTAGAATGAGACTAACGAGACAAACTTGGGACGAACAAAGACAAACTTAAGTCTCATTCTAAGGTTTGTCTAAGTTGGTCCCAAGTTAGTCTCTTTCTAAGGACGAACTTAGACAAACCTTAGAATGAGACTAAAGAGACTAACTTGGGACGAACAAAGACAAACTTAAGTCTCCTTCTAAGGTTTGTCTAAGTTCGTCCCAAGTTAGTCTCTTTCTAAGGACGAACTTAGACAAACCTTAGAATGAGACTAACGAGACAAACTTGGGACGAACAAAGACAAACTTAAGTCTCATTCTAAGGTTTGTCTAAGTTCGTCCCAAGTTAGTCTGTTTCTAAGGACGAACTTAGACAAACCTTAGAATGAGACTAATGAGACTAACGAGACTAACTTGGGACGAACAAAGACAAACTTAAGTCCCATTCTAAGGTTTGTCTTAGTTCGTCCCAAGTTAGTCTCTTTCTAAGCACCACTTAGACAAACCTTAGAATGAGACTAACGAGACTAACTTGGGACGAACAAAGACAAACTTAAGTCTCCTTCTAAGGTTTGTCTAAGTTCGTCCCAAGTTAGTCTCTTTCTAAGGACAAACTTAGACAAACCTTAGAATGAGACTAACGAGACAAACTTGGGACGAACAAAGACAAACTTAAGTCTCATTCTAAGGTTTGTCTAAGTTCGTCCCAAGTTAGTCTCTTTCTAAGGACGAACTTAGACAAACCTTAGAATGAGACTAACGAGACTAACTTGGGACGAATAAAGACAAACTTAAGTTGCATTCTAAGGTTTGTCTAAGTTCGTCCCAAGTTAGTCTATTTCTAAGGACAAACTTAGACAAACCTTAGAATGAGACTAACAAGACTAACTTTGGACGAACAAAGACAAACTTAAGTCTCATTCTAAGGTTTGTCTAAGTTCGTCCCAAGTTAGTCTCTTTCTAAGGACGAACTTAGACAAACCTTAGAATGAGACTAACGAGACTAACTTGGGACGAACAAAGACAAACTTAAGTCCCATTCTAAGGTTTGTCTTAGTTCGTCCCAAGTTAGTCTCTTTCTAAGGACGAACTTAGACAAACCTTAGAATGAGACTAACAAGACTAACTTAGGACGAACAAAGACAAACTTAAGTCTCATTCTAAGGTTTGTCTAAGTTCGTCCCAAGTTAGTCTCTTTCTAAGGACGAACTTAGACAAACCTTAGAATGAGACTAACGAGACAAACTTGGGACGAACAAAGACAAATTTATGTCTCATTCTAAGGTTTGTCTAAGTTCGTCCCAAGTTATTCTCTTTCTAAGGACGAACTTAGACAAACCTTAGAATGAGACTAACGAGACTAACTTTGGACAACAAAAAAAACGTTAGTCTCATTCTAAGGTTTGTCTCATTCTAAGGTTTGTCTAAGTTCTTCCCAAGTTATTCTCTTTCTAAGGACAAACTTAGACAAACCTTAGAATGAGACTAACAAGTCTAACTTTGGACGAACAAAGAAAACCGTTAGTCTCATTCTAAGGTTTGTCTAAGTTCGTCCCAAGTTTGTCTCTTTCTAAGGACGAACTTAGACAAACCTTAGAATGAGACTAACGAGACTAACTTGGGACGAATAAAGACAAACTTAAGTCCCATTCTAAGGTTTGTCTTAGTTTGTCCCAAGTTAGTCTCTTTCAAAGGACAACTTAGACAAACCTTAGAATGAGACTAACGAGACTAACTTGGGACGAACAAAGACAAACTTAAGTCGCATTATAAGGTTTGTCTAAGTTCGTCCCAAGTTAGTCTGTTTCTAAGGACAAACTTAGACAAACCTTAGAATGAGACTAATGAGACAAAATTGGGACGAACAAAGACAAACTTAAGTCTCATTCTAAGGGTTGTCTAAGTTCGTCCCAAGTTAGTCTCTTTCTAAGGACGAACTTAGACAAACCTGAGAATGAGACTAACGAGACTAACTTGGGACGAACAAAGACAAACTTAAGTCCCATTCTAAGGTTTGTCTTAGTTCGTCCCAAGTTAGTCTCTTTCTAAGGACGAACTTAGACAAACCTTAGAATGAGACTAACAAGACTAACTTGGGACGAGCAAAGACAAACTTAAGTCTCATTCTAAGGTTTGTCTAAGTTCGTCCCAAGTTATTCTCTTTCTAAGGACGAACTTAGACAAATCTTAGAATGAGACTAACGAGACTAACTTTGGACAACAAAAAAAGTTTAGTCTCATTCTAAGGTTTGTCTTAGTTCGTCCCAAGTTAGTCTCTTTCTAAGGACGAACATAGACAAACCTTAGAATGAGACTAACGAGACTAACTTGGGACGAACGAAGACAAACTTAAGTCCCATTCTAAGGTTTGTCTTAGTTCGTCCAAGTTAGTCTCTTTCTAAGGACGAACAAACCTTAGAATGAGACTAACGAGACAAACTTGGGACGAACAAAGACAAACTTAAGTCTCATTCTAAGGTTTGTCTAAGTTCGTCCCAAGTTAGTCTCTTTCTAAGGACGAACTTAGACAAAGCTTAGAATGAGACTAACGAGACTAACTTGGGACGAACAAAGACAAACTTAAGTCCCATTCTAAGGTTTGTCTTAGTTCGTCCCAAGTTAGTCTCTTTCTAAGGACGAACTTAGACAAACCTTAGAATGAGACTAACGAGACTAACTTGGGACGAACAAAGACAAAATTAATTCCCATTCTAAGGTTTGTCTTAGTTCGTCCCAAGTTAGTCTCTTTCTAAGGACGAACTTAGACAAACCTTAGAATGAGACTAACAAGACTAACTTGCGACGAGCAAAGACAAACTTAAGTCTCATTCTAAGGTTTGTCTAAGTTCGTCCCAAGTTATTCTCTTTCTAAGGACGAACTTAGACAAACCTTAGAATGAGACTAACGAGACTAACTTTGGACAACAAAAAAAACGTTAGTCTCATTCTAAGGTTTGTCTTAGTTCGTCCCAAGTTAGTCTCTTTCTAAGGACGAACATAGACAAACCTTAGAATGAGACTAACGAGACTAACTTGGGACGAACGAAGAAAAACTTAAGTCCCATTCTAAGGTTTGTCTTAGTTCGTCCAAGTTAGTCTCTTTCTAAGGACGAACTTAGACAAACCTTAGAATGAGACTAACGAGACAAACTTGGGACGAACAAAGACAAACTTAAGTCTCATTCTAAGGTTTGTCTAAGTTCGTCCCAAGTTAGTCTCTTTCTAAGGACGAACTTAGACAAACCTTAGAATGAGACTAACGAGACTAACTTGGGACGAACAATGACAAACTTAAGTCCCATTCTAAGGTTTGTCTTAGTTCGTCCCAAGTTAGTCTCTTTCTAAGGACGAACTTAGACAAACCTTAGAATGAGACTAACGAGACTAACTTGGGACGAACAAAGACAAAATTAATTCCCATTCTAAGGTTTGTCTTAGTTCGTCCCAAGTTAGTCTCTTTCTATGTACGAACTTAGACAAACCTTAGAATGAGACTAACGAGACTAACTTGGGATGAACAAAGACACTCTTAAGTCTCATTCTAAGGTTTGTCTAAGTTCGTCCCAAGTTATTCTCTTTCTAAGGACGAACTTAGACTAACCTTAGCATGAGACTAACGAGACTAACTTTCGACGAACAAAGAAAAACGTTAGTCTCATTCTAAGGTATGCCTTAGTTCGTCCCAAGTTAGTCTCTCTCTAAGGACAACATAGACAAACCTTAGAATGAGACTAACGAGACTAACTTGGGACGAACCAAGACAAACTTAAGTCGCATTCTAAGGTTTGTCTAAGTTCGTCCCAAGTTAGTCTGTTTCTAAGGACAAACTTTGACAAACCTTAGAATGAGACTAACGAGACAAACTTGGGACGAACAAAGACAAACTTAAGTCTCATTCTAAGGTTTGTCTAAGTTCGTCCCAAGTTAGTCTCTTTCTAAGGACGAACTTAGACAAACCATAGAATGAGACTAACGAGACTAACTTGGGACGAACAAAGACAAACTTAAGTCTCCTTCTAAGGTTTGTCTAAGTTCGTCCCAAGTTAGTCTCTTTCTAAAGACGAACTTAGATAAACCTGAGAATGAGACTTACGAGACTAACTTAAGTCCCATTCTAAGGTTTGTCTTAGTTCGTCCCAAGTTAGTCTCTTTCTAAGGACGAACTTAGACAAACCTTAGAATGAGACTAACGAGACTAACTTGGGACGAACAAAGACAAACTTAAGTCCCATTCTAAGGTTTGTCTTAGTTCGTCCCACGTTAGTCTCTTTCTATGGACGAACTTAGACAAACCTTAGAATGAGACTAACGAGACTAACTTGGGACGAACAAAGACAAACTTAAGTCTCATTCTAAGGTTTGTCTAAGTTCGTCCCAAGTTATTCTATTTCTAAGGACGAACTTAGACAAACCTTAGAATGAGACTAACGAGACTAACTTTGGACGAACAAAGAAAAACGTTAGTCTCATTCTAAGGTTTGTCTTAGTTCGTCCCAAGTTAGTCTCTTTCTAAGGACAAACTTAGACAAACCTTAGAATGAGACTAACTAAATTGGGACGAACAAAGACAAACTTAAGTCCCATTGGTTTGTCTTAGTTCGTCCCAAGTTAGTCTCTTTCTAAGGACGAACTTAGACAAACCTTAGAATGAGACTAACGAGACAAACTTGGGATGAACAAAGACAAACTTATGTCTCATTCTAAGGTTTGTCTAAGTTGGTCCCAAGTTAGTCTCTTTCTAAGGACGAACTTAGATAAATCTTAGAATGAGACTGACGAGACTAACTTGGGACGAACAAAGACAAACTTAAGTCCCATTCTAAGGTTTGTTTAAGTTTGTCCCAAGTTAGTCTCTTTCTAAGGACGAACTTAGACAAACCTTAGAATGAGACTAACGAGACTAACTTTGGACGAACAAAGAAATACGTTAGTCTCATTCTAAGGTTTGTCTTAGTTCGTCCCAAGTTAGTCTCTTTCTAAGGACGAACATAGACAAACCTTAGAATGAGACTAACGAGACTAACTTGGGACGAACGAAGACAAACTTAAGTCCCATTCTAAGGTTTGTCTTAGTTCGTCCAAGTTAGTCTCTTTCTAAGGACGAACTTAGACAAACCTTAGAATGAGACTAACGAGACAAACTTGGGACGAACAAAGACAAACTTAAGTCTCATTCTAAGGTTTGTCTAAGTTCGTCCCAAGTTAGTCTCTTTCTAAGGACGAACTTAGACAAAGCTTAGAATGAGACTAACGAGACTAACTTGGGACGAACAAAGACAAACTTAAGTCCCATTCTAAGGTTTGTCTTAGTTCGTCCCAAGTTAGTCTCTTTCTAAGGACGAACTTAGACAAACCTTAGAATGAGACTAACGAGACTAACTTGGGACGAACAAAGACAAAATTAATTCCCATTCTAAGGTTTGTCTTAGTTCGTCCCAAGTTAGTCTCTTTCTAAGGACGAACTTAGACAAACCTTAGAATGAGACTAACAAGACTAACTTGCGACGAGCAAAGACAAACTTAAGTCTCATTCTAAGGTTTGTCTAAGTTCGTCCCAAGTTATTCTCTTTCTAAGGACGAACTTAGACAAACCTTAGAATGAGACTAACGAGACTAACTTTGGACAACAAAAAAAACGTTAGTCTCATTCTAAGGTTTGTCTTAGTTCGTCCCAAGTTAGTCTCTTTCTAAGGACGAACATAGACAAACCTTAGAATGAGACTAACGAGACTAACTTGGGACGAACGAAGAAAAACTTAAGTCCCATTCTAAGGTTTGTCTTAGTTCGTCCAAGTTAGTCTCTTTCTAAGGACGAACTTAGACAAACCTTAGAATGAGACTAACGAGACAAACTTGGGACGAACAAAGACAAACTTAAGTCTCATTCTAAGGTTTGTCTAAGTTCGTCCCAAGTTAGTCTCTTTCTAAGGACGAACTTAGACAAACCTTAGAATGAGACTAACGAGACTAACTTGGGACGAACAAAGACAAACTTAAGTCCCATTCTAAGGTTTGTCTTAGTTCGTCCCAAGTTAGTCTCTTTCTAAGGACGAACTTAGACAAACCTTAGAATGAGACTAACGAGACTAACTTGGGACGAACAAAGACAAAATTAATTCCCATTCTAAGGTTTGTCTTAGTTCGTCCCAAGTTAGTCTCTTTCTATGTACGAACTTAGACAAACCTTAGAATGAGACTAACGAGACTAACTTGGGATGAACAAAGACACTCTTAAGTCTCATTCTAAGGTTTGTCTAAGTTTGTCCCAAGTTATTCTCTTTCTAAGGACGAACTTAGACTAACCTTAGCATGAGACTAACGAGACTAACTTTCGACGAACAAAGAAAAACGTTAGTCTCATTCTAAGGTATGCCTTAGTTCGTCCCAAGTTAGTCTCTCTCTAAGGACAACATAGACAAACCTTAGAATGAGACTAACGAGACTAACTTGGGACGAACCAAGACAAACTTAAGTCGCATTCTAAGGTTTGTCTAAGTTCGTCCCAAGTTAGTCTGTTTCTAAGGACAAACTTTGACAAACCTTAGAATGAGACTAACGAGACAAACTTGGGACGAACAAAGACAAACTTAAGTCTCATTCTAAGGTTTGTCTAAGTTCGTCCCAAGTTAGTCTCTTTCTAAGGACGAACTTAGACAAACCTTAGAATGAGACTAACGAGACTAACTTGGGACGAACAAAGACAAACTTAAGTCTCCTTCTAAGGTTTGTCTAAGTTCGTCCCAAGTTAGTCTCTTTCTAAAGACGAACTTAGATAAACCTGAGAATGAGACTTACGAGACTAACTTAAGTCCCATTCTAAGGTTTGTCTTAGTTCGTCCCAAGTTAGTCTCTTTCTAAGGACGAACTTAGACAAACCTTAGAATGAGACTAACGAGACTAACTTGGGACGAACAAAGACAAACTTAAGTCCCATTCTAAGGTTTGTCTTAGTTCGTCCCACGTTAGTCTCTTTCTATGGACGAACTTAGACAAACCTTAGAATGAGACTAACGAGACTAACTTGGGACGAACAAAGACAAACTTAAGTCTCATTCTAAGGTTTGTCTAAGTTCGTCCCAAGTTATTCTATTTCTAAGGACGAACTTAGACAAACCTTAGAATGAGACTAACGAGACTAACTTTGGACGAACAAAGAAAAACGTTAGTCTCATTCTAAGGTTTGTCTTAGTTCGTCCCAAGTTAGTCTCTTTCTAAGGACAAACTTAGACAAACCTTAGAATGAGACTAACTAAATTGGGACGAACAAAGACAAACTTAAGTCCCATTGGTTTGTCTTAGTTCGTCCCAAGTTAGTCTCTTTCTAAGGACGAACTTAGACAAACCTTAGAATGAGACTAACGAGACAAACTTGGGATGAACAAAGACAAACTTATGTCTCATTCTAAGGTTTGTCTAAGTTGGTCCCAAGTTAGTCTCTTTCTAAGGACGAACTTAGATAAATCTTAGAATGAGACTGACGAGACTAACTTGGGACGAACAAAGACAAACTTAAGTCCCATTCTAAGGTTTGTTTAAGTTTGTCCCAAGTTAGTCTCTTTCTAAGGACGAACTTAGACAAACCTTAGAATGAGACTAACGAGACTAACTTTGGACGAACAAAGAAATACGTTAGTCTCATTCTAAGGTTTGTCTTAGTTCGTCCCAAGTTTGTCTCTTTCTAAGGACGAACTTAGAAAAACCTTAGAATGAGACTAACGAGACTAACTTGGGACGAACAAAGACAAACTTGAGTCCCATTCTAAGGTTTGTCTTAGTTCGTCCCAAGTTAGTCTCTTTCTAAGGACAACTTAGACAAACCTTAGAATGAGACTAACGAGACTAACTTGGGACGAAAAAAGACAAACTTGAGTCCCATTCTAAGGTTTGTCTTAGTTCGTCCCAAGTTAGTCTCTTTCTAAGGACAACTTAGACAAACCTTAGAATGAGACTAACGAGACTAACTTGGGACGAACAAAGACAAACTTAAGTCGCATTCTAAGGTTTATCTAAGTTCGTCCAAAGTTAGTTTGTTTCTAAGGACAAACTTAGACAAACCTTAGAATGAGACTAACGAGACTAACTTGGAACGAACAAAGACAAACTTAAGTCTCATTATAAGGTTTGTCTAAGTTCGTCCCAAGTTAGTCTCTTTCTAAGGATGAACTTAGACAAACCTGAGAAAGAGACTAACGAGACTAACTTGGGACGAACAAAGACAAACTAAAGTCCCATTCTAAGGTTTGTCTTAGTTCGTCCCAAGTTAGTCTCTTTCTAAGGACGAACTTAGACAAACCTTAGAATGAGACTAACAAGACTAACTTGGGACGAACAAAGACAAACTTAAGTCTCATTCTAAGGTTTGTCTAAGTTCGTCCCAAGTTATTCTCTTTCTAAGGACGAACTTAGACAAACCTTAGAATGAGACTAACGAGACTAACTTGGGACGAACAAAGACAAACTTAAGTCCCATTCTAAGGTTTGTCTTAGTTCGTCCCACGTTAGTCTCTTTCTATGGACGAACTTAGACAAACCTTAGAATGAGACTAACGAGACTAACTTGGGACGAACAAAGACAAACTTAAGTCTCATTCTAAGGTTTGTCTAAGTTCGTCCCAAGTTATTCTCTTTCTAAGGACGAACTTAGACAAACCTTAGAATGAGACTAACGAGACTAACTTTGGACGAACAAAGAAAAACGTTAGTCTCATTCTAAGGTTTGTCTTAGTTCGTCCCAAGTTAGTCTCTTTCTAAGGACGAACTTAGACAAACCTTAGAATGAGACTAACTAACTTGGGACGAACAAAGACAAACTTAAGTCCCATTGGTTTGTCTTAGTTCGTCCCAAGTTAGTCTCTTTCTAAGGACGAACTTAGACAAACCTTAGAATGAGACTAACGAGACAAACTTGGGATGAACAAAGACAAACTTATGTCTCATTCTAAGGTTTGTCTAAGTTGGTCCCAAGTTAGTCTCTTTCTAAGGACGAACTTAGATAAATCTTAGAATGAGACTGACGAGACTAACTTGGGACGAACAAAGACAAACTTAAGTCCCATTCTAAGGTTTGTTTAAGTTTGTCCCAAGTTAGTCTCTTTCTAAGGACGAACTTAGACAAACCTTAGAATGAGACTAACGAGACTAACTTTGGACGAACAAAGAAATACGTTAGTCTCATTCTAAGGTTTGTCTTAGTTCGTCCCAAGTTTGTCTCTTTCTAAGGACGAACTTAGAAAAACCTTAGAATGAGACTAACGAGACTAACTTGGGACGAACAAAGACAAACTTGAGTCCCATTCTAAGGTTTGTCTTAGTTCGTCCCAAGTTAGTCTCTTTCTAAGGACAACTTAGACAAACCTTAGAATGAGACTAACGAGACTAACTTGGGACGAAAAAAGACAAACTTGAGTCCCATTCTAAGGTTTGTCTTAGTTCGTCCCAAGTTAGTCTCTTTCTAAGGACAACTTAGACAAACCTTAGAATGAGACTAACGAGACTAACTTGGGACGAACAAAGACAAACTTAAGTCGCATTCTAAGGTTTGTCTAAGTTCGTCCAAAGTTAGTTTGTTTCTAAGGACAAACTTAGACAAACCTTAGAATGAGACTAACGAGACTAACTTGGAACGAACAAAGACAAACTTAAGTCTCATTCTAAGGTTTGTCTAAGTTCGTCCCAAGTTAGTCTCTTTCTAAGGATGAACTTAGACAAACCTGAGAAAGAGACTAACGAGACTAACTTGGGACGAACAAAGACAAACTTAAGTCCCATTCTAAGGTTTGTCTTAGTTCGTCCCAAGTTAGTCTCTTTCTAAGGACGAACTTAGACAAACCTTAGAATGAGACTAACAAGACTAACTTGGGACGAACAAAGACAAACTTAAGTCTCATTCTAAGGTTTGTCTTAGTTCGTCCCAAGTTAGTCTCTTTCTAAGGACGAACTTAGACAAACCTTAGAATGAGACTAACGAGACTAACTTGGGACGAACAAAGACAAACTTAAGTCCCATTCTAAGGTTTGTCTTAGTTCGTCCCAAGTTAGTCTCTTTCTATGGACGAACTTAGACAAACCTTAGAATGAGACTAACGAGACTAACTTGGGACGAACAAAGACAAACTTAAGTCTCATTCTAAGGTTTGTCTAAGTTCGTCCCAAGTTATTCTCTTTCTAAGGACGAACTTAGACAAACCTTAGAATGAGACTAACGAGACTAACTTTGGACGAACAAAGAAAAACGTTAGTCTCATTCTAAGGTTTGTCTTAGTTCGTCCCAAGTTAGTCTCTTTCTAAGGACGAACTTAGACAAACCTTAGAATGAGACTAACTAACTTGGGACGAACAAAGACAAACTTAAGTCCCATTGGTTTGTCTTAGTTCGTCCCAAGTTAGTCTCTTTCTAAGGACGAACTTAGACAAACCTTAGAATGAGACTAACGAGACAAACTTGGGATGAACAAAGACAAACTTATGTCTCATTCTAAGGTTTGTCTAAGTTGGTCCCAAGTTAGTCTCTTTCTAAGGACGAACTTAGATAAATCTTAGAATGAGACTGACGAGACTAACTTGGGACGAACAAAGACAAACTTAAGTCCCATTCTAAGGTTTGTTTAAGTTTGTCCCAAGTTAGTCTCTTTCTAAGGACGAACTTAGACAAACCTTAGAATGAGACTAACGAGACTAACTTTGGACGAACAAAGAAATACGTTAGTCTCATTCTAAGGTTTGTCTTAGTTCGTCCCAAGTTTGTCTCTTTCTAAGGACGAACTTAGAAAAACCTTAGAATGAGACTAACGAGACTAACTTGGGACGAACAAAGACAAACTTGAGTCCCATTCTAAGGTTTGTCTTAGTTCGTCCCAAGTTAGTCTCTTTCTAAGGACAACTTAGACAAACCTTAGAATGAGACTAACGAGACTAACTTGGGACGAAAAAAGACAAACTTGAGTCCCATTCTAAGGTTTGTCTTAGTTCGTCCCAAGTTAGTCTCTTTCTAAGGACAACTTAGACAAACCTTAGAATGAGACTAACGAGACTAACTTGGGACGAACAAATACAAACTTAAGTCGCATTCTAAGGTTTGTCTAAGTTCGTCCAAAGTTAGTTTGTTTCTAAGGACAAACTTAGACAAACCTTAGAATGAGACTAACGAGACTAACTTGGAACGAACAAAGACAAACTTAAGTCTCATTCTAAGGTTTGTCTAAGTTCGTCCCAAGTTAGTCTCTTTCTAAGGATGAACTTAGACAAACCTGAGAAAGAGACTAACGAGACTAACTTGGGACGAACAAAGACAAACTTAAGTCCCATTCTAAGGTTTGTCTTAGTTCGTCCCAAGTTAGTCTCTTTCTAAGGACGAACTTAGACAAACCTTAGAATGAGACTAACAAGACTAACTTGGGACGAACAAAGACAAACTTAAGTCTCATTCTAAGGTTTGTCTAAGTTCGTCCCAAGTTATTCTCTTTCTAAGGACGAACTTAGACAAACCTTAGAATGAGACTAACGAGACTAACTTGGGACGAACAACGACAAACTTAAGTCCCATTCTAAGGTTTGTCTTAGTTCGTCCCAAGTTAGTCTCTTTCTAAGGACGAACTTAGACAAACCTTAGAATGAGACTAACGAGACTAACATGGGACGAATAAAGACAAACTTAAGTCTCATTCTAAGGTTTGTCTAAGTTCGTCCCAAGTTAGTCTCTTTTAAGGACGAACTTAGACAAACATTAGAATGAGACTAACGAGACTAACTTGGGACGAACAAAGACAAACTTAAGTCCCATTCTAAGTTTTGTCTAAGTTTTTCCCAAGTTAGTCTCTTTCTAAGGACGAACTTAGACAAACCTTAGAATGAGACTAACGAGACTAACTTTGGACGAACAAAGAAAAACGTTAGTCTCATTCTAAGGTTTGTCTAAGTTCGTCCCAAGTTTGTCTCTTTCTAAGGACGAACATAGACAAACCTTAGAATGAGACTAACGAGACTAACTTGGGACAAACAAAGACAAACTTGAGTCCCATTCTAAGGTTTGTCTTAGTTCGTCCCAAGTTAGTCTCTTTCTAAGGACGAACTTAGACAAACCTTAGAATGAGACTAACGAGACAAACTTGGGATGAACAAAGACAAACTTATGTCTCATTCTAAGGTTTGTCTAAGTTGGTCCCAAGTTAGTCTCTTTCTAAGGACGAACTTAGATAAATCTTAGAATGAGACTGACGAGACTAACTTGGGACGAACAAAGACAAACTTAAGTCCCATTCTAAGGTTTGTTTAAGTTCGTCCCAAGTTAGTCTCTTTCTAAGGACGAACTTAGACAAACCTTAGAATGAGACTAACGAGACTAACTTTGGACGAACAAAGAAATACGTTAGTCTCATTCTAAGGTTTGTCTTAGTTCGTCCCAAGTTTGTCTCTTTCTAAGGACGAACTTAGAAAAACCTTAGAATGAGACTAACGAGACTAACTTGGGACGAACAAAGACAAACTTGAGTCCCATTCTAAGGTTTGTCTTAGTTCGTCCCAAGTTAGTCTCTTTCTAAGGACAACTTAGACAAACCTTAGAATGAGACTAACGAGACTAACTTGGGACGAAAAAAGACAAACTTGAGTCCCATTCTAAGGTTTGTCTTAGTTCGTCCCAAGTTAGTCTCTTTCTAAGGACAACTTAGACAAACCTTAGAATGAGACTAACGAGACTAACTTGGGACGAACAAATACAAACTTAAGTCGCATTCTAAGGTTTGTCTAAGTTCGTCCAAAGTTAGTTTGTTTCTAAGGACAAACTTAGACAAACCTTAGAATGAGACTAACGAGACTAACTTGGAACGAACAAAGACAAACTTAAGTCTCATTCTAAGGTTTGTCTAAGTTCGTCCCAAGTTAGTCTCTTTCTAAGGATGAACTTAGACAAACCTGAGAAAGAGACTAACGATACTAACTTGGGACGAACAAAGACAAACTTAAGTCCCATTCTAAGGTTTGTCTTAGTTCGTCCCAAGTTAGTCTCTTTCTAAGGACGAACTTAGACAAACCTTAGAATGAGACTAACAAGACTAACTTGGGACGAACAAAGACAAACTTAAGTCTCATTCTAAGGTTTGTCTAAGTTCGTCCCAAGTTATTCTCTTTCTAAGGACGAACTTAGACAAACCTTAGAATGAGACTAACGAGACTAACTTGGGACGAACAACGACAAACTTAAGTCCCATTCTAAGGTTTGTCTTAGTTCGTCCCAAGTTAGTCTCTTTCTAAGGACGAACTTAGACAAACCTTAGAATGAGACTAACGAGACTAACATGGGACGAATAAAGACAAACTTAAGTCTCATTCTAAGGTTTGTCTAAGTTCGTCCCAAGTTAGTCTCTTTTAAGGACGAACTTAGACAAACATTAGAATGAGACTAACGAGACTAACTTGGGACGAACAAAGACAAACTTAAGTCCCATTCTAAGTTTTGTCTAAGTTTTTCCCAAGTTAGTCTCTTTCTAAGGACGAACTTAGACAAACCTTAGAATGAGACTAACGAGACTAACTTTGGACGAACAAAGAAAAACGTTAGTCTCATTCTAAGGTTTGTCTAAGTTCGTCCCAAGTTTGTCTCTTGCTAAGGACGAACATAGACAAACCTTAGAATGAGACTAACGAGACTAACTTGGGACAAACAAAGACAAACTTGAGTCCCATTCTAAGGTTTGTCTTAGTTCGTCCCAAGTTAGTCTCTTTCTAAGGACAACTTAGACAAACCTTAGAATGAGACTAACGAGACTAACTTGGGACGAACAAAGACAAACTTGAGTCCCATTCTAAGGTTTGTCTTAGTTCGTCCTAAGTTAGTCTCTTTCTAAGGACAACATAGACAAACCTTATAATGAGACTAACGAGACTAACTTGGGACGAACAAAGACAAACTTAAGTCGCATTCTTAGGTTTGTCTAAGTTCGTCCCAAGTTAGTCTCTTTCTAAGGACGAACTTAGATAAACCTGAGAATGAGACTAACGAGACTAACTTGGGACGAACAAAGACAAACTTAAGTCCCATTCTAAGGTTTGTCTTAGTTCGTCCCAAGTTAGTCTCTTTCTAAGGACGAACTTAGACAAACCTTAGAATGAGACTAACAAGACTAACTTGGAACGAACAAAGACAAACTTAAGTCTCATTCTAAGGTTTGTCTAAGTTCGTCCCAAGTTAGTCTCTTTCTAAGGACGAACTTAGATAAACCTGAGAATGAGACTAACGAGATTAACTTGGGACGAACAAAGACAAACTTAAGTCCCATTCTAAGGTTTGTCTTAGTTCGTCCCAAGTTAGTCTCTTTCTAAGGACGAACTTAGACAAACCTTAGAATGAGACTAACAAGACTAACTTGGAACGAACAAAGACAAACTTAAGTCTCATTCTAAGGTTTGTCTAAGTTCGTCCCAAGTTCGTCTCTTTCTAAGGACGAACATAGACAAACCTTAGAATGAGACTAACGAGACTAACTTGGGACAAACAAAGACAAACTTGAGTCCCATTCTAAGGTTTGTCTTAGTTCGTCCCAAGTTAGTCTCTTTCTAAGGACAACTTAGACAAACCTTAGAATGAGACTAACGAGACTAACTTGGGACGAACAAAGACAAACTTGAGTCCCATTCTAAGGTTTGTCTTAGTTCGTCCTAAGTTAGTCTCTTTCTAAGGACAACATAGACAAACCTTAGAATGAGACTAACGAGACTAACTTGGGACGAACAAAGACAAACTTAAGTCGCATTCTTAGGTTTGTCTAAGTTCGTCCCAAGTTAGTCTCTTTCTAAGGACGAACTTAGATAAACCTGAGAATGAGACTAACGAGACTAACTTGGGACGAACAAAGACAAACTTAAGTCCTATTCTAAGGTTTGTCTTAGTTCGTCCCAAGTTAGTCTCTTTCTAAGGACGAACTTAGACAAACCTTAGAATGAGACTAACAAGACTAACTTGGAACGAACAAAGACAAACTTAAGTCTCATTCTAAGGTTTGTCTAAGTTCGTCCCAAGTTAGTCTCTTTCTAAGGACGAACTTAGATAAACCTGAGAATGAGACTAACGAGATTAACTTGGGACGAACAAAGACAAACTTAAGTCCCATTCTAAGGTTTGTCTTAGTTCGTCCCAAGTTAGTCTCTTTCTAAGGACGAACTTAGACAAACCTTAGAATGAGACTAACAAGACTAACTTGGAACGAACAAAGAAAAACGTTAGTCTCATTCTAAGGTTTGTCTAAGTTCGTCCCAAGTTTGTCTCTTTCTAAGGACGAACATAGACAAACCTTAGAATGAGACTAACGAGACTAACTTGGGACAAACAAAGACAAACTTGAGTCCCATTCTAAGGTTTGTCTTAGTTCGTCCCAAGTTAGTCTCTTTCTAAGGACAACTTAGACAAACCTTAGAATGAGACTAACGAGACTAACTTGGGACGAACAAAGACAAACTTGAGTCCCATTCTAAGGTTTGTCTTAGTTCGTCCTAAGTTAGTCTCTTTCTAAGGACAACATAGACAAACCTTAGAATGAGACTAACGAGACTAACTTGGGACGAACAAAGACAAACTTAAGTCGCATTCTTAGGTTTGTCTAAGTTCGTCCCAAGTTAGTCTCTTTCTAAGGACGAACTTAGATAAACCTGAGAATGAGACTAACGAGACTAACTTGGGACGAACAAAGACAAACTTAAGTCCCATTCTAAGGTTTGTCTTAGTTCGTCCCAAGTTAGTCTCTTTCTAAGGATGAACTTAGACAAACCTTAGAATGAGACTAACAAGACTAACTTGGAACGAACAAAGACAAACTTAAGTCTCATTCTAAGGTTTGTCTAAGTTCGTCCCAAGTTAGTCTCTTTCTAAGGACGAACTTAGATAAACCTGAGAATGAGACTAACGAGATTAACTTGGGACGAACAAAGACAAACTTAAGTCCCATTCTAAGGTTTGTCTTAGTTCGTCCCAAGTTAGTCTCTTTCTAAGGACGAACTTAGACAAACCTTAGAATGAGACTAACAAGACTAACTTGGAACGAACAAAGACAAACTTAAGTCTCATTCTAAGGTTTGTCTAAGTTCGTCCCAAGTTATTCTCTTTCTAAGGACGAACTTAGACAAACCTTAGAATGAGACTAACGAGACTAACTTTGGACAAACAAAGAAAAACGTTAGTCTCATTCTAAGGTTTGTCTTAGTTCGTCCCAAGTTAGTCTCTTTCTAAGGACGAACTTAGACAAACCTCAGAATGAGACTAACGAGACTAACTTGGGATGAACAAAGACAAACTTAAGTCTCATTCTAAGGTTTGTCTAAGTTCGTCCCAAGTTAGTCTCTTTCTAAGGACGAACTTAGACAAACCTGAGAATGAGACTAACGAGACTAACTTGGGACGAACAAAGACAAACTTAAGTCCCATTCTAAGGTTTGTCTTAGTTCGTCCCAAGTTCGTCTCTTTCTAAGGACGAACTTAGATAAGCCTTAGAATGAGAATAACAAGACTAACTTGGGACGAACAAAGACAAACTTAAGTCTCATTCAAAGGTTTGTCTAAGTTCGTCCCAAGTTATTCTCTTTCTAAGGACGAACTTAGACAAACCTTAGAATGAGACTAACGAGACTAACTTTGGACAAACAAAGAAAAACGTTAGTCTCATTCTAAGGTTTGTCTTAGTTCGTCCCAAGTTAGTCTCTTTCTAAGGACGAACTTAGACAAACCTTAGAATGAGACTAACGAGACTAACTTGGGACGAACAAAGACAAACTTAAGTCTCATTCTAAGGTTTGTCTAAGTTCGTCCCAAGTTATTCTCTTTCTAAGGACGAACTTAGACAAACCTTATAATGAGACTAACGAGACTAACTTGGGACGAACAAAGACAAACTTAAGTCCCATTCTAAGGTTTGTCTTAGTTCGTCCCACGTTAGTCTCTTTCTATGGACGAACTTAGACAAACCTTAGAATGAGACTAACGAGACTAACTTGGGACGAACAAAGACAAACTTAAGTCTCATTCTAAGGTTTGTCTAAGTTCGTCCCAAGTTATTCTCTTTCTAAGGACGAACTTAGACAAACCTTAGAATGAGACTAACGAGACTAACTTTGGACGAACAAAGAAAAACGTTAGTCTCATTCTAAGGTTTGTCTTAGTTCGTCCCAAGTTAGTCTCTTTCTAAGGACGAACTTAGACAAACCTTAGAATGAGACTAACTAACTTGGGACGAACAAAGACAAACTTAAGTCTCATTCTAAGGTTTGTCTAAGTTCGTCCCAAGTTATTCTCTTTCTAAGGACGAACTTAGACAAACCTTAGAATGAGACTAACGAGAGTAACTTGGGACGAACAAAGACAAACTTAAGTCTCATTCTAAGGTTTGTCTAAGTTCGTCCCAAGTTAGTCTCTTTCTAAGGACGAACTTAGACAAACCTCAGAATGAGACTAACGAGACAAACTTGGGACGAACAAAGACAAACTTAAGTCTCATTCTAAGGTTTGTCTTAGTTCGTCCCAAGTTAGTCTCTTTCTAAGGACGAACTTAGACAAACCTTAGAATGAGACTAACGAGACAAACTTGGGATGAACAAAGACAAACTTATGTCTCATTCTAAGGTTTGTCTAAGTTGGTCCCAAGTTAGTCTCTTTCTAAGGACGAACTTAGATAAATCTTAGAATGAGACTGACGAGACTAACTTGGGACGAACAAAGACAAACTTAAGTCCCATTCTAAGGTTTGTTTAAGTTTGTCCCAAGTTAGTCTCTTTCTAAGGACGAACTTAGACAAACCTTAGAATGAGACTAACGAGACTAACTTTGGACGAACAAAGAAATACGTTAGTCTCATTCTAAGGTTTGTCTTAGTTCGTCCCAAGTTTGTCTCTTTCTAAGGACGAACTTAGAAAAACCTTAGAATGAGACTAACGAGACTAACTTGGGACGAACAAAGACAAACTTGAGTCCCATTCTAAGGTTTGTCTTAGTTCGTCCCAAGTTAGTCTCTTTCTAAGGACAACTTAGACAAACCTTAGAATGAGACTAACGAGACTAACTTGGGACGAAAAAAGACAAACTTGAGTCCCATTCTAAGGTTTGTCTTAGTTCGTCCCAAGTTAGTCTCTTTCTAAGGACAACTTAGACAAACCTTAGAATGAGACTAACGAGACTAACTTGGGACGAACAAAGACAAACTTAAGTCGCATTCTAAGGTTTGTCTAAGTTCGTCCAAAGTTAGTTTGTTTCTAAGGACAAACTTAGACAAACCTTAGAATGAGACTAACGAGACTAACTTGGAACGAACAAAGACAAACTTAAGTCTCATTCTAAGGTTTGTCTAAGTTCGTCCCAAGTTAGTCTCTTTCTGAGGATGAACTTAGACAAACCTGAGAAAGAGACTAACGAGACTAACTTGGGACGAACAAAGACAAACTTAAGTCCCATTCTAAGGTTAGTCTTAGTTCGTCCCAAGTTAGTCTCTTTCTAAGGACGAACTTAGACAAACCTTAGAATGAGACTAACAAGACTAACTTGGGACGAACAAAGACAAACTTAAGTCTCATTCTAAGGTTTGTCTTAGTTCGTCCCAAGTTAGTCTCTTTCTAAGGACGAACTTAGACAAACCTAAGAATGAGACTAACGAGACTAACTTGGGACGAACAAAGACAAACTTAAGTCCCATTCTAAGGTTTGTCTTAGTTCGTCCCACGTTAGTCTCTTTCTATGGATGAACTTAGACAAACCTTAGAATGAGACTAACGAGACTAACTTGGGACGAACAAAGACAAACTTAAGTCTCATTCTAAGGTTTGTCTAAGTTCGTCCCAAGTTATTCTCTTTCTAAGGACGAACTTAGACAAACCTTAGAATGAGACTAACGAGACTAACTTTGGACGAACAAAGAAAAACGTTAGTCTCATTCTAAGGTTTGTCTTAGTTCGTCCCAAGTTAGTCTCTTTCTAAGGACGAACTTAGACAAACCTTAGAATGAGACTAACTAACTTGGGACGAACAAAGACAAACTTAAGTCCCATTGGTTTGTCTTAGTTCGTCCCAAGTTAGTCTCTTTCTAAGGACGAACTTAGACAAACCTTAGAATGAGACTAACGAGACAAACTTGGGATGAACAAAGACAAACTTATGTCTCATTCTAAGGTTTGTCTAAGTTGGTCCCAAGTTAGTCTCTTTCTAAGGACGAACTTAGATAAATCTTAGAATGAGACTGACGAGACTAACTTGGGACGAACAAAGACAAACTTAAGTCCCATTCTAAGGTTTGTTTAAGTTTGTCCCAAGTTAGTCTCTTTCTAAGGACGAACTTAGACAAACCTTAGAATGAGACTAACGAGACTAACTTTGGACGAACAAAGAAATACGTTAGTCTCATTCTAAGGTTTGTCTTAGTTCGTCCCAAGTTTGTCTCTTTCTAAGGACGAACTTAGAAAAACCTTAGAATGAGACTAACGAGACTAACTTGGGACGAACAAAGACAAACTTGAGTCCCATTCTAAGGTTTGTCTTAGTTCGTCCCAAGTTAGTCTCTTTCTAAGGACAACTTAGACAAACCTTAGAATGAGACTAACGAGACTAACTTGGGACGAAAAAAGACAAACTTGAGTCCCATTCTAAGGTTTGTCTTAGTTCGTCCCAAGTTAGTCTCTTTCTAAGGACAACTTAGACAAACCTTAGAATGAGACTAACGAGACTAACTTGGGGCGAACAAAGACAAACTTAAGTCGCATTCTAAGGTTTGTCTATGTTCGTCCAAAGTTAGTTTGTTTCTAAGGACAAACTTAGACAAACCTTAGAATGAGACTAACGAGACTAACTTGGAACGAACAAAGACAAACTTAAGTCTCATTCTAAGGTTTGTCTAAGTTCGTCCCAAGTTAGTCTCTTTTAAGGACGAACTTAGACAAACCTTAGAATGAGACTAACAAGACTAACTTGGGACGAACAAAGACAAACTTAAGTCTCATTCTAAGGTTTGTCTAAGTTCGTCCCAAGTTATTCTCTTTCTAAGGACGAACTTAGACAAACCTTAGAATGAGACTAACGAGACTAACTTGGGACGAACAACGACAAACTTAAGTCCCATTCTAAGGTTTGTCTTAGTTCGTCCCAAGTTAGTCTCTTTCTAAGGACGAACTTAGACAAACCTTAGAATGAGACTAACGAGACTAACATGGGACGAATAAAGACAAACTTAAGTCTCATTCTAAGGTTTGTCTAAGTTCGTCCCAAGTTAGTCTCTTTTAAGGACGAACTTAGACAAACATTAGAATGAGACCAACGAGACTAACTTGGGACGAACAAAGACAAACTTAAGTCCCATTCTAAGTTTTGTCTAAGTTTGTCCCAAGTTAGTCTCTTTCTAAGGACGAACTTAGACAAACCTTAGAATGAGACTAACGAGACTAACTTTGGACGAACAAAGAAAAACGTTAGTCTCATTCTAAGGTTTGTCTAAGTTCGTCCCAAGTTTGTCTCTTTCTAAGGACGAACATAGACAAACCTTAGAATGAGACTAACGAGACTAACTTGGGACAAACAAAGACAAACTTGAGTCCCATTCTAAGGTTTGTCTTAGTTCGTCCCAAGTTAGTCTCTTTCTAAGGACAACTTAGACAAACCTTAGAATGAGACTAACAAGACTAACTTGGGACGAACAAAGACAAACTTGAGTCCCATTCTAAGGTTTGTCTTAGTTCGTCCTAAGTTAGTCTCTTTCTAAGGACAACATAGACAAACCTTAGAATGAGACTAACGAGACTAACTTGGGACGAACAAAGACAAACTTAAGTCGCATTCTTAGGTTTGTCTAAGTTCGTCCCAAGTTAGTTTGTTTCTAAGGACAAACTTAGACAAACCTTAGAATGAGACTAACGAGACAAACTTGGGACGAACAAAGACAAACTTAAGTCTCATTCTAAGGTTTGTCTAAGTTCGTCCCAAGTTAGTCTCTTTCTAAGGACGAACTTAGATAAACCTGAGAATGAGACTAACGAGACTAACTTGGGACGAACAAAGACAAACTTAAGTCCCATTCTAAGGTTTGTCTTAGTTCGTCCCAAGTTAGTCTCTTTTTAAGGACGAACTTAGACAAACCTTAGAATGAGACTAACAAGACTAACTTGGAACGAACAAAGACAAACTTAAGTCTCATTCTAAGGTTTGTCTAAGTTCGTCCCAAGTTATTCTCTTTCTAAGGACGAACTTAGACAAACCTTAGAATGAGACTAACGAGACTAACTTTGGACAAACAAAGAAAAACGTTAGTCTCATTCTAAGGTTTGTCTTAGTTCGTCCCAAGTTAGTCTCTTTCTAAGGACGAACTTAGACAAACCTCAGAATGAGACTAACGAGACTAACTTGGGATGAACAAAGACAAACTTAAGTCTCATTCTAAGGTTTGTCTAAGTTCGTCCCAAGTTAGTCTCTTTCTAAGGACGAACTTAGACAAACCTGAGAATGAGACTAACGAGACTAACTTGGGAC
The DNA here is from genome assembly GCA_033675215.1 of Rhodiola kirilowii. Lineage (NCBI taxonomy): Eukaryota > Viridiplantae > Streptophyta > Magnoliopsida > Saxifragales > Crassulaceae > Rhodiola > Rhodiola kirilowii. The sequence goes on from JAUCNB010000045.1 coordinate 371,700, forward strand.
GAACAAAGACAAACTTAAGTCCCATTCTAAGGTTTGTCTTAGTTCGTCCCAAGTTCGTCTCTTTCTAAGGACGAACTTAGATAAGCCTTAGAATGAGAATAACAAGACTAACTTGGGACGAACAAAGACAAACTTAAGTCTCATTCTAAGGTTTGTCTAAGTTCGTCCCAAGTTATTCTCTTTCTAAGGACGAACTTAGACAAACCTTAGAATGAGACTAACGAGACTAACTTTGGACAAACAAAGAAAAACGTTAGTCTCATTCTAAGGTTTGTCTTAGTTCGTCCCAAGTTAGTCTCTTTCTAAGGACAAACTTAGACAAACCTTAGAATGAGACTAACGAGACTAACTTGGGACGAACAAAGACAAACTTAAGTCCCATTCTAAGGTTTGTCTTAGTTCGTCCCAAGTTAGTCTCTTTCTAAGGACGAACTTAGACAAACCTTAGAATGAGACTAACGAGAATAACTTGGGACGAACAAAGACAAAATTAATTCCCATTCTAAGGTTTGTCTTAGTTCGTCCCAAGTTAGTCTCTTTCTAAGGACGAACTTAGATAAATCTTAGAATGAGACTGACGAGACTAACTTGGGACGAACAAAGACAAACTTAAGTCCCATTCTAAGGTTTGTTTAAGTTTGTCCCAAGTTAGTCTCTTTCTAAGGACGAACTTAGACAAACCTTAGAATGAGACTAACGAGACTAACTTTGGACGAACAAAGAAATACGTTAGTCTCATTCTAAGGTTTGTCTTAGTTCGTCCCAAGTTTGTCTCTTTCTAAGGACGAACTTAGAAAAACCTTAGAATGAGACTAACGAGACTAACTTGGGACGAACAAAGACAAACTTGAGTCCCATTCTAAGGTTTGTCTTAGTTCGTCCCAAGTTAGTCTCTTTCTAAGGACAACTTAGACAAACCTTAGAATGAGACTAACGAGACTAACTTGGGACGAAAAAAGACAAACTTGAGTCCCATTCTAAGGTTTGTCTTAGTTCGTCCCAAGTTAGTCTCTTTCTAAGGACAACTTAGACAAACCTTAGAATGAGACTAACGAGACTAACTTGGGACGAACAAAGACAAACTTAAGTCGCATTCTAAGGTTTGTCTAAGTTCGTCCAAAGTTAGTTTGTTTCTAAGGACAAACTTAGACAAACCTTAGAATGAGACTAACGAGACTAACTTGGAACGAACAAAGACAAACTTAAGTCTCATTCTAAGGTTTGTCTAAGTTCGTCCCAAGTTAGTCTCTTTCTAAGGATGAACTTAGACAAACCTGAGAAAGAGACTAACGAGACTAACTTGGGACGAACAAAGACAAACTTAAGTCCCATTCTAAGGTTTGTCTTAGTTCGTCCCAAGTTAGTCTCTTTCTAAGGACGAACTTAGACAAACCTTAGAATGAGACTAACAAGACTAACTTGGGACGAACAAAGACAAACTTAAGTCTCATTCTAAGGTTTGTCTTAGTTCGTCCCAAGTTAGTCTCTTTCTAAGGACGAACTTAGACAAACCTTAGAATGAGACTAACGAGACTAACTTGGGACGAACAAAGACAAACTTAAGTCCCATTCTAAGGTTTGTCTTAGTTCGTCCCACGTTAGTCTCTTTCTATGGACGAACTTAGACAAACCTTAGAATGAGACTAACGAGACTAACTTGGGACGAACAAAGACAATCTTAAGTCTCATTCTAAGGTTTGTCTAAGTTCGTCCCAAGTTATTCTCTTTCTAAGGACGAACTTAGACAAACCTTAGAATGAGACTAACGAGACTAACTTTGGACGAACAAAGAAAAACGTTAGTCTCATTCTAAGGTTTGTCTTAGTTCGTCCCAAGTTAGTCTCTTTCTAAGGACGAACTTAGACAAACCTTAGAATGAGACTAACTAACTTGGGACGAACAAAGACAAACTTAAGTCCCATTGGTTTGTCTTAGTTCGTCCCAAGTTAGTCTCTTTCTAAGGACGAACTTAGACAAACCTTAGAATGAGACTAACGAGACAAACTTGGGATGAACAAAGACAAACTTATGTCTCATTCTAAGGTTTGTCTAAGTTGGTCCCAAGTTAGTCTCTTTCTAAGGACGAACTTAGATAAATCTTAGAATGAGACTGACGAGACTAACTTGGGACGAACAAAGACAAACTTAAGTCCCATTCTAAGGTTTGTTTAAGTTTGTCCCAAGTTAGTCTCTTTCTAAGGACGAACTTAGACAAACCTTAGAATGAGACTAACGAGACTAACTTTGGACGAACAAAGAAATACGTTAGTCTCATTCTAAGGTTTGTCTTAGTTCGTCCCAAGTTTGTCTCTTTCTAAGGACGAACTTAGAAAAACCTTAGAATGAGACTAACGAGACTAACTTGGGACGAACAAAGACAAACTTGAGTCCCATTCTAAGGTTTGTCTTAGTTCGTCCCAAGTTAGTCTCTTTCTAAGGACAACTTAGACAAACCTTAGAATGAGACTAACGAGACTAACTTGGGACGAAAAAAGACAAACTTGAGTCCCATTCTAAGGTTTGTCTTAGTTCGTCCCAAGTTAGTCTCTTTCTAAGGACAACTTAGACAAACCTTAGAATGAGACTAACGAGACTAACTTGGGACGAACAAAGACAAACTTAAGTCCCATTCTAAGGTTTGTCTTAGTTCGTCCCAGATTAGTCTCTTTCTAAGGACGAACTTAGACAAACCTTAGAATGTGACTAACAAGACTAACTTGGGACGAACAAAGACAAACTTAAGTCTCATTCTAAGGTTTGTCTAAGTTCGTCCCAAGTTATTCTCTTTCTAAGGACGAACTTAGACAAACCTTAGAATGAGACTAACGAGACTAACTTGGGACGAACAACGACAAACTTAAGTCCCATTCTAAGGTTTGTCTTAGTTCGTCCCAAGTTAGTCTCTTTCTAAGGACGAACTTAGACAAACCTTAGAATGAGACTAACGAGACTAACATGGGACGAATAAAGACAAACTTAAGTCTCATTCTAAGGTTTGTCTAAGTTCGTCCCAAGTTAGTCTCTTTTAAGGACGAACTTAGACAAACATTAGAATGAGACTAACGAGACTAACTTGGGACGAACAAAGACAAACTTAAGTCCCATTCTAAGTTTTGTCTAAGTTTGTCCCAAGTTAGTCTCTTTCTAAGGACGAACTTAGACAAACCTTAGAATGAGACTAACGAGACTAACTTTGGACGAACAAAGAAAAACGTTAGTCTCATTCTAAGGTTTGTCTAAGTTCGTCCCAAGTTTGTCTCTTTCTAAGGACGAACATAGACAAACCTTAGAATGAGACTAACGAGACTAACTTGGGACAAACAAAGACAAACTTGAGTCCCATTCTAAGGTTTGTCTTAGTTCGTCCCAAGTTAGTCTCTTTCTAAGGACAACTTAGACAAACCTTAGAATGAGACTAACGAGACTAACTTGGGACGAACAAAGACAAACTTGAGTCCCATTCTAAGGTTTGTCTTAGTTCGTCCCAAGTTAGTCTCTTTCTAAGGACAACTTAGACAAACCTTAGAATGAGACTAACGAGACTAACTTGGGACGAACAAAGACAAACTTGAGTCCCATTCTAAGGTTTGTCTTAGTTCGTCCCAAGTTAGTCTCTTTCTAAGGACAACATAGACAAACCTTAGAATGAGACTAACGAGACTAACTTGGGACGAACAAAGACAAACTTAAGTCGCATTCTTAGGTTTGTCTAAGTTCGTCCCAAGTTAGTTTGTTTCTAAGGACAAACTTAGACAAACCTTAGAATGAGACTAACGAGACAAACTTGGGACGAACAAAGACAAACTTAAGTCTCATTCTAAGGTTTGTCTAAGTTCGTCCCAAGTTAGTCTCTTTCTAAGGACGAACTTAGATAAACCTGAGAATGAGACTAACGAGACTAACTTGGGACGAACAAAGACAAACTTAAGTCCCATTCTAAGGTTTGTCTTAGTTCGTCCCAAGTTAGTCTCTTTCTAAGGACGAACTTAGACAAACCTTAGAATGAGACTAACAAGACTAACTTGGAACGAACAAAGACAAACTTAAGTCTCATTCTAAGGTTTGTCTAAGTTCGTCCCAAGTTATTCTCTTTCTAAGGACGAACTTAGACAAACCTTAGAATGAGACTAACGAGACTAACTTTGGACAAACAAAGAAAAACGTTAGTCTCATTCTAAGGTTTGTCTTAGTTCGTCCCAAGTTAGTCTCTTTCTAAGGACGAACTTAGACAAACCTCAGAATGAGACTAACGAGACTAACTTGGGATGAACAAAGACAAACTTAAGTCTCATTCTAAGGTTTGTCTAAGTTCGTCCCAAGTTAGTCTCTTTCTAAGGACGAACTTAGACAAACCTGAGAATGAGACTAACGAGACTAACTTGGGACGAACAAAGACAAACTTAAGTCCCATTCTAAGGTTTGTCTTAGTTCGTCCCAAGTTCGTCTCTTTCTAAGGACGAACTTAGATAAGCCTTAGAATGAGAATAACAAGACTAACTTGGGACGAACAAAGACAAACTTAAGTCTCATTCTAAGGTTTGTCTAAGTTCGTCCCAAGTTATTCTCTTTCTAAGGACGAACTTAGACAAACCTTAGAATGAGACTAACGAGACTAACTTTGGACAAACAAAGAAAAACGTTAGTCTCATTCTAAGGTTTGTCTTAGTTCGTCCCAAGTTAGTCTCTTTCGAAGGACAAACTTAGACAAACCTTAGAATGAGACTAACGAGACTAACTTGGGACGAACAAAGACAAACTTAAGTCCCATTCTAAGGTTTGTCTTAGTTCGTCCCAAGTTAGTCTCTTTCTAAGGACGAACTTAGACAAACCTTAGAATGAGACTAACGAGACTAACTTGGGACGAATAAAGACAAACTTAAGTCTCATTCTAAGGTTTGTCTAAGTTCGTCCCAAGTTAGTCTCTTTTAAGGACGAACTTAGACAAACCTTAGAATGAGACTAACGAGACAAACTTGGGACGAACAAAGACAAACTTAAGTCTCATTCTAAGGTTTATCTAAGTTCGTCCCAAATTAGTCTCTTTCTAAGGACGAACTTAGACAAACCTTAGAATGAGACAAACTTGGGACGAACAAAGACAAACTTATGTCTCATTCTAAGGTTTGTCTAAGTTGGTCCCAAGTTAGTCTCTTTCTAAGGACGAACTTAGACAAACCTTAGAATGAGACTAACGAGACTAACTTTGGACGAACAAAGAAAAACGTTAGTCTCATTCTAAGGTTTGTCTTAGTTCGTCCCAAGTTTGTCTCTTTCTAAGGACGAACTTAGACAAACCTTAGAATGAGACTAACGAGACTAACTTGGGACGAACAAAGACAAACTTGAGTCCCATTCTAAGGTTTGTCTTAGTTCGTCCCAAGTTAGTCTCATTCTAAGGACAACATAGACAAACCTTAGAATGAGACTAACGAGACTAACTTGGGACGAACAAAGACAAACTTGAGTCCCATTCTAAGGTTTGTCATAGTTCGTCCCAAGTTAGTCTCTTTCTAAGGACAACTTAGACAAACCTTAGAATGAGACTAACGAGACTAACTTGGGACGAACAAAGACAAACTTAAGTCGCATTCTAAGGTTTGTCTAAGTTCGTCCCAAGTTAGTTTGTTTCTAAGGACAAACTTAGACAAACCTTAGAATGAGACTAACGAGACAAACTTGGGACGAACAAAGACAAACTTAAGTCTCATTCTAAGGTTTGTCAAAGTTCGTCCCAAGTTAGTCTCTTTCTAAGGACGAACTTAGACAAACCTGAGAATGAGACTAACGAGACTAACTTGGGACGAACAAAGACAAACTTAAGTCCCATTCTAAGGTTTGTCTTAGTTCGTCCCAAGTTAGTCTCTTTCTAAGGACGAACTTAGACAAACCTTAGAATGAGAATAACAAGACTAACTTGGGACGAACAAAGACAAACTTAAGTCTCATTCTAAGGTTTGTCTAAGTTCGTCCCAAGTTATTCTCTTTCAAAGGACGAACTTAGACAAACCTTAGAATGAGACTAACGAGACTAACTTTGGACAAACAAAGAAAAAAGTTAGTCTCATTCTAAGGTTTGTCTTAGTTCGTCCCAAGTTAGTCTCTTTCTAAGGACAAACTTAGACAAACCTTAGAATGAGACTAACGAGACTAACTTGGCACGAACAAAGACAAACTTAAGTCCCATTCTAAGGTTTGTCTTAGTTCGTCCCAAGTTAGTCTCTTTCTAAGGACGAACTTAGACAAACCTTAGAATGAGACTAACGAGACTAACTTGGGACGAATAAAGACAAACTTAAGTCTCATTCTAAGGTTTGTCTAAGTTCGTCCCAAGTTAGTCTCTTTTAAGGACGAACTTAGACAAACCTTAGAATGAGACTAACGAGACAAACTTGGGACGAACAAAGACAAACTTAAGTCTCATTCTAAGGTTTATCTAAGTTCGTCCCAAATTAGTCTCTTTCTAAGGACGAACTTAGGCAAACCTTAGAATGAGACAAACTTGGGACGAACAAAGACAAACTTATGTCTCATTCTAAGGTTTGTCTAAGTTGGTCCCAAGTTAGTCTCTTTCTAAGGACGAACTTAGATAAATCTTAGAATGAGACTGACGAGACTAACTTGGGACGAACAAAGACAAACTTAAGTCCCATTCTAAGGTTTGTCTAAGTTTGTCCCAAGTTAGTCTCTTTCTAAGGATGAACTTAGACAAACCTTATAATGAGACTAACGAGACTAACTTTGGACGAACAAAGAAAAACGTTAGTCTCATTCTAAGGTTTGTCTTAGTTCGTCCCAAGTTTGTCTCTTTCTAAGGACGAACTTAGACAAACCTTAGAATGAGACAAACGAGACTAACTTGGGACTAACAAAGACAAACTTGAGTCCCATTCTAAGGTTTGTCTTAGTTCGTCCCAAGTTAGTCTCTTTCTAAGGACAACTTAGACAAACCTTAGAATGAGACTAACGAGACTAACTTGGGACGAACAAAGACAAACTTGAGTCCCATTCTAAGGTTTGTCTTAGTTCGTCCCAAGTTAGTCTCTTTCTAAGGAGAACTTAGACAAACCTTAGAATGAGACTAACTAACTTGGGACGAATAAAGACAAACTTAAGTCGCATTCTAAGGTTTGTCTAAGTTCGTCCCAAGTTAGTCTCTTTTAAGGACGAACTTAGACAAACCTTAGAATGAGAGTAACGAGACAAACTTGGGACGAACAAAGACAAACTTAAGTCTCATTCTAAGGTTTATCTAAGTTCGTCCCAAGTTAGTGTCTTTCTAAGGATGAACTGAGACAAACCTAAGAATGAGACTAACGAGACTAACTTGGGACGAACAAAGAAAAACTTAAGTCCCATTCTAAGGTTTGTCTTAGTTCGTCCCAAGTTAGTCTCTTTCTAAGGACGAACTTAGACAAACTTTAGAATGAGACTAACAAGACTAACTTTGGGCGAACAAAGACAAAATTAATTCTCATTCTAAGGTTTGTCTAAGTGCGTCCCAAGTTATTCTCTTTTTAAGGACGAACTTAGACAAACCTTAGAAAGAGACTAACGAGACTAACTTTGGACGAACAAAGAAAAACGTTAGTCTCATTCTAAGGTTTGTCTTAGTTCGTCCCAAGTTAGTCTCTTTCTAAGGACGAACTTAGACAAACCTTAGAATGAGATTAAGGAGACTCACTTGGGACGAACAAAGACAAACTTAAGTCCCATTCTAAGGTTTGTCTTAGTTCGTCCCAAGTTAGTCTCTTTCTAAGGACAACTTAGACAAACCTTAGAATGAGACTAACGAGACTAACTTGGGACGAACAAAGACAAACTTAAGTCGCAATTTAAGGGTTGTCTAAGTTCGTCCCAAGTTAGTCTGTTTCTAAGGACAAACTTAGACAAACCTTAGAATGAGACTAACGAGACAGACTTGGGACGAACAAAGACAAACTTAAGTCTCATTCTAAGGTTTGTCTAAGTTCGTCCCAAGTTAGTCTCTTTCTAAGGACGAACTTAGACAAACCTTAGAATGAGACTAACGAGACTAACTTGGGACTAACAAAGACAAACTTAAGTCCCATTCTAAGGTTTGTCTTAGTTCGTCCCAAGTTAGTCTCTTTCTAAGGACAACTTAGACAAACCTTAGAATGAGACTAACGAGACTAACTTGGGACGAACAAAGACAAACTTAAGCCTCATTCTAAGGTTTGTCTAAGTTCGTCCCAAGTTATTCTCTTTCTAAGGACGAACTTAGACAAACCTTAGAATGAGACTAACGAGACTAACTCTGGACGAACAAAGAAAAACATTAGTCTCATTCTAAGGTTTGTCTTAGTTCGTCCCAAGTTAGTCTCTTTCTAAGGACGAACTTAGACAAACCTTAGAATGAGACTAACTAACTTGGGACGAACAAAGACAAACTTAAGTCCCATTGGTTTGTCTTAGTTCGTCCCAAGTTAGTCTCTTTCTAAGGACGAACTTAGACAAACCTTATAATGAGACTAACGAGACTAACTTGGGACGAACAAAGACAAACTTCAGTCTCATTCTAAGGTTTGTCTAAGTTCGTCCCAAGTTAGTCTCTTTCTAAGGACGAACTTAGACAAACCTTAGAATGAGACTAACGAGACAAACTTGGGACGAACAAAGACAAACTTTTGTCTCATTCTAAGGTTTGTCTAAGTTTGTCCCAAGTTAGTCTCTTTCTAAGGACGAACTTAGATAAACCTTAGAATGAGACTTACGAGACTAACTTGGGACGAACAAACACAAACTTAAGTCTCATTCTAAGGTTTGTCTTAGTTCGTCCCAAGTTAGTCTCTTTCTAAGGACGAACTTAGACAAACCTTAGAATGAGACTAACTTGGGACTAACAAAGACAAACTTAAGTCTCATTCTAAGGTTTGTCTAAGTTCGTCCCAAGTTATTCTCTTTCTAAGGACGAACTTAGACAAACCTTAGAATGAGACTAACTTGGGACTAACAAAGACAAACTTAAGTCTCATTCTAAGGTTTGTCTAAGTTCGTCCCAAGTTATTCTCTTTCTAAGAACGAACTTAGACAAACCTTAGAATGAGACTAACGAGACTAACTTTGGACGAACAAAGAAAAACGTAATCTCATTCTAAGGTTTGTCTTAGTTCGTCCCAAGTTAGTCTCTTTCTAAGGACGAACTTAGACAAACCTTAGAATGAGACTAACGAGACTAACTTGGGACGAACAAAGACAAACTTACGTCGCATTCTAAGGTTTGTCTTAGTTCGTCCCAAGTTACTCTCTTTCTAAGGACAACTTAGACAAACCTTAGAATGAGACTAACGAGACTAACTTGGGACGAACAAAGACAAACTTAAGTCCCATTCTACGGTTTGTCTAAGTTCATCCCTAGTTAGTCTCTTTCTAAGGACGAACTTAGACAAACCTTAGAATGAGACTAAAAAGACTAACTTGGGACGAACAAAGACAAACTTACGTCTCATTCTAAGGTTTGTCTAAGTTCGTCCCAAGTTATTCTCTTTCTAAGGACGAACTTAGACAAACCTTAGAATGAGACTAACGAGACTAACTTTGGAAGAACAAAGAAAAACGTTAGTCTCATTCTAAGGTTTGTCTTAGTTCGTCCCAAGTTAGTCTCTTTCTAAGGACGAACTTAGACAAACCTTAGAATGAGACTAACGAGACTAACTTGGGACGAACAAAGACAAACTTAAGTCACATTCTAAGGTTTGTCTTAGTTCGTCCCAAGTTAGTCTCTTTCTAAGGACGAACTTAGACAAACCTTAGAATGAGACTAACGAGACTAACTTGGGACGAACAAACACAAACTTAAGTCTCATTCTAAGGTTTGTCTAAGTTCGTCCCAAGTTAGTCTCTTTTAAGGATGAACTTAGACAAACCTTAGAATGAGACTAACGAGACAAACTTGGGACGAACAAAGACAAACTGAAGTCTCATTCTAAGGTTTGTCTAAGTTCGTCCCAAGTTAGTCTCTTTCTAAGGACGAACTTAGACAAACCTTAGAATGAGACTAACGAGACTAACTTGGGACGAACAAAGACAAACTTAAGTCCCATTCTAAGGTTTGTCTTAGTTCGTCCCAAGTTAGTCTCTTTCTATGGACGAACTTAGACAAACCTTAGAATGAGACTAACGAGACTAACTTGGGACGAACAAAGACAAACTTAAGTCTCATTCTAAGGTTTGTCTAAGTTCGTCCCAAGTTATTCTCTTTCTAAGGACGAACTTAGACAAACCTTAGAATGAGACTAACGAGACTAACTTTGGAAGAACAAAGAAAAACGTTAGTCTCATTCTAAGGTTTGTCTTAGTTCGTCCCAAGTTAGTCTCTTTCTAAGGACGAACTTAGACAAACCTTAGAATGAGACTAACGAGACTAACTTGGGACGAACAAAGACAAACTTAAGTCACATTCTAAGGTTTGTCTTAGTTCGTCCCAAGTTAGTCTCTTTCTAAGGACGAACTTAGACAAACCTTAGAATGAGACTAACGAGACTAACTTGGGACGAACAAACACAAACTTAAGTCTCATTCTAAGGTTTGTCTAAGTTCGTCCCAAGTTAGTCTCTTTTAAGGATGAACTTAGACAAACCTTAGAATGAGACTAACGAGACAAACTTGGGACGAACAAAGACAAACTGAAGTCTCATTCTAAGGTTTGTCTAAGTTCGTCCCAAGTTAGTCTCTTTCTAAGGACGAACTTAGACAAACCTTAGAATGAGACTAACGAGACTAACTTGGGACGAACAAAGACAAACTTAAGTCCCATTCTAAGGTTTGTCTTAGTTCGTCCCAAGTTAGTCTCTTTCTATGGACGAACTTAGACAAACCTTAGAATGAGACTAACGAGACTAACTTGGGACGAACAAAGACAAACTTAAGTCTCATTCTAAGGTTTGTCTAAGTTCGTCCCAAGTTATTCTCTTTCTAAGGACGAACTTAGACTAACCTTAGAATGAGACTAACGAGACTAACTTTGGACGAACAAAGAAAAACGTTAGTCTCATTCTAAGGTTTGTCTTAGTTCGTCCCAAGTTAGTCTCTTTCTAAGGACAAATTTAGACAAACCTTAGAATGAGACTAACGAGACTAACTTGGGATGAACAAAGACAAACTTAAGTCCCATTGGGTTGTCTTAGTTCGTCCCAAGTTAGTCTCTTTCTAAGGACGAACTTAGACAAACCTTAGAATGAGACTAACGAGACTAACTTGGGACAAACAAAGACAAACTTAAGTCTCATTCTAAGGTTTGTCTAAGTTCGTCCCAAGTTAGTCTCTTTCTAAGGACGAACTTAGACAAACCTTAGAATGAGACTAACGAGACAAACTTGGGACGAACAAAGACAAACTTATGTCTCATTCTAAGATTTGTCTAAGTTGGTCCAAAGTTAGTCTCTTTCTAAGGACGAACTTAGATAAACCTTAGAGTGAGACTGACGAGACTAACTTGGGACGAACAAAGACAAACTTAAGTCCCATTCTAAGGTTTGTCTAAGTTCGTCCCAAGTTAGTCTCTTTCTAAGGACGAACTTAGACAAAACTTTGAATGAGAATAACGAGACTAACTTGGGACGAACAAAGACAAACTTAAGTCCCATTCTAAGGTTTGTCTTAGTTCCTCCCAAGTTAGTCTCTTTCTAAGGACGAACTTAGACAAACCTTAGAATGAGACTAACTTGGGACGAACATAGACAAACTTAAGTCTCATTCTAAGGTTTGTCTAAGTTCGTCCCAAGTTATTCTCTTTCTAAGGACAAACTTAGACAAACCTTAGAATGAGACTAACAAGACTAACTTTGGACGAACAAAGACAAACTTATGTCTCATTCTAAGGTTTGTCTTAGTTCGTCCCAAGTCAGTCTCTTTCTAAGGACGAACTTAGACAAACCTTAGAATGAGACTAACGAGACTAACTTGGGACGAACAAAGACAAACTTAAGTCCCATTCTAAGGTTTGTCTTAGTTCGTCCCAAGTTAGTCTCTTTCTAAGGACAACTTAGACAAACCTTAGAATGAGACTAACGAGACTAACTTGGGACGAACAAAGACAAACTTAAGTCTCATTCTAAGGTTTGTCTAAGTTCGTCCCAAGTTAGTCTCTTTCTAAGGACGAACTTAGACAAACCTTAGAATGAGACTAACGAGACAAACTTGGGACGAACAAAGACAAACTTAAGTCCCATTCTAAGGTTTGACTTAGTTCGTCCCAAGTTAGTCTCTTTCTATAGACAACTTAGACAAACCTTAGAATGAGACTAACGAGACAAACTTGGGACGAACAAAGACAAACTTAAGTCCCATTCTAAGGTTTGTCTTAGTTCGTCCCAAGTTAGTCTCTTTCTAAGGACGAACTTAGACAAACCTTAGAATGAGACTAACGAGACTAACTTGGGACGAACAAAGACAAACTTAAGTCTCATTCTAAGGTTTGTCTAAGTTCGTCCCAAGTGAGTCTCTTTTAAGGACGAACTTAGACAAACCTTAGAATGAGACTAACGAGACAAACTTGGGTTGAACAAAGACAAACTTAAGTCTCATTCTAAGGGTTGTCTAAGTTCGTCCCAAGTTAGTCTCTTTCTAAGGACGAACTTAGACAAACCTTAGAATGAGACTAACGAGACTAACTTGGGACGAACAAAGACAAACTTAAGTCTCATTCTAAGGTTTGTCTAAGTTCGTCCGAAGTTAGTCACTTTCTAAGGACGAACTTAGACAAACCTTAGAATGAGACTAACGAGACTAACTTGGGACGAACAAAGACAAACTTAAGTCCCATTCTAAGGTTTGTCTTAGTTCGTCCCAAGTTAGTCTCTTTCTATGGACGAACTTAGACAAACCTTAGAATGAGACAAACGAGACTAACTTGGGACGAACAAAGACAAACTTAAGTCTCATTCTAAGGTTTGTCTAAGTTCGTCCCAAGTTATTCTCTTTCTAAGGACGAACTTAGACTAACCTTAGAATGAGACTAACGAGACTAACTTTGGACGAACAAAGAAAAACGTTAGTCTCATTCTAAGGTTTGTCTTAGTTCGTCCCAAGTTAGTCTCTTTCTAAGGACAAATTTAGACAAACCTTAGAATGAGACTAACGAGACTAACTTGGGATGAACAAAGACAAACTTAAGTCCCATTGGGTTGTCTTAGTTCGTCCCAAGTTAGTCTCTTTCTAAGGACGAACTTAGACAAACCTTAGAATGAGACTAACGAGACTAACTTGGGACAAACAAAGACAAACTTAAGTCTCATTCTAAGGTTTGTCTAAGATCGTCCCAAGTTAGTCTCTTTCTAAGGACGAACTTAGACAAACCTTAGAATGAGACTAACGAGACAAACTTGGGACGAACAAAGACAAACTTATGTCTCATTCTAAGATTTGTCTAAGTTGGTCCCAAGTTAGTCTCTTTCTAAGGACGAACTTAGATAAACCTTAGAGTGAGACTGACGAGACTAACTTGGGACGAACAAAGACAAACTTAAGTCCCATTCTAAGGTTTGTCTAAGTTCGTCCCAAGTTAGTCTCTTTCTAAGGACGAACTTAGACAAACCTTTGAATGAGAATAACGAGACTAACTTGGGACGAACAAAGACAAACTTAAGTCCCATTCTAAGGTTTGTCTTAGTTCGTCCCAAGTTAGTCTCTTTCTAAGGACGAACTTAGACAAACCTTAGAATGAGACTAACTTGGGACGAACATAGACAAACTTAAGTCTCATTCTAAGGTTTGTCTAAGTTCGTCCCAAGTTATTCTCTTTCTAAGGACAAACTTAGACAAACCTTAGAATGAGACTAACAAGACTAACTTTGGACGAACAAAGACAAACTTATGTCTCATTCTAAGGTTTGTCTTAGTTCGTCCCAAGTCAGTCTCTTTCTAAGGACGAACTTAGACAAACCTTAGAATGAGACTAACGAGACTAACTTGGGACGAACAAAGACAAACTTAAGTCCCATTCTAAGGTTTGTCTTAGTTCGTCCCAAGTTAGTCTCTTTCTAAGGACAACTTAGACAAACCTTAGATTGACACTAACGAGACTAACTTGGGACGAACAAAGACAAACTTAAGTCTCATTCTAAGGTTTGTCTAAGTTCGTCCCAAGTTAGTCTCTTTCTAAGGACGAACTTAGACAAACCTTAGAATGAGACTAACGAGACAAACTTGGGACGAACAAAGACAAACTTAAGTCCCATTCTAAGGTTTGACTTAGTTCGTCCCAAGTTAGTCTCTTTCTATAGACAACTTAGACAAACCTTAGAATGAGACTAACGAGACAAACTTGGGACGAACAAAGACAAACTTAAGTCCCATTCTAAGGTTTGTCTTAGTTCGTCCCAAGTTAGTCTCTTTCTAAGGACGAACTTAGACAAACCTTAGAATGAGACTAACGAGACTAACTTGGGACGAACAAAGACAAACTTAAGTCTCATTCTAAGGTTTGTCTAAGTTCGTCCCAAGTGAGTCTCTTTTAAGGACGAACTTAGACAAACCTTAGAATGAGACTAACGAGACAAACTTGGGTTGAACAAAGACAAACTTAAGTCTCATTCTAAGGGTTGTCTAAGTTCGTCCCAAGTTAGTCTCTTTCTAAGGACGAACTTAGACAAACCTTAGAATGAGACTAACGAGACTAACTTGGGACGAACAAAGACAAACTTAAGTCTCATTCTAAGGTTTGTCTAAGTTCGTCCGAAGTTAGTCACTTTCTAAGGACGAACTTAGACAAACCTTAGAGCGAGACTAACGAGACTAACTTGGGACGAACAAAAACAAACTTAAGTCTCATTCTAAGGTTTGTCTTAGTTCGTCCCAAGTTAGTCTCTTTCTAAGGACGAACTTAGACAAACCTTAGAATGAGAAAAACGAGACTAACTTGGGACGAACAAAGACAAGCTTAAGTCTCATTCTAAGGTTTGTCTAAGTTCGTCCCAAGTTAGTCTCTTTTAAGGACGAACTTAGACAAACTTTAGAATGAGACTAACGAGACTAACTTGGGACGAACAAAGACAAACGTTATTCTCATTCTAAGGTTTGTCTTAGTTCGTCCCAAGTTAGTCTCTTTCTACGAACGAACATAGACAGACCTTAGAATGAGACTAACGAGACTCACTTGGGACGAACAAAGACAAACGTAAGTCTCATTCTAAGGTTTGTCTTAGTTCGTCCCAAGTTAGTCTCTTTCTAAGGACGAACTTAGACAAACCTTAGAATGAGACTAACGAGACTAACTTGGGATGAACAAAGACAACGTTAGTCTCATTCTAAGGTTTGTCTAAGTTCGTCCCAAGTTAGTCTCTTTCTAAGGACGAACTTAGACAAACCTTAGAATGAGACTAACGTGACTAACTTGGGATGAACAAAGACAACGTTAGTCTCATTCTAAGGTTTGTCTAAGTTTGTCCCAAGTTAGTCTCTTTCTAAGGACGAACTTGGACAAACCTTAGAATGAGACTAACGAGACTAACTTGGGACGAACAAAGACAAACGTTAGTCTCATTCTAAGGTTTGTCTTAGTTCGTCCCAAGTTAGTCTCTTTCTGAGGACGAACTTAGACAAACCTTAGAATGAGACTAACGAGACTAACATGGGACGAACAAAGACAAACTTCAGTCTCATTCTAAGGTTTGTCTAAGTTCGTCCCAAGTTAGTCTCTTTCTAAGGACAAACTTAGACAAACCTTAAAATGAGACTAACGAGACAAACATGGGACGAACAAAGACAAACTTATGTCTCATTCTAAGGTTTGTCTAAGTTGGTCCCAAGTTAGTCTCTTTCTAAGGACGAACTTAGATAAACCTTAGAATGAGACTGACGAGACTAACTTGGGACGAACAAAGACAAACTTAAGTCCCATTCTAAGGTTTGTCTAAGTTCGTCCCTAGTTAGTCTCTTTCTAAGGACGAACTTAGACAAACCTTAGAATGAG
The DNA here is from genome assembly GCA_033675215.1 of Rhodiola kirilowii. NCBI lineage: Eukaryota > Viridiplantae > Streptophyta > Magnoliopsida > Saxifragales > Crassulaceae > Rhodiola > Rhodiola kirilowii. The sequence goes on from JAUCNB010000045.1 coordinate 387,628, forward strand.
ACTAACGAGACTAACTTGGGACGAACAAAGACAAACTTAAGTCCCATTCTAAGGTTTGTCTTAGTTCGTCCCAAGTTAGTCTCTTTCTAAGGACGAACTTAGACAAACCTTAGAATGAGACTAACTTGGGACTAACAAAGACAAACTTAAGTCTCATTCTAAGGTTTGTCTAAGTTCGTCCCAAGTTATTCTCTTTCTAAGGACGAACTTAGACAAACCTTAGAAAGAGACTAACGAGACTAACTTTGGACGAACAAAGAAAAACGTTAGTCTCATTCTAAGGTTTGTCTTAGTTCGTCCCAAGTTAGTCTCTTTCTAAGGACGAACTTAGACAAACCATAGAATGAGACTAACGAGACAAACTTGGGACGAACAAAGACAAACATATGTCTCATTCTAAGGTTTGTCTAAGTTGGTCCCAAGTTAGTCTCTTTCAAAGGACAAACTTAGATTAACCTTAGAATGAGACTGACGAGACTAACTTGGGATGAACAAAGACAAACTTAAGTCCCATTCTAAGGTTTGTCTAAGTTCAACCCAAGTTAGTCTCTTTCTAAGGACGAACTTAGACAAACCTTAGAATGAGACTAACGAGACTAACTTGGGATGAACAAAGACAAACTTAAGTCCCATTCTAAGGTTTGTCTTAGTTCGTCCCAAGTTAGCCTCTTTCTAAGGACGAACTTAGACAAACCTTAGAATGAGACTAACTTGGGATGAACATAGACAAACTTAAGTCTCATTCTAAGGTTTGTCTAAGTTCGTCCCAAGTTAGTCTCTTTCTAAGGACGAACTTAGATTAACCTTAGAATGAGACTAACGAGACTAACTTGGGACGAACAAAGACAAACTTAAGTCTCATTCTAAGGTTTGTCTAAGTTCGTCCCAAGTTAGTCTCTTTTAAGGACGAACTTAGACAAACTTTAGAATGAGACTAACGAGACTAACTTGGGACGAACAAAGAAAAACTTTATTCTCATTCTAAGGTTTGTCTTAGTTCGTCCCAAGTTAGTCTCTTTCTACGGACGAACATAGACAGACCTTAGAATGAGACTAACGAGACTCACTTGGGACGAACAAAGACAAACGTAAGTCTCATTCTAAGGTTTGTCTTAGTTCGTCCCAAGTTAGTCTCTTTCTAAGGACGAACTTAGACACACCTTAGAATGAGACTAACGAGACTAACTTGGGATGAACAAAGACAACGTTAGTCTCATTCTAAGGTTTGTCTAAGTTCGTCCCAAGTTAGTCTCTTTCTAAGGACGAACTTAGACAAACCTTAGAATGAGACTAACGAGACTAACTTGGGATGAACAAAGACAACGTTAGTCTCATTCTAAGGTTTGTCTAAGTTCGTCCCAAGTTAGTCTCTTTCTAAGGACGAACTTAGACAAACCTTAGAATGAGACTAACGAGACTAACTTGGGACGAACAAAGACAAACGTTAGTCTCATTCTAAGGTTTGTCTTAGTTCGTCCCAAGTTAGTCTCTTTCTGAGGACGAACTTAGACAAACCTTAGAATGAGACTAACGAGACTAACATGGGACGAACAAAGACAAACTTCAGTCTCATTCTAAGGTTTGTCTAAGTTCGTCCCAAGTTAGTCTCTTTCTAAGGACAAACTTAGACAAACCTTAAAATGAGACTAACGAGACAAACTTGGGACGAACAAAGACAAACTTATGTCTCATTCTAAGGTTTGTCTAAGTTGGTCCCAAGTTAGTCTCTTTCTAAGGACGAACTTAGATAAACCTTAGAATGAGACTGACGAGACTAACTTGGGACGAACAAAGACAAACTTAAGTCCCATTCTAAGGTTTGTCTAAGTTCGTCCCTAGTTAGTCTCTTTCTAAGGACGAACTTAGACAAACCTTAGAATGAGACTAACGAGACTAACTTGGGACGAACAAAGACAAACTTAAGTCCCATTCTAAGGTTTGTCTTAGTTCGTCCCAAGTTAGTCTCTTTCTAAGGACGAACTTAGACAAACCTTAGAATGAGACTAACTTGGGACTAACAAAGACAAACTTAAGTCTCATTCTAAGGTTTGTCTAAGTTCGTCCCAAGTTATTCTCTTTCTAAGGACGAACTTAGACAAACCTTAGAAAGAGACTAACGAGACAAACTTTGGACGAACAAAGAAAAACGTTAGTCTCATTCTAAGGTTTGTCTTAGTTCGTCCCAAGTTAGTCTCTTTCTAAGGACGAACTTAGACAAACCATAGAATGAGACTAACGAGACAAACTTGGGACGAACAAAGACAAACATATGTCTCATTCTAAGGTTTGTCTAAGTTGGTCCCAAGTTAGTCTCTTTCTAAGGACAAACTTAGATTAACCTTCGAATGAGACTGACGAGACTAACTTGGGATGAACAAAGACAAACTTAAGTCCCATTCTAAGGTTTGTCTAAGTTCAACCCAAGTTAGTCTCTTTCTAAGGACGAACTTAGACAAACCTTAGAATGAGACTAACGAGACTAACTTGGGATGAACAAAGACAAACTTAAGTCCCATTCTAAGGTTTGTCTTAGTTCGTCCCAAGTTAGCCTCTTTCTAAGGACGAACTTAGACAAACCTTAGAATGAGACTAACTTGGGATGAACATAGACAAACTTAAGTCTCATTCTAAGGTTTGTCTAAGTTCGTCCCAAGTTAATCTCTTTCTAAGGACAAACTTAGATTAACCTTAGAATGAGACTAACGAGACTAACTTGGGACGAACAAAGACAAACTTAAGTCTCATTCTAAGGTTTGTCTAAGTTCGTCCCAAGTTAGTCTCTTTTAAGGACGAACTTAGACAAACTTTAGAATGAGACTAACGAGACTAACTTGGGACGAACAAAGAAAAACTTTATTCTCATTCTAAGGTTTGTCTTAGTTCGTCCCAAGTTAGTCTCTTTCTACGGACGAACATAGACAGACCTTAGAATGAGACTAACGAGACTCACTTGGGACGAACAAAGACAAACGTAAGTCTCATTCTAAGGTTTGTCTTAGTTCGTCCCAAGTTAGTCTCTTTCTAAGGACGAACTTAGACAAACCTTAGAATGAGACTAACGAGACTAACTTGGGATGAACAAAGACAACGTTAGTCTCATTCTAAGGTTTGTCTAAGTTCGTCCCAAGTTAGTCTCTTTCTAAGGACGAACTTAGACAAACCTTAGAATGAGACTAACGAGACTAACTTGGGATGAACAAAGACAACGTTAGTCTCATTCTAAGGTTTGTCTAAGTTTGTCCCAAGTTAGTCTCTTTCTAAGGACGAACTTAGACAAACCTTAGAATGAGACTAACGGGACTAACTTGGGACGAACAAAGACAAACGTTAGTCCCATTCTAAGGTTTGTCTTAGTTCGTCCCAAGTTAGTCTCTTTCTAAGGATGAACTTAGACAAACCTTAGAATGAGACTAACGAGACTAACATGGGACGAACAAAGACAAACTTCAGTCTCATTCTAAGGTTTGTCTAAGTTCGTCCCAAGTTAGTCTCTTTCTAAGGACGAACTTAGACAAACCTTAGAACGAGACTAACGAGACAAACTTGGGACGAACAAAGACAAACTTATGTCTCATTCTAAGGTTTGTCTAAGTTGGTCCCAAGTTAGTCTCTTTCTAAGGACGAACTTAGATAAACCTTAGAATGAGACTGACGAGACTAACTTGGGATGAACAAAGACAAACTTAAGTCCCATTCTAAGGTTTGTCTAAGTTCGTCCCTAGTTTGTCTCTTTCTAAGGACTAACTTAGACAAACCTTAGAATGAGACTAACGAGACTAACTTGGGACGAACAAAGACAAACTTAAGTCCCATTCTAAGGTTTGTCTTAGTTCCTCCGAAGTTAGTCTCTTTCTAAGGACGAACTTAGACAAACCTTAGAATGAGACTAACTTGGGACTAACAAAGACAAACTTAAGTCTTATTCTAAGGTTTGTCTAAGTTCGTCCCAAGTTATTCTCTTTCTAAGGACGAACTTAGACAAACCTTAGAAAGAGACTAACGTGACTAACTTTGGACGAACAAAGAAAAACGTTAGTCTCATTCTAAGGTTTGTCTTAGTTCGTCCCAAGTTAGTCTATTTCTAAGGACGAACTTAGACAAACCATAGAATGAGACTAACGAGACAAACTTGGGACGAACAAAGACAAACATATGTCTCATTCTAAGGTTTGTCTAAGTTGGTCCCAAGTTAGTCTCTTTCTAAGGACAAACTTAGATTAACCTTAGAATGAGACTGACGAGACTAACTTGGGACGAACAAAGACAAACTTAAGTCCCATTCTAAGGTTTGTCTAAGTTCGTCCCAAGTTAGTCTCTTTCTAAGGACGAACTTAGACAAACCTTAGAATGAGACTAACGAGACTAACTTGGGATGAACAAAGACAAACTTAAGTCCCATTCTAAGGTTTGTCTTAGTTCGTCCCAAGTTAGCCTCTTTCTAAGGATGAACTTAGACAAACCTTAGAATGAGACTAACTTGGGATTAACATAGACAAACTTAAGTCTCATTCTAAGGTTTGTCTAAGTTCGTCCCATGTTATTCTCTTTCTAAGGACAAACATAGACAAGCCTTAGAATGAGACTAACAAGACTAACTTTGGACGAACAAAGACAAACTTATGTCTCATTCTAAGGTTTGTCTTAGTTCGTCCCCAGTTAGTCTCTTTCTATGGACGAACTTAGACTAACCTTAGAATGAGACTAACGAGACTAACTTGGGACGAACAAAGACAAACTTAAGTCCCATTCTAAGGTTGGTCTTACTTCGTCCCAAGTTAGTCTCTTTCTAAGGACAACTTAGAGAAACCTTAGAATGAGACTAACGAGACTAACTTGGGACGAACAAAGACAAACTTAAGTCCCATTCTAAGGTTTATCTTAGTTCGTCCCAAGTTAGTCTCTTTCTAAGGATGAACTTAGACAAACCTTAGAATGAGAGTAACGAGACTAACTTGGGACGAACAAAGACAAACTTAAGTCTCATTCTAAGGTTTGTCTAAGTTCGTCCCAAGTTAGTCTCTTTTAAGGACGAACTTAGACAAACCTTAGAATGAGACTAACGAGACAAACTTGGGACGAACAAAGACAAACTTAAGTCTCATTCTAAGGTTTGTTTAAGTTCGTCCCAAGTTAGTCTCTTTCTAAGGACAAACTTAGACAAACCTTAGAATGAGACTAACGAGACTAACTTGGGACGAACAAAGACAAACTTAAGTCCCATTCTAAGGTTTGTCTTAGTTCGTCCCAAGTTAGTCTCTTTCTATGGACGAACTTCGACAAACCTTAGAATGAGACTAACGAGACTGACTTGGGATGAACAAAGACAAACTTAAGTCCCATTCTAAGGTTTGTCTAAGTTCGTCCCAAGTTATTCTCTTTCTAAGGACGAACTTAGACTAACCTTAGAATGAGACTAACGAGACTAACTTTGGACGAACAAAGAAAAATGTTAGTCTCATTCTAAGGTTTGTCTTAGTTCGTCCCAAGTTAGTCTCTTTCTAAGGACGAACTTAGACAAACCTTAGAATGTGACTAACGAGACTAACTTGGGACGAACAAAGACAAACTTAAGTCCCATTGTTTTGTCTTAGTTCGTCCCAAGTTAGTCTCTTTCTAAGGACGAACTTAGACAAACCTTAGAATGAGACTAACGGGACTAACTTGGGACAAACAAAGACAAACTTAAGTCTCATTCTAAGGTTTGTCTAAGTTCGTCCCAAGTTAGTCTCTTTCTAAGGACAAACTTAGACTAACCTTAGAATGAGACTAACGAGACAAACTTGGGACGAACAAAGACAAACTTATGTCTCATTCTATGGTTTGTCTAAGTTGGTCCCAAGTTTGTCTCTTTCTAAGGACGAACTTAGATAAACCTTAGAGTGAGACTGACGAGACTAATTTGGGACGAACAAAAACAAACTTAAGTCCCATTCTAAGGTTTGTCTAAGTTCGTCCCAAGTTAGTCTCTTCTAAGGACGAACTTAGACAAACCTTTGAATGAGAATAACGAGACTAACTTGGGACGAACAAAGACAAACTTAACTCCCATTCTAAGGTTTGTCTTAGTTCGTCCCAAGTTAGTCTCTTTCTAAGGACGAACTTAGACAAACCTTAGAACAAGACTAACTTGGGACGAACAAAGACAAACTTAAGTCCCATTGTTTTGTCTTAGTTCGTCCCAAGTTAGTCTCTTTCTAAGGACGAACTTAGACAAACCTTAGAATGAGACTAACGGGACTAACTTGGGACAAACAAAGACAAACTTAAGTCTCATTCTAAGGTTTGTCTAATTTCGTCCCAAGTTAGTCTCTTTCAAAGGACGAACTTAGATAAACCTTAGAATGAGACTGACGAGACTAACTTGGGACGAACAAAGACAAACTTAAGTCCCATTCTAAGGTTTGTCTAAGTTCGTCCCTAGTTAGTCTCCTTCTAAGGACGAACTTAGACAAACCTTAGAATGAGACTAACGAGACTAACTTGGGACGAACAAAGACAAACTTAAGTCCCATTCTAAGGTTTGTCTTAGTTCGTCCCACGTTAGTCTCTTTCTATGGACGAACTTAGACAAACCTTAGAATGAGACTAACTTGGGACGAACAAAGACAAAATTAAGTCTCATTCTAAGGTTTGTCTAAGTTCGTCCCAAGTTATTCTCTTTCTAAGGACGAACTTAGACAAACCTTAGAATGAGACTAACGAGACTAACTTTGGACGAACAAAGAAAAACGTTAATCTCATTCTAAGGTTTGCCTTAGTTCATCCCAAGTTAGTCTCTTTCTAAGGAAAAACTTAGACAAACCTTAGAATGAGACTAACGAGACTAACTTGGGACGAACAAAGACAAACTTAAGTCCCATTCTAAGGTTTGTCTTAGTTCGTCCCAAGTTAGTGTCTTTCTAAGGACAACTTAGACAAACCTTAGAATGAGACTAACGAGATTAACTTGGGACGAACAAAGACAAACTTAAGTGTCATTCTAAGGTTTGTCTAAGTAAATCCCAAGTTAGTCTCTTTCTAAGGACGAACTTAGACAAACCTTAGAATGAGACTAACGAGACAAACTTGGGACGAACAAAGACAAACTTAAGTCTCATTCTAAGGTTTATCTAAGTTCGTCCCAAGTTAGTCTCTTTCTAAGGACGAACTTTGATAAACCTTCGAATGAGACTAACGAGACTAACTTGGGACGAACAAAGACAAACTTAAGTCCCATTCTAAGGTTTGTCTTAGTTCGTCCCAAGTTAGTGTCTTTCTAAGGACAACTTAGACAAACCTTAGAATGAGACTAACGATACTAATTTGGGACGAACAAAGACAAACTTAAGTCTCATTCTAAGGTTTGTCTAAGTTCGTCCCAAGTTAGTCTCTTTCTAAGGATGAACTTAGACAAACCTTAGAATGAGACTAACGAGACAAACTTGGGACGAACAAAGACAAACTTAAGTCCCATTCTAAGGTTTGTCTTAGTTCGTCCCAAGTTAGTGTCTTTCTAAGGACAACTTAGACAAACCTTAGAATGAGACTAACGAGACTAATTTGGGACGAACAAAGACAAACTTAAGTCTCATTCTAAGGTTTGTCTAAGTTCGTCCCAAGTTAGTCTCTTTCTAAGGACGAACTTAGACAAACCTTAGAATGACACTAACGAGACTAACTTGGGAGGAACAAAGACAAACTTAAGTCTTATTCTAAGGTTTGTCTAAGTTCGTCCCAAGTTAGTCTCTTTCTAAGGACGAATTTAGACAAACCTTAGAATGAGACTAACGAGACAAACTTGGGACGAACAAAGACAAACTTAAGTCCCATTCTAAGGTTTGTCTAAGTTCGTCCCGAGTTAGTCTCTTTCTAAGGACGAACTAGGACAAACCTTAGAATGAGACTAACGAGCCTAACTTGGGACGAACAAAGATAAACTAAAGTCCCATTCTAAGGTTTGTCTTAGTTCGTCCCAAGTTAGTGTCTTTCTAAGGACAACTTAGACAAACCTTAGAATGAGACTAACGAGACAAACTTGGGACGAACAAAGACAAACTTATGTCTCATTCTAAGGTTTGTCTAAGTTGGTCCCAAGTTAGTCTCTTTCTAAGTACGAACTTAGATAAACCTTAGAATGAGACTGACGAGACTAACTTGGGACGAACAAAGACAAACTTAAGTCCCATTCTAAGGTTTGTCTAAGTTCGTCCCTAGTTAGTCTCCTTCTAAGGACGAACTTAGACAAACCTTTGAATGAGACTAACGAGACTAACTTGGGACGAACAAAGACAAACTTAAGTCCCATTCTAAGGTTTGTCTTAGTTCGTCCCAAGTTAGTCTCTTTCTAAGGACGAACTTAGACAAACCTTAGAATGAGACTAACTTGGGACAATCAAAGACAAACTTAAGTCTCATTCTAAGGTTTGTCTAAGTTCGTCCCAAGTTATTCTCTTTCTAAGGACGAACTTAGACAAACCTTAGAAAGAGACTAACGAGACTAACTTTGGACGAACAAAGAAAAACGTTAGTCTCATTATAAGGTTTGTCTAAGTTCGTCCCAAGTTATTCTCTTTCTAAGGACGAACTTAGACAAACCTTAGAATGAGACTAACGAGACTAACTTTGGATGAACAAAGAAAAACGTTAATCTCATTCTAAGGTTTGTCTTAGTTCGTCCCAAGTTAGTCTCTTTCTAAAGACGAACTTAGACAAACCTTAGAATGAGACTGACGAGACTAACTTGGGATGAACAAAGACAAACTTAAGTCCCATTCTAAGGTTTGTCTTAGTTCGTCCCAAGTTACTCTCTTTCTAAGGACAACTTAGACAAACCTTAGAATGAGACTAACGAGATTAACTTGGGATGAACAAAGACAAACTTAAGTGACATTCTAAGGTTTGTCTTAGTTCGTCCCAAGTTAGTCTCTTTCTAAGGACGAACTTAGACAAACCTTAGAATGAGACTAACGAGACAAACTTGGTAGGAACAAAGACAAACTTAAGTCTTATTCTAAGGTTTGTCTAAGTTCGTCCCAAGTTAGTCTCTTTCTAAGGACAAACTTAGACAAACCTTAGAATGAGACTAACGAGACAAACTTGGGACGAACAAAGACAAACTTAAGTCCCATTCTAAGGTTTGTCTAAGTTCATCCCGAGTTAGTCTCTTTCTAAGGACGAACTAGGACAAACCTTAGAATGAGACTAACGAGCCTAACTTGGGACGAACAAAGATAAACTAAAGTCCCATTCTAAGGTTTGTCTTAGTTCGTCCCAAGTTAGTGTCTTTCTAAGGACAACTTAGACAAACCTTAGAATGAGACTAACGAGACTAACTTGGGACGAACAAAGACAAACTTAAGTCTCATTCTAAGGTTTGTCTAAGTTCGTCCCAAGTTAGTCTCTTTCTAAGGACGAACTTAGACAAACCTTAGAATGAGACTAGCGAGACAAACTTGGGACGAACAAAGACAAACTTAAGTCCCATTCTAAGGTTTGTCTAAGTTCATCCCAAGTTAGTCTCTTTCTAACGACAAACTTAGACAAACCTTAGAATGAGACTAACGAGACTAACTTGGGACGAACAAAGACAAACTTAAGTCCCATTATAAGGTTTGTCATAGTTCGCCCCAAGTTAGTCTCTTTCTAAGGATGAACATAGACAAACCTTAGAACAAGACTAACTTAGGACGAACAAAAACAAACTTAAGTCTCATTCTAAGGTTTGTCTAAGTTCGTCCCAAGTTATTCTCTTTCTAAGGACGAACTTAGACAAACCTTAGAATGAGACTAACGAGACTAACTTTGGACGAACAAAGAAAAACGTTAATCTCATTCTAAGGTTCGTCTTAGTTCGTCCCAAGTTAGTCTCTTTCTAAGGACGAACTTAGACAAACCTTAGAATGAGACTAACGAGACTAACTTGGGATGAACAAAGACAAAGTTAAGTCCCATTCTAAGGTTTGTCTTAGTTCGTCCCAAGTTACTCTCTTTCTAAGGACAACTTAGACAAACCTTAAAATGAGACTAACGAGATTAACTTGGGACGAACAAAGACAAACTTAAGTGTCATTCTAAGGTTTGTCTAAGTTCGTCCCAAGTTAGTCTCTTTCTAAGGACGAACTTAGACAAACCTTAGAATGAGACTAACGAGACAAACTTGGGACGAACAAAGACAAACTTAAGTCTCATTCTACGGTTTGTCTAAGTTCATCCCAAGTTAGTCTCTTTCTAAGGAAGAACATAGACAAACCTTAGAACAAGACTAACTTGGGACGAACAAAGACAAACTTAAGTCTCATTCTAAGGTTTGTCTAAGTTCGTCCCAAGTTATTCTCTTTCTAAGGATGAACTTAGTCAAACCTTAGAATGAGACTAACGAGACTAACTTTGGACGAACAAAGAAAAACGTTAGTCTCATTCTAAGGTTTGTCTTAGTTCGTCCCAAGTTAGTCTCTTTCTAGGGACAAACTTAGACAAACCTTAGAATGAGACTAACGAGACTAACTTGGGACGAACAAAGACAAACTTAAGTCCCATTCTAAGGTTTGTCTTAGTTCGTCCCAAGTTAGTGTCTTTCTAAGGACATTAGACAAACCTTAGAATGAGACTAACGAGACTAACTTGGGACGAACAAAGACAAACTTAAGTCTCATTCTAAGGTTTGTCTAAGTTCGTCCCAAGTTAGTCTCTTTCTAAGGACGAACTTAGACAAACCTTAGAATGAGACTAGCGAGACAAACTTGGGACGAACAAAGACAAACTTAAGTCCCATTCTAAGGTTTGTCTAAGTTCATCCCAAGTTAGTCTCTTTCTAAGGACGAAATTAGACAAACCTTAGAATGAGACTAACGAGACAAACTTGGGACGAACAAAGACAAACTTAAGTCTCATTCTAAGGTTTATCTAAGTTCATCCCAAGTTAGTCTCTTTCTAAGGACGAACTTAGACAAACCTTAGAATGAGACTAACTTGGGACGAACAAAGACAAACTTAAGTCCCATTATAAGGTTTGTCATAGTTCGTCCCAAGTTAGTCTCTTTCTAAGGACGAACATAGACAAACCTTAGAACAAGACTAACTTGGGACGAACAAAGACAAACTTAAGTCTCATTCTAAGGTTTGTCTAAGTTCGTCCCAAGTTATTCTCTTTCTAAGGACGAACTTAGACAAACCTTAGAATGAGACTAACGAGACTAACTTTGGACGAACAAAGAAAAACGTTAATCTCATTCTAAGGTTCGTCTTAGTTCGTCCCAAGTTAGTCTCTTTCTAAGGACGAACTTAGACAAACCTTAGAATGAGACTAACGAGACTAACTTGGGATGAACAAAGACAAACTTAAGTCCCATTCTAAGGTTTGTCTTAGTTCGTCCCAAGTTACTCTCTTTCTAAGGACAACTTAGACAAACCTTAAAATGAGACTAACGAGATTAACTTGGGACGAACAAAGACAAACTTAAGTGTCATTCTAAGGTTTGTCTAAGTTCGTCCCAAGTTAGTCTCTTCCTAAGGACGAACTTAGACAAACCTTAGAATGAGACTAACGAGACAAACTTGGGACGAACAAAGACAAACTTAAGTCTCATTCTACGGTTTGTCTAAGTTCATCCCAAGTTAGTCTCTTTCTAAGGACGAACTTAGACAAACCTTAGAATGAGACTAACGAGACAAACTTGGGACGAACAAAGACAAACTTAAGTCTCATTCTAAGGTTTATCTAAGTTCGTCCCAAGTTAGTCTCTTTCTAAGGACGAACTTAGATAAACCTTCGAATGAGACTAACGAGACTAACTTGGGACGAACAAAGACAAACTTAAGTCCCATTTTATGGTTTGTCTTAGTTCGTCCCAAGTTAGTCTCTTTCTAAGGACAACTTAGACAAACCTTAGAATGAGACTAACGAGAGTAACTTGGGACGAACAAAGACAAACTTTAGTCTCATTCTAAGGTTTGTCTAAGTTCGTCCCAAGTTAGTCTCTTTCTAAGGACGAACTTAGACAAACCTTAGAATGAGACTAACGAGACAAACTTGGGACGAACAAAGACAAACTGAAGTCCCATTCTAAGGTTTGTCTTAGTTCGTCCCAAGTTAGTGTCTTTCTAAGGACAACTTAGACAAACCTTAGAATGAGACTAACGAGACTAATTTGGGACGAACAAAGACAAACTTAAGTCTCATTCTAAGGTTTGTCTAAGTTCGTCCCAAGTTAGTCTCTTTCTAAGGACGAACTTAGACAAACCTTAGAATGACACTAACGAGACTAACTTGGGAGGAACAAAGACAAACTCAAGTCTCATTCTAAGGTTTGTCTAAGTTCGTCCCAAGTTAGTCTCTTTCTAAGGATGAACTTAGACAAACCTTAGAATGAGACTAACGAGACAAACTTGGGACGAACAAAGACAAACTTAAGTCCCATTCTAAGGTTTGTCTAAGTTCGTCCCGAGTTAGTCTCTTTCTAAGGATGAACTAGGACAAACCTTAGAATGAGACTAACGAGCCTAACTTGGGACGAACAAAGATAAACTAAAGTCCCATTCTAAGGTTTGTCTTAGTTCGTCCCAAGTTAGTGTCTTTCTAAGGACAACTTAGACAAACCTTAGAATGAGACTAACGAGACTAACTTGGGACGAACAAAGACAAACTTAAGTCTCATTCTAAGGTTTGTCTAAGTTCGTCCCAAGTTAGTCTCTTTCTAAGGACGAACTTAGACAAACCTTAGAATGAGACTAGCGAGACAAACTTGGGACGAACAAAGACAAACTTAAGTCCCATTCTAAGGTTTGTCTAAGTTCATCCCAAGTTAGTCTCTTTCTAAGGACAAACTTAGACAAACCTTAGAATGAGACTAACGAGACTAACTTGGGACGAACAAAGACAAACTTAAGTCCCATTATAAGGTTTGTCATAGTTCGTGCCAAGTTAGTCTCTTTCTAAGGACGAACATAGACAAACCTTAGAACAAGACTAACTTAGGACGAAGAAAGACAAACTTAAGTCTCATTCTAAGGTTTGTCTAAGTTCGTCCCAAGTTATTCTCTTTCTAAGGACGAACTTAGACAAACCTTAGAATTGGACTAACGAGACTAACTTTGGACGAACAAAGAAAAACGTTAATCTCATTCTAAGGTTCGTCTTAGTTCGTCCCAAGTTAGTCTCTTTCTAAGGACGAACTTAGACAAACCTTAGAATGAGACTAACGAGACTAACTTGGGATGAACAAAGACAAACTTAAGTCCCATTCTAAGGTTTGTCTTAGTTCGTCCCAAGTTACTCTCTTTCTAAGGACAACTTAGACAAATCTTAAAATGAGACTAACGAGATTAACTTGGGACGAACAAAGACAAACTTAAGTGTCATTCTAAGGTTTGTCTAAGTTCGTCCCAAGTTAGTCTCTTTCTAAGGACGAACTTAGACAAACCTTAGAATGAGACTAACGAGACAAGTAAGGCGACAAGTCAGCCACGTTGAAAGTGGGACTCACCGCATAGTCTTCTGGAAGTTCAATCTTGTAGGCATTGTCATTTATTTTTGCTAACACTTTGAATGGTCCATCCCCACGAGGCATGAGTTTGGACTTGCGTTTCTCCGGAAAACGTTCTTTACGTAGATGTATCCAAACTAGATCTCCGGGTTCAAACGTTACCTTCTTTCGGTTCTTGCATATCCAAACTAGACTAACGTTACCTTCTAACGAGACAAACTTGGGACGAACAAAGACAAACTTAAGTCTCATTCTACGATTTGTCTAAGTTCATCCCAAGTTAGTCTCTTTCTAAGGACGAACTTAGACAAACCTTAGAATGAGACTAACGAGACAAACTTGGGACGAACAAAGACAAACTTAAGTCTCATTCTAAGGTTTATCTAAGTTCGTCCCAAGTTAGTCTCTTTCTATGGACGAACTTAGATAAACCTTCGAATGAGATTAACGAGACTAACTTGGGCCGAACAAAGACAAACTTAAGTCCCATTTTAAGGTTTGTCTTAGTTCGTCCCAAGTTAGTCTCTTTCTAAGGACAACTTAGACAAACCTTAGAATGAGACTAACGAGAGTAACTTGGGACGAACAAAGACAAACTTAAGTCTCATTCTAAGGTTTGTCTAAGTTCGTCCCAAGTTAGTCTCTTTCTAAGGACGAACTTAGACAAATCTCAGAATGAGACTAACGAGACAAACTTGGGACGAACAAAGACAAACTTAAGTCTCATTCTAAGGTTTGTCTAAGTTCGTCCCAAGTTAGTCTCTTTCTAAGGACGAACTTAGATAAACCTTAGAATGAGACTGACGAGACTAACTTGGGACGAACAAAGACAAACTTAAGTCCCATTCTAAGGTTTCTCTAAGTTCGTCCCAAGTTAGTCTCTTTCTAAGGACAAACTTAGACAAACCTTAGAATGAGACTAACTTGGGACGAACAAAGACAAACTTAAGTCTCGTTCTAAGGTTTGTCTAAGTTCGTCCCAAGTTATTCTCTTTCTAAGGACGAACTTAGACAAACCTTAGAATGAGACTAACGAGACTAACTTTGGACGAACAAAGAAAAACGGTAGTCTCATTCTAAGGTTTGTCTTAGTTCGTCCCAAGTTAGTCTCTTTCTAGGGACAAACTTAGACAAACCTTAGAATGAGACTAACGAGACTAACTTGGGACGAACAAAGACAAACTTAAGTCCCATTCTAAGGTTTGTCTTAGTTCGTCCCAAGTTAGTGTCTTTCTAAGGACAACTTAGACAAACCTTAAAAGGAGACTAACGAGACTAACTTGGGACGAACAAAGACAAACTTAAGTCTCATTCTAAGGTTTGTCTAAGTTCGTCCCAAGTTAGTCTCTTTCTAAGGACGAACTTAGACAAACCTTAGAATGAGACTAGCGAGACAAACTTGGGACGAACAAAGAGATACGGGGCGGAAGCGGGACTTCACGATGTAGGATTTGATGGAGGAGGATAGGTAGTGCAACCCGACGACTCTTGAAGCCAACCACTGCTTGTGCAATGACCTGCAACAAGTAATTGCCTAACCACACTCTAAGTTTCCAAACCACACAACCACGCACGAAGTTGGAAGCACAATTTGGTTGCCGTCGAACGACCGCTTATGCAATCTCAAAAGGAAACTACAAGAGCAAGGGGGTAGAGAACTCTCTCTTGAAAAAAGATGTAGCAATAGCTAAATCTGAAATGTTGATGAATAAAATTTCCAAAATCTGATTGTGTTTTCAAAATACATGTAGATGAGGATTAATACTAAGAAATGAAAGTAAATGCATGTGTTGTGGACTTGTGCAGCCACCATGGGATCTTGAGTAGCCTCTTTTGAGCAATGAGCAGCCACCATGGAGTCTTGTGCATTCTCCTTTGATCCTTGTTCAGCCATAAGTGCCCATGATTGATCTTTGTGCAATACTATTAATAGCCATGCTTTCAATTTGTGCTTGGTTTGATGTGCTAAGGGAAAAGCATCAATTCTGGTCCTTTATTGCTTTCTTTCTTGCACTAAATGATGTTAGACTTCTCCCTTTGTTCTTCGTGCATGAGTCCTCCATAAGTGTCCCTTCTTTATGTCCATCCACTTTTGAGAATCTGAGTAATAAAAGCACACTAGATTGAGGCAGCATAAAGTTCTCATCAATTGTAGTATAACAATCAACTAGGAGTGAATTCACCTCTTGTTGAATTTGTTTTGCTCAGTTCCTAGTCATTGGACCTTTGAAAGCTTCTTTCGTCGATGCATCAGCTAGTAGTTGTATATGATTACTTGTAATAGTAGATGACCGACGAGGTGAGGCTAGTGTGTCCTCATCATCCTCCCCCTCTTCAAAAAGAGTCGTCCTCGACTCTGATTCTTCTTCACCCAAGTAAGGCGACAAGTCAGCCACGTTGAAAGTGGGACTCACCGCATAGTCTTCTGGAAGTTCAATCTTGTAGGCATTGTCATTTATTTTTGCTAACACTTTGAATGGTCCATCCCCACGAGGCATGAGTTTGGACTTGCGTTTCTCCGGAAAACGTTCTTTACGTAGATGTATCCAAACTAGATCTCCGGGTTCAAACGTTACCTTCTTTTGGGACGAACAAAGACAAACTTAAGTCCCATTATAAGGTTTGTCATAGTTCGTCCCAAGTTAGTCTCTTTCTAAGGACGAACATAGACAAACCTTAGAACAAGACTAACTTAGGACGAACAAAGACAAACTTAAGTCTCATTCTAAGGTTTGTCTAAGTTCGTCCCAAGTTATTCTCTTTCTAAGGACGAACTTAGACAAACCTTAGAATGAGACTAACGAGACTAACTTTGGACGAACAAAGAAAAACGTTAATCTCATTCTAAGGTTCGTCTTAGTTCGTCCCAAGTTACTCTCTTTCTAAGGACAACTTAGACAAACCTTAAAATGAGACTAACGAGATTAACTTGGGACGAACAAAGACAAACTTAAGTGTCATTCTAAGGTTTGTCTAAGTTCGTCCCAAGTTAGTCTCTTTCTAAGGACGAACTTAGACAAACCTTAGAATGAGACTAACGAGACAAACTTGGGACGAACAAAGACAAACTTAAGTCTCATTCTACGGTTTGTCTAAGTTCATCCCAAGTTAGTCTCTTTCTAAGGACGAACTTAGACAAACCTTAGAATGAGACTAACGAGACAAACTTGGGACGAACAAAGACAAACTTAAGTCTCATTCTAAGGTTTATCTAAGTTCGTCCCAAGTTAGTCTCTTTCTATGGACGAACTTAGATAAACCTTCGAATGAGACTAACGAGACTAACTTGGGACGAACAAAGACAAACTTAAGTCCCATTTTAAGGTTTGTCTTAGTTCGTCCCAAGTTAGTCTCTTTCTAAGGACAACTTAGACAAACCTTAGAATGAGACTAACGAGAGTAACTTGGGACGAACAAAGACAAACTTAAGTCTCATTCTAAGGTTTGTCTAAGTTCGTCCCAAGTTAGTCTCTTTCTAAGGACGAACTTAGTCAAACCTCAGAATGAGACTAACGAGACAAACTTAGGACGAACAAAGACAAACTTAAGTCTCATTCTAAGGTTTGTCTAAGTTCGTCCCAAGTTAGTCTCTTTCTAAGGACGAACTTAGATAAACCTTAGAATGAGACTGACGAGACTAACTTGGGACGAACAAAGACAAACTTAAGTCCCATTCTAAGGTTTGTCTAAGTTCGTCCCAAGTCAGTCTCTTTCTAAGGACAAACTTAGACAAACCTTAGAATGAGACTAACTTGGGACGAACAAAGACAAACTTAAGTCTCATTCTAAGGTTTGTCTAAGTTCGTCCCAAGTTATTCTCTTTCTAAGGACGAACTTAGTCAAACCTTAGAATGAGACTAACGAGACTAACTTTGGACGAACAAAGAAAAACGTTAGTCTCATTCTAAGGTTTGTCTTAGTTCGTCCCAAGTTAGTCTCTTTCTAGGGACAAACTTAGACAAACCTTAGAATGAGACTAACGAGACTAACTTGGGACGAACAAAGACAAACTTAAGTCCCATTCTAAGGTTTGTCTTAGTTCGTCCCAAGTTAGTGTCTTTCTAAGGACAACTTAGACAAACCTTAGAATGAGACTAACGAGACTAACTTGGGACGAACAAAGACAAACTTAAGTCTCATTCTAAGGTTTGTCTAAGTTCGTCCCAAGTTAGTCTCTTTCTAAGGATGAACTTAGACAAACCTTAGAATGAGACTAGCGAGACAAACTTGGGACGAACAAAGACAAACTTAAGTCCCATTCTAAGGTTTGTCTAAGTTCATCCCAAGTTAGTCTCTTTCTAAGGACGAAATTAGACAAACCTTAGAATGAGACTAACGAGACAAACTTGGGACGAACAAAGACAAACTTAAGTCTCATTCTAAGGTTTATCTAAGTTCGTCCCAAGTTAGTCTCTTTCTAAGGACGAACTTAGACAAACCTTAGAATGAGACTAACTTGGGACGAACAAAGACAAACTTAAGTCCCATTATAAGGTTTGTCATAGTTCGTCCCAAGTTAGTCTCTTTCTAAGGACGAACATAGACAAACCTTAGAACAAGACTAACTTGGGACGAACAAAGACAAACTTAAGTCTCATTCTAAGGTTTGTCTAAGTTCGTCCCAAGTTATTCTCTTTCTAAGGACAAACTTAGACAAACCTTAGAATGAGACTAACGAGACTAACTTTGGACGAACAAAGAAAAACGTTAATCTCATTCTGAGGTTTGTCTTAGTTCGTCCCAAGTTAGTCTCTTTCTAAGGACAAACTTAGACAAACCTTAGAATGAGACTAACGAGACTAACTTGGGACGAACAAAGACAAACTTAAGTCCCATTCTAAGGTTTGTCTTAGTTCATCCCAAGTTAGTGTCATTCTAAGGACAACTTAGACAAACCTTAGAATGAGACTAACGAGATTAACTTGGGACGAACAAAGACAAACTTAATTGTCATTCTAAGGTTTGTCTAAGTAAATCCCAAGTTAGTCTCTTTCTAAGGACGAACTTAGACAAACCTTAGAATGAGACTAACGAGACAAACTTGGGACGAACAAAGACAAACTTAAGTCTCATTCAAAGGTTTGTCTAAGTTCGTCCCAAGTTAGTCTCTTTCTAAGGACGAACTTAGACAAACCTCAGAATGAGACTAACGAGACAAACTTGGGACGAACAAAGACAAACTTAAGTCTCATTCTAAGGTTTATCTAAGTTCGTCCCAAGTTAGTCTCTTTCTAAGGACGAACTTAGATAAACCTTCGAATGAGACTAACGAGACTAACTTGGGACGAACAAAGACAAACTTAAGTCCCATTTTAAGGTATGTCTTAGTTCGTCCCAAGTTACTCTCTTTCTAAGGACAACTTAGACAAACCTTAAAATGAGACTAACGAGATTAACTTGGGACGAACAAAGACAAACTTAAGTGTCATTCTAAGGTTTGTCTAAGTTCGTCCCAAGTTAGTCTCTTTCTAAGGACGAACTTAGACAAACCTCAGAATCAGACTAACGAGACTAACTTGGGACGAACAAAGACAAACTTAAGTCTCATTCTACGGTTTGTCTAAGTTCATCCCAAGTTAGTCTCTTTCTAAGGACGAACTTAGACAAACCTTAGAATGAGACTAACGAGACAAACTTGGGACGAACAAAGACAAACTTAAGTCTCATTCTAAGGTTTATCTAAGTTTGTCCCAAGTTAGTCTCTTTCTAAGGACGAACTTAGATAAACCTTCGAATGAGACTAACGAGACTAACTTGGGACGAACAAAGACAAACTAAAGTCCCATTTTAAGGTTTGTCTTAGTTCGTCCCAAGTTAGTCTCTTTCTAAGGACAACTTAGACAAACCTTAGAATGAGACTAACGAGAGTAACTTGGGACGAACAAAGACAAACTTAAGTCTCATTCTAAGGTTTGTCTAAGTTCGTCCCAAGTTAGTCTCTTTCTAAGGATGAACTTAGACAAACCTTAGAATGAGACTAACGAGACTAACTTGGGAGGAACAAAGACAAACTTAAGTCTTATTCTAAGGTTTGTCTAAGTTCGTCCCAAGTTAGTCTCTTTCTAAGGACGAACTTAGACAAACCTTAAAATTAGACTAACGAGACAAACTTGGGACGAACAAAGACAAACTTAAGTCCCATTCTAAGGTTTGTCTTAGTTTGTCCCGAGTTAGTCTCTTTCTAAGGACGAACTAGGACAAACCTTAGAATGAGACTAACGAGCCTAACTTGGAACGAACAAAGATAAACTAAAGTCCCTTTCTAAGGTTTGTCTTAGTTCGTCCCAAGTTAGTGTCTTTCTAAGGACAACTTAGACAAACCTTAGAATGAGACTAACGAGACTAACTTGGGACGAACAAAGACAAACTTAAGTCTCATTCTAAGGTTTGTCTAAGTTCGTCCCAAGTTAGTCTCTTTCTAAGGACGAACTTAGACAAACCTTAGGATGAGACTAGCGAGACAAACTTGGGACGAACAAAGACAAACTTAAGTCCCATTCTAAGGTTTGTCTAAGTTCATCCCAAGTTAGTCTCTTTCTAAGGACAAACTTAGACAACCCTTAGAATGAGACTAACGAGACTAACTTGGGACGAACAAAGACAAACTTAAGTGTCATTCTAAGGTTTGTCTAAGTTCGTCCCAAGTTAGTCTCTTTCTAAGGACGAACTTAGACAAACCTCAGAATGAGACTAACGAGACTAACTTGGGACGAACAAAGACAAACTTAAGTCCCATTATAAGGTTTGTCATAGTTCATCCCAAGTTAGTCTCTTTCTAAGGACGAACATAGACAAACCATAGAACAAGACTAACTTAGGACGAACAAAGACAAACTTAAGTCTCATTCTAAGGTTTGTCTAAGTTCGTCCCAAGTTATTCTCTTTCTAAGGACGAACTTAGACAAACCTTAGAATGAGACTAACGAGACTAACTTTGGACGAACAAAGAAAAACGTTAATCTCATTCTAAGGTTCGTCTTAGTTCGTCCCAAGTTAGTCTCTTTCTAAGGACGAACTTAGACAAACCTTAGAATGAGACTAACGAGACTAACTTGGGATGAACAAAGACAAACTTAAGTCCCATTCTAAGGTTTGTCTTAGTTCGTCCCAAGTTACTCTCTTTCTAAGGACAACTTAGACAAACCTTAAAATGAGACAAACGAGATTAACTTGGGACGAACAAAGACAAACTTAAGTGTCATTCTAAGGTTTGTCTAAGTTCGTCCCAAGTTAGTCTCTTTCTAAGGAAGAACTTAGACAAACCTTAGAATGAGACTAACGAGACAAACTTGGGACGAACAAAGACAAACTTAAGTCTCATTCTACGGTTTGTCTAAGTTCATCCCAAGTTAGTCTCTTTCTAAGGACGAACATAGACAAACCTTAGAACAAGACTAACTTGGGACGAACAAAGACAAACTTAATTCTCATTCTAAGGTTTGTCTAAGTTCGTCCCAAGTTATTCTCTTTCTAAGGACGAACTTAGTCAAACCTTAGAATGAGACTAACGAGACTAACTTTGGACGAACAAAGAAAAACGTTAATCGCATTCTAAGGTTCGTCTTAGTTCGTCCCAAGTTATTCTCTTTCTAAGGACGAACTTAGACAAACCTTAGAATGAGACTAACGAGACTAATTTGGGATGAACAAAGACAAACTTAAGTCCCATTCTAAGGTTTGTCTTAGTTCGTCCCAAGTTAATCTCTTTCGAAGGACAACTTAGACAAACCTTAAAATGAGACAAACGAGATTAACTTGGGACGAACAAAGACAAACTTAAGTGTCATTCTAAGGTTTGTCTAAGTTCGTCCCAAGTTAGTCTCTTTCTAAGGACGAACTTAGACAAACCTTAGAATGAGACTAACGAGACAAACTTGGGACGAACAAAGACAAACGTAAGTCTCATTCTACGGTTTGTCTAAGTTCGTCCCAAGTTAGTCTCTTTCTAAGGACGAACTTAGACAAACCTTAGAATGAGACTAACGAGACTAACTTGGGACGAACAAAGACAAACTTAAGTCCCATTCTAAGGTTTGTCTTAGTTCGTCCCAAGTTAGTGTCTTTCTAAGGACAACTTAGACAAACCTTAAAATGAGACTAACGAGATTAACTTGGGACGAACAAAGACAAACTTAAGTGTCATTCTAAGGTTTGTCTAAGTTCGTCCCAAGTTAGTCTCTTTCTAAGGACGAACTTAGACAAACCTCAGAATGAGACTAACGAGACTAACTTGGGACGAACAAAGACAAACTTAAGTCCCATTATAAGGTTTGTCATAGTTCATCCCAAGTTAGTCTCTTTCTAAGGACGAACATAGACAAACCATAGAACAAGACTAACTTAGGACGAACAAAGACAAACTTAAGTCTCATTCTAAGGTTTGTCTAAGTTCGTCCCAAGTTATTCTCTTTCTAAGGACGAACTTAGACAAACCTTAGAATGAGACTAACGAGACTAACTTTGGACGAACAAAGAAAAACGTTAATCTCATTCTAAGGTTCGTCTTAGTTCGTCCCAAGTTAGTCTCTTTCTAAGGACGAACTTAGACAAACCTTAGAATGAGACTAACGAGACTAACTTGGGATGAACAAAGACAAACTTAAGTCCCATTCTAAGGTTTGTCTTAGTTCGTCCCAAGTTACTCTCTTTCTAAGGACAACTTAGACAAACCTTAAAATGAGACAAACGAGATTAACTTGGGACGAACAAAGACAAACTTAAGTGTCATTCTAAGGTTTGTCTAAGTTCGTCCCAAGTTAGTCTCTTTCTAAGGAAGAACTTAGACAAACCTTAGAATGAGACTAACGAGACAAACTTGGGACGAACAAAGACAAACTTAAGTCTCATTCTACGGTTTGTCTAAGTTCATCCCAAGTTAGTCTCTTTCTAAGGACGAACATAGACAAACCTTAGAACAAGACTAACTTGGGACGAACAAAGACAAACTTAATTCTCATTCTAAGGTTTGTCTAAGTTCGTCCCAAGTTATTCTCTTTCTAAGGACGAACTTAGTCAAACCTTAGAATGAGACTAACGAGACTAACTTTGGACGAACAAAGAAAAACGTTAATCGCATTCTAAGGTTCGTCTTAGTTCGTCCCAAGTTATTCTCTTTCTAAGGACGAACTTAGACAAACCTTAGAATGAGACTAACGAGACTAATTTGGGATGAACAAAGACAAACTTAAGTCCCATTCTAAGGTTTGTCTTAGTTCGTCCCAAGTTAATCTCTTTCTAAGGACAACTTAGACAAACCTTAAAATGAGACAAACGAGATTAACTTGGGACGAACAAAGACAAACTTAAGTGTCATTCTAAGGTTTGTCTAAGTTCGTCCCAAGTTAGTCTCTTTCTAAGGACGAACTTAGACAAACCTTAGAATGAGACTAACGAGACAAACTTGGGACGAACAAAGACAAACGTAAGTCTCATTCTACGGTTTGTCTAAGTTCGTCCCAAGTTAGTCTCTTTCTAAGGACGAACTTAGACAAACCTTAGAATGAGACTAACGAGACTAACTTGGGACGAACAAAGACAAACTTAAGTCCCATTCTAAGGTTTGTCTTAGTTCGTCCCAAGTTACTCTCTTTCTAAGGACAACTTAGACAAACCTTAAAATGAGACTAACGAGATTAACTTGGGACGAACAAAGACAAACTTAAGTGTCATTCTAAGGTTTGTCTAAGTTCGTCCCAAGTTAGTCTCTTTCTAAGGACGAACTTAGACAAACCTCAGAATGAGACTAACGAGACTAACTTGGGACGAACAAAGACAAACTTAAGTCCCATTATAAGGTTTGTCATAGTTCATCCCAAGTTAGTCTCTTTCTAAGGACGAACATAGACAAACCATAGAACAAGACTAACTTAGGACGAACAAAGACAAACTTAAGTCTCATTCTAAGGTTTGTCTAAGTTCGTCCCAAGTTATTCTCTTTCTAAGGACGAACTTAGACAAACCTTAGAATGAGACTAACGAGACTAACTTTGGACGAACAAAGAAAAACGTTAATCTCATTCTAAGGTTCGTCTTAGTTCGTCCCAAGTTAGTCTCTTTCTAAGGACGAACTTAGACAAACCTTAGAATGAGACTAACGAGACTAACTTGGGATGAACAAAGACAAACTTAAGTCCCATTCTAAGGTTTGTCTTAGTTCGTCCCAAGTTACTCTCTTTCTAAGGACAACTTAGACAAACCTTAAAATGAGACAAACGAGATTAACTTGGGACGAACAAAGACAAACTTAAGTGTCATTCTAAGGTTTGTCTAAGTTCGTCCCAAGTTAGTCTCTTTCTAAGGAAGAACTTAGACAAACCTTAGAATGAGACTAACGAGACAAACTTGGGACGAACAAAGACAAACTTAAGTCTCATTTTACGGTTTGTCTAAGTTCATCCCAAGTTAGTCTCTTTCTAAGGACGAACATAGACAAACCTTAGAACAAGACTAACTTGGGACGAACAAAGACAAACTTAATTCTCATTCTAAGGTTTGTCTAAGTTCGTCCCAAGTTATTCTCTTTCTAAGGACGAACTTAGTCAAACCTTAGAATGAGACTAACGAGACTAACTTTGGACGAACAAAGAAAAACGTTAATCGCATTCTAAGGTTCGTCTTAGTTCGTCCCAAGTTATTCTCTTTCTAAGGACGAACTTAGACAAACCTTAGAATGAGACTAACGAGACTAATTTGGGATGAACAAAGACAAACTTAAGTCCCATTCTAAGGTTTGTCTTAGTTCGTCCCAAGTTAATCTCTTTCTAAGGACAACTTAGACAAACCTTAAAATGAGACAAACGAGATTAACTTGGGACGAACAAAGACAAACTTAAGTGTCATTCTAAGGTTTGTCTAAGTTCGTCCCAAGTTAGTCTCTTTCTAAGGACGAACTTAGACAAACCTTAGAATGAGACTAACGAGACAAACTTGGGACGAACAAAGACAAACGTAAGTCTCATTCTACGGTTTGTCTAAGTTCGTCCCAAGTTAGTCTCTTTCTAAGGACGAACTTAGACAAACCTTAGAATGAGACTAACGAGACTAACTTGGGACGAACAAAGACAAACTTAAGTCCCATTCTAAGGTTTGTCTTAGTTCGTCCCAAGTTAGTGTCTTTCTAAGGACAACTTAGACAAACCTTAGAATGAGACTAACGAGACTAACTTGGGACGAACAAAGACAAACTTAAGTCTCATTCTAAGGTTTGTCTAAGTTCGTCCCAAGTTAGTCTCTTTCTAAGGACGAACTTAGACAAACCTTAGAATGAGACTAGCGAGACAAACTTGGGACGAATAAAGACAAACTTAAGTCCCATTCTAAGGTTTGTCTAAGTTCATCCCAAGTTAGTCTCTTTCTAAGGACGAAATTAGACAAACCTTAGAATGAGACTAACGAGACAAACTTGGGACGAACAAAGACAAACTTAAGTCTCATTCTAAGGTTTATCTAAGTTCGTCCCAAGTTAGTCTCTTTCTAAGGACGAATTTAGACAAACCTTAGAATGAGACTAACTTGGGACGAACAAAGACAAACTTAAGTCCCATTATATGGTTTGTCATAGTTCGTCCCAAGTTAGTCTCTTTCAAAGGACGAACATAGACAAACCTTAGAACAAGACTAACTTGGGACGAACAAAGACAAACTTAAGTCTCATTCTAAGGTTTGTCTAAGTTCGTCCCAAGTTATTCTCTTTCTAAGGACGAACTTAGACAAACCTTAGAATGAGACTAACGAGACTAACTTTGGACGAACAAAGAAAAACGTTAATCTCATTCTAAGGTTCGTCTTAGTTCGTCCCAAGTTAGTCTCTTTCTAAGGACGAACTTAGACAAACCTTAGAATGAGACTAACGAGACTAACTTGGGATGAACAAAGAAAAACTTAAGACCCATTCTAAGGTTTGTCTTAGTTCGTCCCAAGTTACTCTCTTTCTAAGGACAACTTAGACAAACCTTAAAATTAGACTAACGAGATTAACTTGGGACGAACAAAGACAAACTTAAGTGTCATTCTAAGGTTTGTCTAAGTTCGTCCCAAGTTAGTCTCTTTCTAAGGACGAACTTAGACAAACCTTAGAATGAGACTAACGAGACAAACTTGGGACGAACAAAGACAAACTTGAGTCTCATTCTACGGTTTGTCTAAGTTCATCCCAAGTTAGTCTCTTTCTAAGGACGAACTTAGACAAACCTTAGAATGAGACTAACGAGACAAACTTGGGACGAACAAAGACAAACTTAAGTCTCATTCTAAGGTTTATCTAAGTTCGTCCCAAGTTAGTCTCTTTCTAAGGACGAACTTAGATAAACCTTCGAATGAGACTAACGAGACTAACTTGGGACGAACAAAGACAAACTTAAGTCCCATTTTAAGGTTTGTCTTAGTTCGTCCCAAGTTAGTCTCTTTTTAAGGACAACTTAGACAAACCTTAGAATGAGACTAACGAGAGTAACTTGGGACGAACAAAGACAAACTTAAGTCTCATTCTAAGGTTTGTCTAAGTTCGTCCCAAGTTAGTCTCTTTCTAAGGACGAACTTAGACAAACCTTAGAATGAGACTAACGAGACAAACTTTGGACGAACAAAGACAAACTTAAGTCCCATTCTAAGGTTTGTCTTAGTTCGTCCCAAGTTAGTGTCTTTCTAAGGACAACTTAGACAAACCTTTGAATGAGACTAACGAGACTAATTTGGGACGAACAAAGACAAACTTAAGTCTCATTCTAAGGTTTGTATAAGTTCGTCCCAAGTTAGTCTCTTTCTAAGGACGAACTTAGACAAACCTTAGAATGACACTAACGAGACTAACTTGGGAGGAACAAAGACAAACTTAAGTCTCATTCTAAGGTTTGTCTAAGTTCGTCCCAAGTTAGTCTCTTTCTAAGGATGAACTTAGACAAACCTTAGAATGAGACTAACGAGAAAAACTTGGGACGAACAAAGACAAACTTAAGTCCCATTCTAAGGTTTGTCTAAGTTCGTCCCGAGTTAGTCTCTTTCTAAGGACGAACTAGGACAAACCTTAGAATGAGACTAACAAGCCTAACTTGGGACGAACAAAGATAAACTAAAGTCCCATTCTAAGGTTTGTCTTAGTTCGTCCCAAGTTAGTGTCTTTCTAAGGACAACTTAGACAAACCTTAGAATGAGACTAACGAGACTAACTTGGGACGAACAAAGACAAACTTAAGTCTCATTCTAAGGTTTGTCTAAGTTCGT
Source organism: Rhodiola kirilowii (assembly GCA_033675215.1). Taxonomy (NCBI): domain Eukaryota; kingdom Viridiplantae; phylum Streptophyta; class Magnoliopsida; order Saxifragales; family Crassulaceae; genus Rhodiola; species Rhodiola kirilowii. The sequence continues at coordinate 414,306 of JAUCNB010000045.1, forward strand.
CCCAAGTTAGTCTCTTTCTAAGGACGAACTTAGACAAACCTTAGAATGAGACTAGCGAGACAAACTTGGGACGAACAAAGACAAACTTAAGTCCCATTCTAAGGTTTGTCTAAGTTCATCCCAAGTTAGTCTCTTTCTAAGGACAAACTTAGACAAACCTTAGAATGAGACTAACGAGACTAACTTGGGACGAACAAAGACAAACTTAAGTCCCATTATAAGGTTTGTCATAGTTCGTCCCAAGTTAGTCTCTTTCTAAGGACGAACATAGACAAACCTTAGAACAAGACTAACTTAGGACGAACAAAGACAAACTTAAGTCTCATTCTAAGGTTTGTCTAAGTTCGTCCCAAGTTATTCTCTTTCTAAGGACGAACTTAGACAAACCTTAGAATGACACTAACGAGACTAACTTGGGAGGAACAAAGACAAACTTAAGTCTTATTCTAAGGTTTGTCTAAGTTCGTCCCAAGTTAGTCTCTTTCTAAGGACGAACTTAGACAAACCTTAAAATGAGACTAACGAGACAAACTTGGGACGAACAAAGACAAACTTAAGTCCCATTCTAAGGTTTGTCTAAGTTCGTCTCGAGTTAGTCTCTTTCTAAGGACGAACTAGGACAAACCTTAGAATGAGACTAACGAGCCTAACTTGGGACGAACAAAGATAAACTAAAGTCCCATTCTAAGGTTTGTCTTAGTTCGTCCCAAGTTAATGTCTTTCTAAGGACAACTTAGACAAACCTTAGAATGAGACTAACGAGACTAACTTGGGACGAACAAAGACAAACTTAAGTCTCATTCTAAGGTTTGTCTAAGTTCGTCCCAAGTTAGTCTCTTTCTAAGGACGAACTTAGACAAACCTTAGGATGAGACTAGCGAGACAAACTTGGGACGAACAAAGACAAACTTAAGTCCCATTCTAAGGTTTGTCTAAGTTCATCCCAAGTTAGTCTCTTTCTAAGGACAAACTTAGACAAACCTTAGAATGAGACTAACGAGACTAACTTGGGACGAACAAAGACAAACTTAAGTCCCATTATAAGGTTTGTCATAGTTCGTCCCAAGTTAGTCTCTTTCTAAGGACGAACATAGACAAACCATAGAACAAGACTAACTTAGGACGAACAAAGACAAACTTAAGTCTCATTCTAAGGTTTGTCTAAGTTCGTCCCAAGTTATTCTCTTTCTAAGGACGAACTTAGACAAACCTTAGAATGAGACTAACGAGACTAACTTTGGACGAACAAAGAAAAACGTTAATCTCATTCTAAGGTTCGTCTTAGTTCGTCTTAGTTCGTCCCAAGTTAGTCCCTTTCTAAGGACGAACTTAGACAAACCTTAGAATGAGACTAACGAGACTAACTTGGGATGAACAAAGACAAACTTAAGTCCCATTCTAAGGTTTGTCTTAGTTCGTCCCAAGTTACTCTCTTTCTAAGGACAACTTAGACAAACCTTAAAATGAGACAAACGAGATTAACTTGGGACGAACAAAGACAAACTTAAGTGTCATTCTAAGGTTTGTCTATGTTCGTCCCAAGTTAGTCTCTTTCTAAGGAAGAACTTAGACAAACCTTAGAATGAGACTAACGAGACAAACTTGGGACGAACAAAGACAAACTTAAGTCTCATTCTACGGTTTGTCTAAGTTCATCCCAAGTTAGTCTCTTTCTAAGGACGAACATAGACAAACCTTAGAACAAGACTAACTTGGGACGAACAAAGACAAACTTAAGTCTCATTCTAAGGTTTGTCTAAGTTCGTCCCAAGTTATTCTCTTTCTAAGGACGAACTTAGTCAAACCTTAGAATGAGACTAACGAGACTAACTTTGGACGAACAAAGAAAAACGTTAGTCTCATTCTAAGGTTTGTCTTAGTTCGTCCCAAGTTAGTCTCTTTCTAGGGACAAACTTAGACAAACCTTAGAATGAGACTAACGAGACTAACTTGGGGCGAACAAAGACAAACTTAAGTCCCATTCTAAGGTTTGTCTTAGTTCGTCCCAAGTTAGTGTCTTTCTAAGGACAACTTAGACAAACCTTAGAATGAGACTAACGAGACTAACTTGGGACGAACAAAGACAAACTTAAGTCTCATTCTAAGGTTTGTCTAAGTTCGTCCCAAGTTAGTCTCTTTCTAAGGACGAACTTAGACAAACCTTAGAATGAGACTAGCGAGACAAACTTGGGACGAACAAAGACAAACTTAAGTCCCATTCTAAGGTTTGTCTAAGTTCATCCCAAGTTAGTCTCTTTCTAAGGACGAAATTAGACAAACCTTAGAATGAGACTAACGAGACAAACTTGGGACGAACAAAGACAAACTTAAGTCTCATTCTAAGGTTCGTCTTAGTTCGTCCCAAGTTAGTCTCTTTCTAAGGACGAACTTAGACAAACCTTAGAATGAGACTAACGAGACTAACTTGGGATGAACAAAGAAAAACTTAAGACCCATTCTAAGGTTTGTCTTAGTTCGTCCCAAGTTACTCTCTTTCTAAGGACAACTTAGACAAACCTTAAAATTAGACTAACGAGATTAACTTGGGACGAACAAAGACAAACTTAAGTGTCATTCTAAGGTTTGTCTAAGTTCGTCCCAAGTTAGTCTCTTTCTAAGGACGAACTTAGACAAACCTTAGAATGAGACTAACGAGACAAACTTGGGACGAACAAAGACAAACTTGAGTCTCATTCTACGGTTTGTCTAAGTTCATCCCAAGTTAGTCTCTTTCTAAGGACGAACTTAGACAAACCTTAGAATGAGACTAACGAGACAAACTTGGGACGAACAAAGACAAACTTAAGTCTCATTCTAAGGTTTATCTAAGTTCGTCCCAAGTTAGTCTCTTTCTAAGGACGAACTTAGACAAACCTTAGAATGAGACTAACGAGACAAACTTGGGACGAACAAAGACAAACTTAAGTCTCATTCTAAGGTTTATCTAAGTTCGTCCCAAGTTAGTCTCTTTCTATGGACGAACTTAGATAAACCTTCGAATGAGACTAACGAGACTAACTTGGGACGAACAAAGACAAACTTAAGTCCCATTTTAAGGTTTGTCTTAGTTCGTCCCAAGTTAGTCTCTTTCTAAGGACAACTTAGACAAACCTTAGAATGAGACTAACGAGAGTAACTTGGGACGAACAAAGACAAACTTAAGTCTCATTCTAAGGTTTGTCTAAGTTCGTCCCAAGTTAGTCTCTTTCTAAGGACGAACTTAGTCAAACCTCAGAATGAGACTAACGAGACAAACTTAGGACGAACAAAGACAAACTTAAGTCTCATTCTAAGGTTTGTCTAAGTTCGTCCCAAGTTAGTCTCTTTCTAAGGACGAACTTAGATAAACCTTAGAATGAGACTGACGAGACTAACTTGGGACGAACAAAGACAAACTTAAGTCCCATTCTAAGGTTTGTCTAAGTTCGTCCCAAGTCAGTCTCTTTCTAAGGACAAACTTAGACAAACCTTAGAATGAGACTAACTTGGGACGAACAAAGACAAACTTAAGTCTCATTCTAAGGTTTGTCTAAGTTCGTCCCAAGTTATTCTCTTTCTAAGGACGAACTTAGTCAAACCTTAGAATGAGACTAACGAGACTAACTTTGGACGAACAAAGAAAAACGTTAGTCTCATTCTAAGGTTTGTCTTAGTTCGTCCCAAGTTAGTCTCTTTCTAGGGACAAACTTAGACAAACCTTAGAATGAGACTAACGAGACTAACTTGGGACGAACAAAGACAAACTTAAGTCCCATTCTAAGGTTTGTCTTAGTTCGTCCCAAGTTAGTGTCTTTCTAAGGACAACTTAGACAAACCTTAGAATGAGACTAACGAGACTAACTTGGGACGAACAAAGACAAACTTAAGTCTCATTCTAAGGTTTGTCTAAGTTCGTCCCAAGTTAGTCTCTTTCTAAGGATGAACTTAGACAAACCTTAGAATGAGACTAGCGAGACAAACTTGGGACGAACAAAGACAAACTTAAGTCCCATTCTAAGGTTTGTCTAAGTTCATCCCAAGTTAGTCTCTTTCTAAGGACGAAATTAGACAAACCTTAGAATGAGACTAACGAGACAAACTTGGGACGAACAAAGACAAACTTAAGTCTCATTCTAAGGTTTATCTAAGTTCGTCCCAAGTTAGTCTCTTTCTAAGGACGAACTTAGACAAACCTTAGAATGAGACTAACTTGGGACGAACAAAGACAAACTTAAGTCCCATTATAAGGTTTGTCATAGTTCGTCCCAAGTTAGTCTCTTTCTAAGGACGAACATAGACAAACCTTAGAACAAGACTAACTTGGGACGAACAAAGACAAACTTAAGTCTCATTCTAAGGTTTGTCTAAGTTCGTCCCAAGTTATTCTCTTTCTAAGGACAAACTTAGACAAACCTTAGAATGAGACTAACGAGACTAACTTTGGACGAACAAAGAAAAACGTTAATCTCATTCTGAGGTTTGTCTTAGTTCGTCCCAAGTTAGTCTCTTTCTAAGGACAAACTTAGACAAACCTTAGAATGAGACTAACGAGACTAACTTGGGACGAACAAAGACAAACTTAAGTCCCATTCTAAGGTTTGTCTTAGTTCATCCCAAGTTAGTGTCATTCTAAGGACAACTTAGACAAACCTTAGAATGAGACTAACGAGATTAACTTGGGACGAACAAAGACAAACTTAATTGTCATTCTAAGGTTTGTCTAAGTAAATCCCAAGTTAGTCTCTTTCTAAGGACGAACTTAGACAAACCTTAGAATGAGACTAACGAGACAAACTTGGGACGAACAAAGACAAACTTAAGTCTCATTCAAAGGTTTGTCTAAGTTCGTCCCAAGTTAGTCTCTTTCTAAGGACGAACTTAGACAAACCTCAGAATGAGACTAACGAGACAAACTTGGGACGAACAAAGACAAACTTAAGTCTCATTCTAAGGTTTATCTAAGTTCGTCCCAAGTTAGTCTCTTTCTAAGGACGAACTTAGATAAACCTTCGAATGAGACTAACGAGACTAACTTGGGACGAACAAAGACAAACTTAAGTCCCATTTTAAGGTATGTCTTAGTTCGTCCCAAGTTACTCTCTTTCTAAGGACAACTTAGACAAACCTTAAAATGAGACTAACGAGATTAACTTGGGACGAACAAAGACAAACTTAAGTGTCATTCTAAGGTTTGTCTAAGTTCGTCCCAAGTTAGTCTCTTTCTAAGGACGAACTTAGACAAACCTCAGAATCAGACTAACGAGACTAACTTGGGACGAACAAAGACAAACTTAAGTCTCATTCTACGGTTTGTCTAAGTTCATCCCAAGTTAGTCTCTTTCTAAGGACGAACTTAGACAAACCTTAGAATGAGACTAACGAGACAAACTTGGGACGAACAAAGACAAACTTAAGTCTCATTCTAAGGTTTATCTAAGTTCGTCCCAAGTTAGTCTCTTTCTAAGGACGAACTTAGATAAACCTTCGAATGAGACTAACGAGACTAACTTGGGACGAACAAAGACAAACTAAAGTCCCATTTTAAGGTTTGTCTTAGTTCGTCCCAAGTTAGTCTCTTTCTAAGGACAACTTAGACAAACCTTAGAATGAGACTAACGAGAGTAACTTGGGACGAACAAAGACAAACTTAAGTCTCATTCTAAGGTTTGTCTAAGTTCGTCCCAAGTTAGTCTCTTTCTAAGGATGAACTTAGACAAACCTTAGAATGAGACTAACGAGACTAACTTGGGAGGAACAAAGACAAACTTAAGTCTTATTCTAAGGTTTGTCTAAGTTCGTCCCAAGTTAGTCTCTTTCTAAGGACGAACTTAGACAAACCTTAAAATTAGACTAACGAGACAAACTTGGGACGAACAAAGACAAACTTAAGTCCCATTCTAAGGTTTGTCTTAGTTTGTCCCGAGTTAGTCTCTTTCTAAGGACGAACTAGGACAAACCTTAGAATGAGACTAACGAGCCTAACTTGGGACGAACAAAGATAAACTAAAGTCCCTTTCTAAGGTTTGTCTTAGTTCGTCCCAAGTTAGTGTCTTTCTAAGGACAACTTAGACAAACCTTAGAATGAGACTAACGAGACTAACTTGGGACGAACAAAGACAAACTTAAGTCTCATTCTAAGGTTTGTCTAAGTTCGTCCCAAGTTAGTCTCTTTCTAAGGACGAACTTAGACAAACCTTAGGATGAGACTAGCGAGACAAACTTGGGACGAACAAAGACAAACTTAAGTCCCATTCTAAGGTTTGTCTAAGTTCATCCCAAGTTAGTCTCTTTCTAAGGACAAACTTAGACAACCCTTAGAATGAGACTAGCGAGACAAACTTGGGACGAACAAAGACAAACTTAAGTCCCATTCTAAGGTTTGTCTAAGTTCATCCCAAGTTAGTCTCTTTCTAAGGACAAACTTAGACAAACCTTAGAATGAGACTAACGAGACTAACTTGGGACGAACAAAGACAAACTTAAGTCCCATTATAAGGTTTGTCATAGTTCGTCCCAAGTTAGTCTCTTTCTAAGGACGAACATAGACAAACCATAGAACAAGACTAACTTAGGACGAACAAAGACAAACTTAAGTCTCATTCTAAGGTTTGTCTAAGTTCGTCCCAAGTTATTCTCTTTCTAAGGACGAACTTAGACAAACCTTAGAATGAGACTAACGAGACTAACTTTGGACGAACAAAGAAAAACGTTAATCTCATTCTAAGGTTCGTCTTAGTTCGTCTTAGTTCGTCCCAAGTTAGTCCCTTTCTAAGGACGAACTTAGACAAACCTTAGAATGAGACTAACGAGACTAACTTGGGATGAACAAAGACAAACTTAAGTCCCATTCTAAGGTTTGTCTTAGTTCGTCCCAAGTTACTCTCTTTCTAAGGACAACTTAGACAAACCTTAAAATGAGACAAACGAGATTAACTTGGGACGAACAAAGACAAACTTAAGTGTCATTCTAAGGTTTGTCTATGTTCGTCCCAAGTTAGTCTCTTTCTAAGGAAGAACTTAGACAAACCTTAGAATGAGACTAACGAGACAAACTTGGGACGAACAAAGACAAACTTAAGTCTCATTCTACGGTTTGTCTAAGTTCATCCCAAGTTAGTCTCTTTCTAAGGACGAACATAGACAAACCTTAGAACAAGACTAACTTGGGACGAACAAAGACAAACTTAAGTCTCATTCTAAGGTTTGTCTAAGTTCGTCCCAAGTTATTCTCTTTCTAAGGACGAACTTAGTCAAACCTTAGAATGAGACTAACGAGACTAACTTTGGACGAACAAAGAAAAACGTTAGTCTCATTCTAAGGTTTGTCTTAGTTCGTCCCAAGTTAGTCTCTTTCTAGGGACAAACTTAGACAAACCTTAGAATGAGACTAACGAGACTAACTTGGGGCGAACAAAGACAAACTTAAGTCCCATTCTAAGGTTTGTCTTAGTTCGTCCCAAGTTAGTGTCTTTCTAAGGACAACTTAGACAAACCTTAGAATGAGACTAACGAGACTAACTTGGGACGAACAAAGACAAACTTAAGTCTCATTCTAAGGTTTGTCTAAGTTCGTCCCAAGTTAGTCTCTTTCTAAGGACGAACTTAGACAAACCTTAGAATGAGACTAGCGAGACAAACTTGGGACGAACAAAGACAAACTTAAGTCCCATTCTAAGGTTTGTCTAAGTTCATCCCAAGTTAGTCTCTTTCTAAGGACGAAATTAGACAAACCTTAGAATGAGACTAACGAGACAAACTTGGGACGAACAAAGACAAACTTAAGTCTCATTCTAAGGTTCGTCTTAGTTCGTCCCAAGTTAGTCTCTTTCTAAGGACGAACTTAGACAAACCTTAGAATGAGACTAACGAGACTAACTTGGGATGAACAAAGAAAAACTTAAGACCCATTCTAAGGTTTGTCTTAGTTCGTCCCAAGTTACTCTCTTTCTAAGGACAACTTAGACAAACCTTAAAATTAGACTAACGAGATTAACTTGGGACGAACAAAGACAAACTTAAGTGTCATTCTAAGGTTTGTCTAAGTTCGTCCCAAGTTAGTCTCTTTCTAAGGACGAACTTAGACAAACCTTAGAATGAGACTAACGAGACAAACTTGGGACGAACAAAGACAAACTTGAGTCTCATTCTACGGTTTGTCTAAGTTCATCCCAAGTTAGTCTCTTTCTAAGGACGAACTTAGACAAACCTTAGAATGAGACTAACGAGACAAACTTGGGACGAACAAAGACAAACTTAAGTCTCATTCTAAGGTTTATCTAAGTTCGTCCCAAGTTAGTCTCTTTCTAAGGACGAACTTAGACAAACCTTAGAATGAGACTAACGAGACAAACTTGGGACGAACAAAGACAAACTTAAGTCTCATTCTAAGGTTTATCTAAGTTCGTCCCAAGTTAGTCTCTTTCTATGGACGAACTTAGATAAACCTTCGAATGAGACTAACGAGACTAACTTGGGACGAACAAAGACAAACTTAAGTCCCATTTTAAGGTTTGTCTTAGTTCGTCCCAAGTTAGTCTCTTTCTAAGGACAACTTAGACAAACCTTAGAATGAGACTAACGAGAGTAACTTGGGACGAACAAAGACAAACTTAAGTCTCATTCTAAGGTTTGTCTAAGTTCGTCCCAAGTTAGTCTCTTTCTAAGGACGAACTTAGTCAAACCTCAGAATGAGACTAACGAGACAAACTTAGGACGAACAAAGACAAACTTAAGTCTCATTCTAAGGTTTGTCTAAGTTCGTCCCAAGTTAGTCTCTTTCTAAGGACGAACTTAGATAAACCTTAGAATGAGACTGACGAGACTAACTTGGGACGAACAAAGACAAACTTAAGTCCCATTCTAAGGTTTGTCTAAGTTCGTCCCAAGTCAGTCTCTTTCTAAGGACAAACTTAGACAAACCTTAGAATGAGACTAACTTGGGACGAACAAAGACAAACTTAAGTCTCATTCTAAGGTTTGTCTAAGTTCGTCCCAAGTTATTCTCTTTCTAAGGACGAACTTAGTCAAACCTTAGAATGAGACTAACGAGACTAACTTTGGACGAACAAAGAAAAACGTTAGTCTCATTCTAAGGTTTGTCTTAGTTCGTCCCAAGTTAGTCTCTTTCTAGGGACAAACTTAGACAAACCTTAGAATGAGACTAACGAGACTAACTTGGGACGAACAAAGACAAACTTAAGTCCCATTCTAAGGTTTGTCTTAGTTCGTCCCAAGTTAGTGTCTTTCTAAGGACAACTTAGACAAACCTTAGAATGAGACTAACGAGACTAACTTGGGACGAACAAAGACAAACTTAAGTCTCATTCTAAGGTTTGTCTAAGTTCGTCCCAAGTTAGTCTCTTTCTAAGGATGAACTTAGACAAACCTTAGAATGAGACTAGCGAGACAAACTTGGGACGAACAAAGACAAACTTAAGTCCCATTCTAAGGTTTGTCTAAGTTCATCCCAAGTTAGTCTCTTTCTAAGGACGAAATTAGACAAACCTTAGAATGAGACTAACGAGACAAACTTGGGACGAACAAAGACAAACTTAAGTCTCATTCTAAGGTTTATCTAAGTTCGTCCCAAGTTAGTCTCTTTCTAAGGACGAACTTAGACAAACCTTAGAATGAGACTAACTTGGGACGAACAAAGACAAACTTAAGTCCCATTATAAGGTTTGTCATAGTTCGTCCCAAGTTAGTCTCTTTCTAAGGACGAACATAGACAAACCTTAGAACAAGACTAACTTGGGACGAACAAAGACAAACTTAAGTCTCATTCTAAGGTTTGTCTAAGTTCGTCCCAAGTTATTCTCTTTCTAAGGACAAACTTAGACAAACCTTAGAATGAGACTAACGAGACTAACTTTGGACGAACAAAGAAAAACGTTAATCTCATTCTGAGGTTTGTCTTAGTTCGTCCCAAGTTAGTCTCTTTCTAAGGACAAACTTAGACAAACCTTAGAATGAGACTAACGAGACTAACTTGGGACGAACAAAGACAAACTTAAGTCCCATTCTAAGGTTTGTCTTAGTTCATCCCAAGTTAGTGTCATTCTAAGGACAACTTAGACAAACCTTAGAATGAGACTAACGAGATTAACTTGGGACGAACAAAGACAAACTTAATTGTCATTCTAAGGTTTGTCTAAGTAAATCCCAAGTTAGTCTCTTTCTAAGGACGAACTTAGACAAACCTTAGAATGAGACTAACGAGACAAACTTGGGACGAACAAAGACAAACTTAAGTCTCATTCAAAGGTTTGTCTAAGTTCGTCCCAAGTTAGTCTCTTTCTAAGGACGAACTTAGACAAACCTCAGAATGAGACTAACGAGACAAACTTGGGACGAACAAAGACAAACTTAAGTCTCATTCTAAGGTTTATCTAAGTTCGTCCCAAGTTAGTCTCTTTCTAAGGACGAACTTAGATAAACCTTCGAATGAGACTAACGAGACTAACTTGGGACGAACAAAGACAAACTTAAGTCCCATTTTAAGGTATGTCTTAGTTCGTCCCAAGTTACTCTCTTTCTAAGGACAACTTAGACAAACCTTAAAATGAGACTAACGAGATTAACTTGGGACGAACAAAGACAAACTTAAGTGTCATTCTAAGGTTTGTCTAAGTTCGTCCCAAGTTAGTCTCTTTCTAAGGACGAACTTAGACAAACCTCAGAATCAGACTAACGAGACTAACTTGGGACGAACAAAGACAAACTTAAGTCTCATTCTACGGTTTGTCTAAGTTCATCCCAAGTTAGTCTCTTTCTAAGGACGAACTTAGACAAACCTTAGAATGAGACTAACGAGACAAACTTGGGACGAACAAAGACAAACTTAAGTCTCATTCTAAGGTTTATCTAAGTTCGTCCCAAGTTAGTCTCTTTCTAAGGACGAACTTAGATAAACCTTCGAATGAGACTAACGAGACTAACTTGGGACGAACAAAGACAAACTAAAGTCCCATTTTAAGGTTTGTCTTAGTTCGTCCCAAGTTAGTCTCTTTCTAAGGACAACTTAGACAAACCTTAGAATGAGACTAACGAGAGTAACTTGGGACGAACAAAGACAAACTTAAGTCTCATTCTAAGGTTTGTCTAAGTTCGTCCCAAGTTAGTCTCTTTCTAAGGATGAACTTAGACAAACCTTAGAATGAGACTAACGAGACTAACTTGGGAGGAACAAAGACAAACTTAAGTCTTATTCTAAGGTTTGTCTAAGTTCGTCCCAAGTTAGTCTCTTTCTAAGGACGAACTTAGACAAACCTTAAAATTAGACTAACGAGACAAACTTGGGACGAACAAAGACAAACTTAAGTCCCATTCTAAGGTTTGTCTTAGTTTGTCCCGAGTTAGTCTCTTTCTAAGGACGAACTAGGACAAACCTTAGAATGAGACTAACGAGCCTAACTTGGGACGAACAAAGATAAACTAAAGTCCCTTTCTAAGGTTTGTCTTAGTTCGTCCCAAGTTAGTGTCTTTCTAAGGACAACTTAGACAAACCTTAGAATGAGACTAACGAGACTAACTTGGGACGAACAAAGACAAACTTAAGTCTCATTCTAAGGTTTGTCTAAGTTCGTCCCAAGTTAGTCTCTTTCTAAGGACGAACTTAGACAAACCTTAGGATGAGACTAGCGAGACAAACTTGGGACGAACAAAGACAAACTTAAGTCCCATTCTAAGGTTTGTCTAAGTTCATCCCAAGTTAGTCTCTTTCTAAGGACAAACTTAGACAACCCTTAGAATGAGACTAACGAGACTAACTTGGGACGAACAAAGACAAACTTAAGTCCCATTATAAGGTTTGTCATAGTTCATCCCAAGTTAGTCTCTTTCTAAGGACGAACATAGACAAACCATAGAACAAGACTAACTTAGGACGAACAAAGACAAACTTAAGTCTCATTCTAAGGTTTGTCTAAGTTCGTCCCAAGTTATTCTCTTTCTAAGGACGAACTTAGACAAACCTTAGAATGAGACTAACGAGACTAACTTTGGACGAACAAAGAAAAACGTTAATCTCATTCTAAGGTTCGTCTTAGTTCGTCCCAAGTTAGTCTCTTTCTAAGGACGAACTTAGACAAACCTTAGAATGAGACTAACGAGACTAACTTGGGATGAACAAAGACAAACTTAAGTCCCATTCTAAGGTTTGTCTTAGTTCGTCCCAAGTTACTCTCTTTCTAAGGACAACTTAGACAAACCTTAAAATGAGACAAACGAGATTAACTTGGGACGAACAAAGACAAACTTAAGTGTCATTCTAAGGTTTGTCTAAGTTCGTCCCAAGTTAGTCTCTTTCTAAGGAAGAACTTAGACAAACCTTAGAATGAGACTAACGAGACAAACTTGGGACGAACAAAGACAAACTTAAGTCTCATTCTACGGTTTGTCTAAGTTCATCCCAAGTTAGTCTCTTTCTAAGGACGAACATAGACAAACCTTAGAACAAGACTAACTTGGGACGAACAAAGACAAACTTAATTCTCATTCTAAGGTTTGTCTAAGTTCGTCCCAAGTTATTCTCTTTCTAAGGACGAACTTAGTCAAACCTTAGAATGAGACTAACGAGACTAACTTTGGACGAACAAAGAAAAACGTTAATCGCATTCTAAGGTTCGTCTTAGTTCGTCCCAAGTTATTCTCTTTCTAAGGACGAACTTAGACAAACCTTAGAATGAGACTAACGAGACTAATTTGGGATGAACAAAGACAAACTTAAGTCCCATTCTAAGGTTTGTCTTAGTTCGTCCCAAGTTAATCTCTTTCTAAGGACAACTTAGACAAACCTTAAAATGAGACAAACGAGATTAACTTGGGACGAACAAAGACAAACTTAAGTGTCATTCTAAGGTTTGTCTAAGTTCGTCCCAAGTTAGTCTCTTTCTAAGGACGAACTTAGACAAACCTTAGAATGAGACTAACGAGACAAACTTGGGACGAACAAAGACAAACGTAAGTCTCATTCTACGGTTTGTCTAAGTTCGTCCCAAGTTAGTCTCTTTCTAAGGACGAACTTAGACAAACCTTAGAATGAGACTAACGAGACTAACTTGGGACGAACAAAGACAAACTTAAGTCCCATTCTAAGGTTTGTCTTAGTTCGTCCCAAGTTAGTGTCTTTCTAAGGACAACTTAGACAAACCTTAGAATGAGACTAACGAGACTAACTTGGGACGAACAAAGACAAACTTAAGTCTCATTCTAAGGTTTGTCTAAGTTCGTCCCAAGTTAGTCTCTTTCTAAGGACGAACTTAGACAAACCTTAGAATGAGACTAGCGAGACAAACTTGGGACGAATAAAGACAAACTTAAGTCCCATTCTAAGGTTTGTCTAAGTTCATCCCAAGTTAGTCTCTTTCTAAGGACGAAATTAGACAAACCTTAGAATGAGACTAACGAGACAAACTTGGGACGAACAAAGACAAACTTAAGTCTCATTCTAAGGTTTATCTAAGTTCGTCCCAAGTTAGTCTCTTTCTAAGGACGAATTTAGACAAACCTTAGAATGAGACTAACTTGGGACGAACAAAGACAAACTTAAGTCCCATTATAAGGTTTGTCATAGTTCGTCCCAAGTTAGTCTCTTTCAAAGGACGAACATAGACAAACCTTAGAACAAGACTAACTTGGGACGAACAAAGACAAACTTAAGTCTCATTCTAAGGTTTGTCTAAGTTCGTCCCAAGTTATTCTCTTTCTAAGGACGAACTTAGACAAACCTTAGAATGAGACTAACGAGACTAACTTTGGACGAACAAAGAAAAACGTTAATCTCATTCTAAGGTTCGTCTTAGTTCGTCCCAAGTTAGTCTCTTTCTAAGGACGAACTTAGACAAACCTTAGAATGAGACTAACGAGACTAACTTGGGATGAACAAAGAAAAACTTAAGACCCATTCTAAGGTTTGTCTTAGTTCGTCCCAAGTTACTCTCTTTCTAAGGACAACTTAGACAAACCTTAAAATTAGACTAACGAGATTAACTTGGGACGAACAAAGACAAACTTAAGTGTCATTCTAAGGTTTGTCTAAGTTCGTCCCAAGTTAGTCTCTTTCTAAGGACGAACTTAGACAAACCTTAGAATGAGACTAACGAGACAAACTTGGGACGAACAAAGACAAACTTGAGTCTCATTCTACGGTTTGTCTAAGTTCATCCCAAGTTAGTCTCTTTCTAAGGACGAACTTAGACAAACCTTAGAATGAGACTAACGAGACAAACTTGGGACGAACAAAGACAAACTTAAGTCTCATTCTAAGGTTTATCTAAGTTCGTCCCAAGTTAGTCTCTTTCTAAGGACGAACTTAGATAAACCTTCGAATGAGACTAACGAGACTAACTTGGGACGAACAAAGACAAACTTAAGTCCCATTTTAAGGTTTGTCTTAGTTCGTCCCAAGTTAGTCTCTTTTTAAGGACAACTTAGACAAACCTTAGAATGAGACTAACGAGAGTAACTTGGGACGAACAAAGACAAACTTAAGTCTCATTCTAAGGTTTGTCTAAGTTCGTCCCAAGTTAGTCTCTTTCTAAGGACGAACTTAGACAAACCTTAGAATGAGACTAACGAGACAAACTTTGGACGAACAAAGACAAACTTAAGTCCCATTCTAAGGTTTGTCTTAGTTCGTCCCAAGTTAGTGTCTTTCTAAGGACAACTTAGACAAACCTTAGAATGACACTAACGAGACTAACTTGGGAGGAACAAAGACAAACTTAAGTCTCATTCTAAGGTTTGTCTAAGTTCGTCCCAAGTTAGTCTCTTTCTAAGGATGAACTTAGACAAACCTTAGAATGAGACTAACGAGAAAAACTTGGGACGAACAAAGACAAACTTAAGTCCCATTCTAAGGTTTGTCTAAGTTCGTCCCGAGTTAGTCTCTTTCTAAGGACGAACTAGGACAAACCTTAGAATGAGACTAACAAGCCTAACTTGGGACGAACAAAGATAAACTAAAGTCCCATTCTAAGGTTTGTCTTAGTTCGTCCCAAGTTAGTGTCTTTCTAAGGACAACTTAGACAAACCTTAGAATGAGACTAACGAGACTAACTTGGGACGAACAAAGACAAACTTAAGTCTCATTCTAAGGTTTGTCTAAGTTCGTCCCAAGTTAGTCTCTTTCTAAGGACGAACTTAGACAAACCTTAGAATGAGACTAGCGAGACAAACTTGGGACGAACAAAGACAAACTTAAGTCCCATTCTAAGGTTTGTCTAAGTTCATCCCAAGTTAGTCTCTTTCTAAGGACAAACTTAGACAAACCTTAGAATGAGACTAACGAGACTAACTTGGGACGAACAAAGACAAACTTAAGTCCCATTATAAGGTTTGTCATAGTTCGTCCCAAGTTAGTCTCTTTCTAAGGACGAACATAGACAAACCTTAGAACAAGACTAACTTAGGACGAACAAAGACAAACTTAAGTCTCATTCTAAGGTTTGTCTAAGTTCGTCCCAAGTTATTCTCTTTCTAAGGACGAACTTAGACAAACCTTAGAATGACACTAACGAGACTAACTTGGGAGGAACAAAGACAAACTTAAGTCTTATTCTAAGGTTTGTCTAAGTTCGTCCCAAGTTAGTCTCTTTCTAAGGACGAACTTAGACAAACCTTAAAATGAGACTAACGAGACAAACTTGGGACGAACAAAGACAAACTTAAGTCCCATTCTAAGGTTTGTCTAAGTTCGTCTCGAGTTAGTCTCTTTCTAAGGACGAACTAGGACAAACCTTAGAATGAGACTAACGAGCCTAACTTGGGACGAACAAAGATAAACTAAAGTCCCATTCTAAGGTTTGTCTTAGTTCGTCCCAAGTTAATGTCTTTCTAAGGACAACTTAGACAAACCTTAGAATGAGACTAACGAGACTAACTTGGGACGAACAAAGACAAACTTAAGTCTCATTCTAAGGTTTGTCTAAGTTCGTCCTAAGTTAGTCTCTTTCTAAGGACGAACTTAGACAAACCTTAGGATGAGACTAGCGAGACAAACTTGGGACGAACAAAGACAAACTTAAGTCCCATTCTAAGGTTTGTCTAAGTTCATCCCAAGTTAGTCTCTTTCTAAGGACAAACTTAGACAAACCTTAGAATGAGACTAACGAGACTAACTTGGGACGAACAAAGACAAACTTAAGTCCCATTATAAGGTTTGTCATAGTTCGTCCCAAGTTAGTCTCTTTCTAAGGACGAACATAGACAAACCATAGAACAAGACTAACTTAGGACGAACAAAGACAAACTTAAGTCTCATTCTAAGGTTTGTCTAAGTTCGTCCCAAGTTAGTCTCTTTCTAAGGACGAACTTAGACAAACCTTAGAATGAGACTAACGAGACAAACTTTGGACGAACAAAGACAAACTTAAGTCCCATTCTAAGGTTTGTCTTAGTTCGTCCCAAGTTAGTGTCTTTCTAAGGACAACTTAGACAAACCTTAGAATGACACTAACGAGACTAACTTGGGAGGAACAAAGACAAACTTAAGTCTCATTCTAAGGTTTGTCTAAGTTCGTCCCAAGTTAGTCTCTTTCTAAGGATGAACTTAGACAAACCTTAGAATGAGACTAACGAGAAAAACTTGGGACGAACAAAGACAAACTTAAGTCCCATTCTAAGGTTTGTCTAAGTTCGTCCCGAGTTAGTCTCTTTCTAAGGACGAACTAGGACAAACCTTAGAATGAGACTAACAAGCCTAACTTGGGACGAACAAAGATAAACTAAAGTCCCATTCTAAGGTTTGTCTTAGTTCGTCCCAAGTTAGTGTCTTTCTAAGGACAACTTAGACAAACCTTAGAATGAGACTAACGAGACTAACTTGGGACGAACAAAGACAAACTTAAGTCTCATTCTAAGGTTTGTCTAAGTTCGTCCCAAGTTAGTCTCTTTCTAAGGACGAACTTAGACAAACCTTAGAATGAGACTAGCGAGACAAACTTGGGACGAACAAAGACAAACTTAAGTCCCATTCTAAGGTTTGTCTAAGTTCATCCCAAGTTAGTCTCTTTCTAAGGACAAACTTAGACAAACCTTAGAATGAGACTAACGAGACTAACTTGGGACGAACAAAGACAAACTTAAGTCCCATTATAAGGTTTGTCATAGTTCGTCCCAAGTTAGTCTCTTTCTAAGGACGAACATAGACAAACCTTAGAACAAGACTAACTTAGGACGAACAAAGACAAACTTAAGTCTCATTCTAAGGTTTGTCTAAGTTCGTCCCAAGTTATTCTCTTTCTAAGGACGAACTTAGACAAACCTTAGAATGACACTAACGAGACTAACTTGGGAGGAACAAAGACAAACTTAAGTCTTATTCTAAGGTTTGTCTAAGTTCGTCCCAAGTTAGTCTCTTTCTAAGGACGAACTTAGACAAACCTTAAAATGAGACTAACGAGACAAACTTGGGACGAACAAAGACAAACTTAAGTCCCATTCTAAGGTTTGTCTAAGTTCGTCTCGAGTTAGTCTCTTTCTAAGGACGAACTAGGACAAACCTTAGAATGAGACTAACGAGCCTAACTTGGGACGAACAAAGATAAACTAAAGTCCCATTCTAAGGTTTGTCTTAGTTCGTCCCAAGTTAATGTCTTTCTAAGGACAACTTAGACAAACCTTAGAATGAGACTAACGAGACTAACTTGGGACGAACAAAGACAAACTTAAGTCTCATTCTAAGGTTTGTCTAAGTTCGTCCTAAGTTAGTCTCTTTCTAAGGACGAACTTAGACAAACCTTAGGATGAGACTAGCGAGACAAACTTGGGACGAACAAAGACAAACTTAAGTCCCATTCTAAGGTTTGTCTAAGTTCATCCCAAGTTAGTCTCTTTCTAAGGACAAACTTAGACAAACCTTAGAATGAGACTAACGAGACTAACTTGGGACGAACAAAGACAAACTTAAGTCCCATTATAAGGTTTGTCATAGTTCGTCCCAAGTTAGTCTCTTTCTAAGGACGAACATAGACAAACCATAGAACAAGACTAACTTAGGACGAACAAAGACAAACTTAAGTCTCATTCTAAGGTTTGTCTAAGTTCGTCCCAAGTTATTCTCTTTCTAAGGACGAACTTAGACAAACCTTAGAATGAGACTAACGAGACTAACTTTGGACGAACAAAGAAAAACGTTAATCTCATTCTAAGGTTCGTCTTAGTTCGTCTTAGTTCGTCCCAAGTTAGTCCCTTTCTAAGGACGAACTTAGACAAACCTTAGAATGAGACTAACGAGACTAACTTGGGATGAACAAAGACAAACTTAAGTCCCATTCTAAGGTTTGTCTTAGTTCGTCCCAAGTTACTCTCTTTCTAAGGACAACTTAGACAAACCTTAAAATGAGACAAACGAGATTAACTTGGGACGAACAAAGACAAACTTAAGTGTCATTCTAAGGTTTGTCTATGTTCGTCCCAAGTTAGTCTCTTTCTAAGGAAGAACTTAGACAAACCTTAGAATGAGACTAACGAGACAAACTTGGGACGAACAAAGACAAACTTAAGTCTCATTCTACGGTTTGTCTAAGTTCATCCCAAGTTAGTCTCTTTCTAAGGACGAACATAGACAAACCTTAGAACAAGACTAACTTGGGACGAACAAAGACAAACTTAAGTCTCATTCTAAGGTTTGTCTAAGTTCGTCCCAAGTTATTCTCTTTCTAAGGACGAACTTAGTCAAACCTTAGAATGAGACTAACGAGACTAACTTTGGACGAACAAAGAAAAACGTTAGTCTCATTCTAAGGTTTGTCTTAGTTCGTCCCAAGTTAGTCTCTTTCTAGGGACAAACTTAGACAAACCTTAGAATGAGACTAACGAGACTAACTTGGGGCGAACAAAGACAAACTTAAGTCCCATTCTAAGGTTTGTCTTAGTTCGTCCCAAGTTAGTGTCTTTCTAAGGACAACTTAGACAAACCTTAGAATGAGACTAACGAGACTAACTTGGGACGAACAAAGACAAACTTAAGTCTCATTCTAAGGTTTGTCTAAGTTCGTCCCAAGTTAGTCTCTTTCTAAGGACGAACTTAGACAAACCTTAGAATGAGACTAGCGAGACAAACTTGGGACGAACAAAGACAAACTTAAGTCCCATTCTAAGGTTTGTCTAAGTTCATCCCAAGTTAGTCTCTTTCTAAGGACGAAATTAGACAAACCTTAGAATGAGACTAACGAGACAAACTTGGGACGAACAAAGACAAACTTAAGTCTCATTCTAAGGTTCGTCTTAGTTCGTCCCAAGTTAGTCTCTTTCTAAGGACGAACTTAGACAAACCTTAGAATGAGACTAACGAGACTAACTTGGGATGAACAAAGAAAAACTTAAGACCCATTCTAAGGTTTGTCTTAGTTCGTCCCAAGTTACTCTCTTTCTAAGGACAACTTAGACAAACCTTAAAATTAGACTAACGAGATTAACTTGGGACGAACAAAGACAAACTTAAGTGTCATTCTAAGGTTTGTCTAAGTTCGTCCCAAGTTAGTCTCTTTCTAAGGACGAACTTAGACAAACCTTAGAATGAGACTAACGAGACAAACTTGGGACGAACAAAGACAAACTTGAGTCTCATTCTACGGTTTGTCTAAGTTCATCCCAAGTTAGTCTCTTTCTAAGGACGAACTTAGACAAACCTTAGAATGAGACTAACGAGACAAACTTGGGACGAACAAAGACAAACTTAAGTCTCATTCTAAGGTTTATCTAAGTTCGTCCCAAGTTAGTCTCTTTCTAAGGACGAACTTAGATAAACCTTCGAATGAGACTAACGAGACTAACTTGGGACGAACAAAGACAAACTTAAGTCCCATTTTAAGGTTTGTCTTAGTTCGTCCCAAGTTAGTCTCTTTTTAAGGACAACTTAGACAAACCTTAGAATGAGACTAACGAGAGTAACTTGGGACGAACAAAGACAAACTTAAGTCTCATTCTAAGGTTTGTCTAAGTTCGTCCCAAGTTAGTCTCTTTCTAAGGACGAACTTAGACAAACCTTAGAATGAGACTAACGAGACAAACTTTGGACGAACAAAGACAAACTTAAGTCCCATTCTAAGGTTTGTCTTAGTTCGTCCCAAGTTAGTGTCTTTCTAAGGACAACTTAGACAAACCTTAGAATGAGACTAACGAGACTAATTTGGGACGAACAAAGACAAACTTAAGTCTCATTCTAAGGTTTGTATAAGTTCGTCCCAAGTTAGTCTCTTTCTAAGGACGAACTTAGACAAACCTTAGAATGACACTAACGAGACTA
This sequence comes from Rhodiola kirilowii, assembly GCA_033675215.1. NCBI lineage: Eukaryota > Viridiplantae > Streptophyta > Magnoliopsida > Saxifragales > Crassulaceae > Rhodiola > Rhodiola kirilowii. The sequence continues at coordinate 434,533 of JAUCNB010000045.1, forward strand.
ACTTGGGAGGAACAAAGACAAACTTAAGTCTCATTCTAAGGTTTGTCTAAGTTCGTCCCAAGTTAGTCTCTTTCTAAGGATGAACTTAGACAAACCTTAGAATGAGACTAACGAGAAAAACTTGGGACGAACAAAGACAAACTTAAGTCCCATTCTAAGGTTTGTCTAAGTTCGTTCCGAGTTAGTCTCTTTCTAAGGACGAACTAGGACAAACCTTAGAATGAGACTAACAAGCCTAACTTGGGACGAACAAAGATAAACTAAAGTCCCATTCTAAGGTTTGTCTTAGTTCGTCCCAAGTTAGTGTCTTTCTAAGGACAACTTAGACAAACCTTAGAATGAGACTAACGAGACTAACTTGGGACGAACAAAGACAAACTTAAGTCTCATTCTAAGGTTTGTCTAAGTTCGTCCCAAGTTAGTCTCTTTCTAAGGACGAACTTAGACAAACCTTAGAATGAGACTAGCGAGACAAACTTGGGACGAACAAAGACAAACTTAAGTCCCATTCTAAGGTTTGTCTAAGTTCATCCCAAGTTAGTCTCTTTCTAAGGACAAACTTAGACAAACCTTAGAATGAGACTAACGAGACTAACTTGGGACGAACAAAGACAAACTTAAGTCCCATTATAAGGTTTGTCATAGTTCGTCCCAAGTTAGTCTCTTTCTAAGGACGAACATAGACAAACCTTAGAACAAGACTAACTTAGGACGAACAAAGACAAACTTAAGTCTCATTCTAAGGTTTGTCTAAGTTCGTCCCAAGTTATTCTCTTTCTAAGGACGAACTTAGACAAACCTTAGAATGACACTAACGAGACTAACTTGGGAGGAACAAAGACAAACTTAAGTCTTATTCTAAGGTTTGTCTAAGTTCGTCCCAAGTTAGTCTCTTTCTAAGGACGAACTTAGACAAACCTTAAAATGAGACTAACGAGACAAACTTGGGACGAACAAAGACAAACTTAAGTCCCATTCTAAGGTTTGTCTAAGTTCGTCCCGAGTTAGTCTCTTTCTAAGGACGAACTAGGACAAACCTTAGAATGAGACTAACGAGCCTAACTTGGGACGAACAAAGATAAACTAAAGTCCCATTCTAAGGTTTGTCTTAGTTCGTCCCAAGTTAATGTCTTTCTAAGGACAACTTAGACAAACCTTAGAATGAGACTAACGAGACTAACTTGGGACGAACAAAGACAAACTTAAGTCTCATTCTAAGGTTTGTCTAAGTTCGTCCCAAGTTAGTCTCTTTCTAAGGACGAACTTAGACAAACCTTAGGATGAGACTAGCGAGACAAACTTGGGACGAACAAAGACAAACTTAAGTCCCATTCTAAGGTTTGTCTAAGTTCATCCCAAGTTAGTCTCTTTCTAAGGACAAACTTAGACAAACCTTAGAATGAGACTAACGAGACTAACTTGGGACGAACAAAGACAAACTTAAGTCCCATTATAAGGTTTGTCATAGTTCGTCCCAAGTTAGTCTCTTTCTAAGGACGAACATAGACAAACCATAGAACAAGACTAACTTAGGACGAACAAAGACAAACTTAAGTCTCATTCTAAGGTTTGTCTAAGTTCGTCCCAAGTTATTCTCTTTCTAAGGACGAACTTAGACAAACCTTAGAATGAGACTAACGAGACTAACTTTGGACGAACAAAGAAAAACGTTAATCTCATTCTAAGGTTCGTCTTAGTTCGTCTTAGTTCGTCCCAAGTTAGTCTCTTTCTAAGGACGAACTTAGACAAACCTTAGAATGAGACTAACGAGACTAACTTGGGATGAACAAAGACAAACTTAAGTCCCATTCTAAGGTTTGTCTTAGTTCGTCCCAAGTTACTCTCTTTCTAAGGACAACTTAGACAAACCTTAAAATGAGACAAACGAGATTAACTTGGGACGAACAAAGACAAACTTAAGTGTCATTCTAAGGTTTGTCTATGTTCGTCCCAAGTTAGTCTCTTTCTAAGGAAGAACTTAGACAAACCTTAGAATGAGACTAACGAGACAAACTTGGGACGAACAAAGACAAACTTAAGTCTCATTCTACGGTTTGTCTAAGTTCATCCCAAGTTAGTCTCTTTCTAAGGACGAACATAGACAAACCTTAGAACAAGACTAACTTGGGACGAACAAAGACAAACTTAAGTCTCATTCTAAGGTTTGTCTAAGTTCGTCCCAAGTTATTCTCTTTCTAAGGACGAACTTAGTCAAACCTTAGAATGAGACTAACGAGACTAACTTTGGACGAACAAAGAAAAACGTTAGTCTCATTCAAAGGTTTGTCTTAGTTCGTCCCAAGTTAGTCTCTTTCTAGGGACAAACTTAGACAAACCTTAGAATGAGACTAACGAGACTAACTTGGGGCGAACAAAGACAAACTTAAGTCCCATTCTAAGGTTTGTCTTAGTTCGTCCCAAGTTAGTGTCTTTCTAAGGACAACTTAGACAAACCTTAGAATGAGACTAACGAGACTAACTTGGGACGAACAAAGACAAACTTAAGTCTCATTCTAAGGTTTGTCTAAGTTCGTCCCAAGTTAGTCTCTTTCTAAGGACGAACTTAGACAAACCTTAGAATGAGACTAGCGAGACAAACTTGGGACGAACAAAGACAAACTTAAGTCCCATTCTAAGGTTTGTCTAAGTTCATCCCAAGTTAGTCTCTTTCTAAGGACGAAATTAGACAAACCTTAGAATGAGACTAACGAGACAAACTTGGGACGAACAAAGACAAACTTAAGTCTCATTCTAAGGTTTATCTAAGTTCGTCCCAAGTTAGTCTCTTTCTAAGGACGAACTTAGACAAACCTTAGAATGAGACTAACTTGGGACGAACAAAGACAAACTTAAGTCCCATTATAAGGTTTGTCATAGTTCGTCCCAAGTTAGTCTCTTTCAAAGGACGAACATAGACAAACCTTAGAACAAGACTAACTTGGGACGAACAAAGACAAACTTAAGTCTCATTCTAAGGTTTGTCTAAGTTCGTCCCAAGTTATTCTCTCTCTAAGGACGAACTTAGACAAACATTAGAATGAGACTAACGAGACTAACTTTGGACGAACAAAGAAAAACGTTAATCTCATTCTAAGGTTCGTCTTAGTTCGTCCCAAGTTAGTCTCTTTCTAAGGACGAACTTAGACAAACCTTAGAATGAGACTAACGAGACTAACTTGGGATGAACAAAGACAAACTTAAGACCCATTCTAAGGTTTGTCTTAGTTCGTCCCAAGTTACTCTCTTTCTAAGGACAACTTAGACAAACCTTAAAATGAGACTAACGAGATTAACTTGGGACGAACAAAGACAAACTTAAGTGTCATTCTAAGGTTTGTCTAAGTTCGTCCCAAGTTAGTCTCTTTCTAAGGACGAACTTAGACAAACCTTAGAATGAGACTAACGAGACAAACTTGGGACGAACAAAGACAAACTTGAGTCTCATTCTACGGTTTGTCTAAGTTCATCCCAAGTTAGTCTCTTTCTAAGGACGAACTTAGACAAACCTTAGAATGAGACTAACGAGACAAACTTGGGACGAACAAAGACAAACTTAAGTCTCATTCTAAGGTTTATCTAAGTTCGTCCCAAGTTAGTCTCTTTCTAAGGATGAACTTAGATAAACCTTCGAATGAGACTAACGAGACTAACTTGGGACGAACAAAGACAAACTTAAGTCCTATTTTAAGGTTTGTCTTAGTTCGTCCCAAGTTAGTCTCTTTTTAAGGACAACTTAGACAAACCTTAGAATGAGACTAACGAGAGTAACTTGGGACGAACAAAGACAAACTTAAGTCTCATTCTAAGGTTTGTCTAAGTTCGTCCCAAGTTAGTCTCTTTCTAAGGACGAACTTAGACAAACCTTAGAATGAGACTAACGAGACAAACTTGGGACGAACAAAGACAAACTTAAGTCCCATTCTAAGGTTTGTCTTAGTTCGTCCCAAGTTAGTGTCTTTCTAAGGACAACTTAGACAAACCTTAGAATGAGACTAACGAGACTAATTTGGGACGAACAAAGACAAACTTAAGTCTCATTCTAAGGTTTGTCTAAGTTCGTCCCAAGTTAGTCTCTTTCTAAGGACGAACTTAGACAAACCTTAGAATGACACTAACGAGACTAACTTGGGAGGAACAAAGACAAACTTAAGTCTCATTCTAAGGTTTGTCTAAGTTCGTCCCAAGTTAGTCTCTTTCTAAGGATGAACTTAGACAAACCTTAGAATGAGACTAACGAGACAAACTTGGGACGAACAAAGACAAACTTAAGTCCCATTCTAAGGTTTGTCTAAGTTCGTCCCGAGTTAGTCTCTTTCTAAGGACGAACTAGGACAAACCTTAGAATGAGACTAACGAGCCTAACTTGGGACGAACAAAAATAAACTAAAGTCCCATTCTAAGGTTTGCTTTAGTTCGTCCCAAGTTAGTGTCTTTCTAAGGACAACTTAGACAAACCTTAGAATGAGACTAACGAGACTAACTTGGGACGAACAAAGACAAACTTAAGTCTCATTCTAAGGTTTGTCTAAGTTCGTCCCAAGTTAGTCTCTTTCTAAGGACGAACTTAGACAAACCTTAGAATGAGACTAGCGAGACAAACTTGGGACGAACAAAGACAAACTTAAGTCCCATTCTAAGGTTTGTCTAAGTTCATCCCAAGTTAGTCTCTTTCTAAGGACAAACTTAGACAAACCTTAGAATGAGACTAACGAGACTAACTTGGGACGAACAAAGACAAACTTAAGTCCCATTATAAGGTTTGTCATAGTTCGTCCCAAGTTAGTCTCTTTCTAAGGACGAACATAGACAAACCTTAGAACAAGACTAACTTAGGACGAACAAAGACAAACTTAAGTCTCATTCTAAGGTTTGTCTAAGTTCGTCCCAAGTTATTCTCTTTCTAAGGACGAAGTTAGACAAACCTTAGAATGAGACTAACGAGACTAACTTTGGACGAACAAAGAAAAACGTTAATCTCATTCTAAAGTTCGTCTTAGTTCGTCCCAAGTTAGTCTCTTTCTAAGGACGAACTTAGACAAACCTTAGAATGAGACTAACGAGACTAACTTGGGATGAACAAAGACAAACTTAAGTCCCTTTCTAAGGTTTGTCTTAGTTCGTCCCAAGTTACTCTCTTTCTAAGGACAACTTAGACAAACCTTAAAATGAGACTAACGAGATTAACTTGGGACGAACAAAGACCAACTTAAGTGTCATTCTAAGGTTTGTCTAAGTTCGTCCCAAGTTAGTCTCTTTCTAAGGACGAACTTAGACAAACCTTAGAATGAGACTAACGAGACAAACTTGGGACGAACAAAGACAAACTTAAGTCTCATTCTACGGTTTGTCTAAGTTCATCCCAAGTTAGTCTCTTTCTAAGGACGAACATAGACAAACCATAGAACAAGACTAACTTAGGACGAACAAAGACAAACTTAAGTCTCATTCTAAGGTTTGTCTAAGTTCGTCCCAAGTTATTCTCTTTCTAAGGACGAACTTAGACAAACCTTAGAATGAGACTAACGAGACTAACTTTGGACGAACAAAGAAAAACGTTAATCTCATTCTAAGGTTCGTCTTAGTTCGTCCTAAGTTACTCTCTTTCTAAGGACAACTTAGACAAACCTTAAAATGAGACTAACGAGATTAACTTGGGACGAACAAAGACAAACTTAAGTGTCATTCTAAGGTTTGTCTAAGTTCGTCCCAAGTTAGTCTCTTTCTAAGGACGAACTTAGACAAACCTTAGAATGAGACTAACGAGACAAACTTGGGACGAACAAAGACAAACTTAAGTCTCATTCTACGGTTTGTCTAAGTTCATCCCAAGTTAGTCTCTTTCTAAGGACGAACTTAGACAAACCTTAGAATGAGACTAACGAGACAAACTTGGGACGAACAAAGACAAACTTAAGTCTCATTCTAAGGTTTATCTAAGTTCGTCCCAAGTTAGTCTCTTTCTATGGACGAACTTAGATAAACCTTCGAATGAGACTAACGAGACTAACTTGGGACGAACAAAGACAAACTTAAGTCCCATTTTAAGGTTTGTCTTAGTTCGTCCCAAGTTAGTCTCTTTCTAAGGACAACTTAGACAAACCTTAGAATGAGACTAAAGAGAGTAACTTGGGACGAACAAAGACAAACTTAAGTCTCATTCTAAGGTTTGTCTAAGTTCGTCCCAAGTTAGTCTCTTTCTAAGGACGAACTTAGTCAAACCTCAGAATGAGACTAACGAGACAAACTTAGGACGAACAAAGACAAACTTAAGTCTCATTCTAAGGTTTGTCTAAGTTCGTCCCAAGTTAGTCTCTTTCTAAGGACGAACTTAGATAAACCTTAGAATGAGACTGACGAGACTAACTTGGGACGAACAAAGACAAACTTAAGTCCCATTCTAAGGTTTGTCTAAGTTCGTCCCAAGTCAGTCTCTTTCTAAGGACAAACTTAGACAAACCTTAGAATGAGACTAACTTGGGACGAACAAAGACAAACTTAAGTCTCATTCTAAGGTTTGTCTAAGTTCGTCCCAAGTTATTCTCTTTCTAAGGACGAACTTAGTCAAACCTTAGAATGAGACTAACGAGACTAACTTTGGACGAACAAAGAAAAACGTTAGTCGCATTCTAAGGTTTGTCTTAGTTCGTCCCAAGTTAGTCTCTTTCTAGGGACAAACTTAGACAAACCTTAGAATGAGAGTAACGAGACTAACTTGGGACGAACAAAGACAAACTTAAGTCCCATTCTAAGGTTTGTCTTAGTTCGTCCCAAGTTAGTGTCTTTCTAAGGACAACTTAGACAAACCTTAGAATGAGACTAACGAGACTAACTTGGGACGAACAAAGACAAACTTAAGTCTCATTCTAAGGTTTGTCTAAGTTCGTCCCAAGTTAGTCTCTTTCTAAGGACGAACTTAGACAAACCTTAGAATGAGACTAGCGAGACAAACTTGGGACGAACAAAGACAAACTTAAGTCCCATTCTAAGGTTTGTCTAAGTTCATCCCAAGTTAGTCTCTTTCTAAGGACGAAATTAGACAAACCTTAGAATGAGACTAACGAGACAAACTTGGGACGAACAAAGACAAACTTAAGTCTCATTCTAAGGTTTATCTAAGTTCGTCCCAAGTTAGTCTCTTTCTAAGGACGAACTTAGACAAACCTTAGAATGAGACTAACTTGGGACGAACAAAGACAAACTTAAGTCCCATTATAAGGTTTGTCATAGTTCGTCCCAGGTTAGTCTCTTTCTAAGGACGAACATAGACAAACCTTAGAACAAGACTAACTTGGGACGAACAAAGACAAACTTAAGTCTCATTCTAAGGTTTGTCTAAGTTCGTCCCAAGTTATTCTCTTTCTAAGGACAAACTTAGACAAACCTTAGAATGAGACTAACGAGACTAACTTTGGACGAACAAAGAAAAACGTTAATCTCATTCTGAGGTTTGTCTTAGTTCGTCCCAAGTTAGTCTCTTTCTAAGGACAAACTTAGACAAACCTTAGAATGAGACTAACGAGACTAACTTGGGACGAACAAAGACAAACTTAAGTCCCATTCTAAGGTTTGTCTTAGTTCGTCCCAAGTTAGTGTCATTCTAAGGACAACTTAGACAAACCTTAGAATGAGACTAACGAGATTAACTTGGGACGAACAAAGACAAACTTAATTGTCATTCTAAGGTTTGTCTAAGTAAATCCCAAGTTAGTCTCTTTCTAAGGACGAACTTAGACAAACCTTAGAATGAGACTAACGAGACAAACTTGGGACGAACAAAGACAAACTTAAGTCTCATTCAAAGGTTTGTCTAAGTTCGTCCCAAGTTAGTCTCTTTCTAAGGACGAACTTAGACAAACCTCAGAATGAGACTAACGAGACAAACTTGGGACGAACAAAGACAAACTTAAGTCTCATTCTAAGGTTTATCTAAGTTCGTCCCAAGTTAGTCTCTTTCTAAGGACGAACTTAGATAAACCTTCGAATGAGACTAACGAGACTAACTTGGGACGAACAAAGACAAACTTAAGTCCCATTTTAAGGTATGTCTTAGTTCGTCCCAAGTTACTCTCTTTCTAAGGACAACTTAGACAAACCTTAAAATGAGACTAACGAGATTAACTTGGGACGAACAAAGACAAACTTAAGTGTCATTCTAAGGTTTGTCTAAGTTCGTCCCAAGTTAGTCTCTTTCTAAGGACGAACTTAGACAAACCTTAGAATGAGACTAACGAGACAAACTTGGGACGAACAAAGACAAACTTAAGTCTCATTCTACGGTTTGTCTAAGTTCATCCCAAGTTAGTCTCTTTCTAAGGACGAACTTAGACAAACCTTAGAATGAGACTAACGAGACAAACTTGGGACGAACAAAGACAAACTTAAGTCTCATTCTAAGGTTTATCTAAGTTCGTCCCAAGTTAGTCTCTTTCTATGGACGAACTTAGATAAACCTTCGAATGAGACTAACGAGACTAACTTGGGACGAACAAAGACAAACTTAAGTCCCATTTTAAGGTTTGTCTTAGTTCGTCCCAAGTTAGTCTCTTTCTAAGGACAACTTAGACAAACCTTAGAATGAGACTAAAGAGAGTAACTTGGGACGAACAAAGACAAACTTAAGTCTCATTCTAAGGTTTGTCTAAGTTCGTCCCAAGTTAGTCTCTTTCTAAGGACGAACTTAGTCAAACCTCAGAATGAGACTAACGAGACAAACTTAGGACGAACAAAGACAAACTTAAGTCTCATTCTAAGGTTTGTCTAAGTTCGTCCCAAGTTAGTCTCTTTCTAAGGACGAACTTAGATAAACCTTAGAATGAGACTGACGAGACTAACTTGGGACGAACAAAGACAAACTTAAGTCCCATTCTAAGGTTTGTCTAAGTTCGTCCCAAGTCAGTCTCTTTCTAAGGACAAACTTAGACAAACCTTAGAATGAGACTAACTTGGGACGAACAAAGACAAACTTAAGTCTCATTCTAAGGTTTGTCTAAGTTCGTCCCAAGTTATTCTCTTTCTAAGGACGAACTTAGTCAAACCTTAGAATGAGACTAACGAGACTAACTTTGGACGAACAAAGAAAAACGTTAGTCGCATTCTAAGGTTTGTCTTAGTTCGTCCCAAGTTAGTCTCTTTCTAGGGACAAACTTAGACAAACCTTAGAATGAGAGTAACGAGACTAACTTGGGACGAACAAAGACAAACTTAAGTCCCATTCTAAGGTTTGTCTTAGTTCGTCCCAAGTTAGTGTCTTTCTAAGGACAACTTAGACAAACCTTAGAATGAGACTAACGAGACTAACTTGGGACGAACAAAGACAAACTTAAGTCTCATTCTAAGGTTTGTCTAAGTTCGTCCCAAGTTAGTCTCTTTCTAAGGACGAACTTAGACAAACCTTAGAATGAGACTAGCGAGACAAACTTGGGACGAACAAAGACAAACTTAAGTCCCATTCTAAGGTTTGTCTAAGTTCATCCCAAGTTAGTCTCTTTCTAAGGACGAAATTAGACAAACCTTAGAATGAGACTAACGAGACAAACTTGGGACGAACAAAGACAAACTTAAGTCTCATTCTAAGGTTTATCTAAGTTCGTCCCAAGTTAGTCTCTTTCTAAGGACGAACTTAGACAAACCTTAGAATGAGACTAACTTGGGACGAACAAAGACAAACTTAAGTCCCATTATAAGGTTTGTCATAGTTCGTCCCAGGTTAGTCTCTTTCTAAGGACGAACATAGACAAACCTTAGAACAAGACTAACTTGGGACGAACAAAGACAAACTTAAGTCTCATTCTAAGGTTTGTCTAAGTTCGTCCCAAGTTATTCTCTTTCTAAGGACAAACTTAGACAAACCTTAGAATGAGACTAACGAGACTAACTTTGGACGAACAAAGAAAAACGTTAATCTCATTCTGAGGTTTGTCTTAGTTCGTCCCAAGTTAGTCTCTTTCTAAGGACAAACTTAGACAAACCTTAGAATGAGACTAACGAGACTAACTTGGGACGAACAAAGACAAACTTAAGTCCCATTCTAAGGTTTGTCTTAGTTCGTCCCAAGTTAGTGTCATTCTAAGGACAACTTAGACAAACCTTAGAATGAGACTAACGAGATTAACTTGGGACGAACAAAGACAAACTTAATTGTCATTCTAAGGTTTGTCTAAGTAAATCCCAAGTTAGTCTCTTTCTAAGGACGAACTTAGACAAACCTTAGAATGAGACTAACGAGACAAACTTGGGACGAACAAAGACAAACTTAAGTCTCATTCAAAGGTTTGTCTAAGTTCGTCCCAAGTTAGTCTCTTTCTAAGGACGAACTTAGACAAACCTCAGAATGAGACTAACGAGACAAACTTGGGACGAACAAAGACAAACTTAAGTCTCATTCTAAGGTTTATCTAAGTTCGTCCCAAGTTAGTCTCTTTCTAAGGACGAACTTAGATAAACCTTCGAATGAGACTAACGAGACTAACTTGGGACGAACAAAGACAAACTTAAGTCCCATTTTAAGGTATGTCTTAGTTCGTCCCAAGTTACTCTCTTTCTAAGGACAACTTAGACAAACCTTAAAATGAGACTAACGAGATTAACTTGGGACGAACAAAGACAAACTTAAGTGTCATTCTAAGGTTTGTCTAAGTTCGTCCCAAGTTAGTCTCTTTCTAAGGACGAACTTAGACAAACCTTAGAATGAGACTAACGAGACAAACTTGGGACGAACAAAGACAAACTTAAGTCTCATTCTACGGTTTGTCTAAGTTCATCCCAAGTTAGTCTCTTTCTAAGGACGAACTTAGACAAACCTTAGAATGAGACTAACGAGACAAACTTGGGACGAACAAAGACAAACTTAAGTCTCATTCTAAGGTTTATCTAAGTTCGTCCCAAGTTAGTCTCTTTCTAAGGACGAACTTAGATAAACCTTCGAATGAGACTAACGAGACTAACTTGGGACGAACAAAGACAAACTTAAGTCCCATTTTAAGGTTTGTCTTAGTTCGTCCCAAGTTAGTCTCTTTCTAAGGACAACTTAGACAAACCTTAGAATGAGACTAACGAGAGTAACTTGGGACGAAAAAAGACAAACTTAAGTCTCATTCTAAGGTTTGTCTAAGTTCGTCCCAAGTTAGTCTCTTTCTAAGGATGAACTTAGACAAACCTTAGAATGAGACTAACGAGACAAACTTGGGACGAACAAAGACAAACTTAAGTCCCATTCTAAGGTTTGTCTTAGTTCGTCCCAAGTTAGTGTCTTTCTAAGGACAACTTAGACAAACCTTAGAATGAGACTAACGAGACTAATTTGGGACGAACAAAGACAAACTTAAGTCTCATTCTAAGGTTTGTCTAAGTTCGTCCCAAGTTAGTCTCTTTCTAAGGACGAACTTAGACAAACCTTAGAATGACACTAACGAGACTAACTTGGGAGGAACAAAGACAAACTTAAGTCTTATTCTAAGGTTTGTCTAAGTTCGTCCCAAGTTAGTCTCCTTCTAAGGACGAACTTAGACAAACCTTAAAATGAGACTAACGAGACAAACTTGGGACGAACAAAGACAAACTTAAGTCCCATTCTAAGGTTTGTCTAAGTTCGTCCCGAGTTTGTCTCTTTCTAAGGACGAACTAGGACAAACCTTAGAATGAGACTAACGAGCCTAACTTGGGACGAACAAAGATAAACTAAAGTCCCATTCTAAGGTTTGTCTTAGTTCGTCCCAAGTTAGTGTCTTTCTAAGGACAACTTAGACAAACCTTAGAATGAGACTAACGAGACTAACTTGGGACGAACAAAGACAAACTTAAGTCTCATTCTAAGGTTTGTCTAAGTTCGTCCCAAGTTAGTCTCTTTCTAAGGACGAACTTAGACAAACCTTAGGATGAGACTAGCGAGACAAACTTGGGACGAACAAAGACAAACTTAAGTCCCATTCTAAGGTTTGTCTAAATTCATCCCAAGTTAGTCTCTTTCTAAGGACAAACTTAGACAAACCTTAGAATGAGACTAACGAGACTAACTTGGGACGAACAAAGACAAACTTAAGTCCCATTATAAGGTTTGTCATAGTTCGTCCCAAGTTAGTCTCTTTCTAAGGACGAACATAGACAACCCATAGAACAAGACTAACTTAGGACGAACAAAGACAAACTTAAGTCTCATTCTAAGGTTTGTCTAAGTTCGTCCCAAGTTATTCTCTTTCTAAGGACGAACTTAGACAAACCTTAGAATGAGACTAACGAGACTAACTTTGGACGAACAAAGAAAAATGTTAATCTCATTCTAAGGTTCGTCTTAGTTCGTCCCAAGTTAGTCTCTTTCTAAGGACGAACTTAGACAAACCTTAGAATGAGACTAACGAGACTAACTTGGGATGAACAAAGACAAACTTAAGTCCCATTCTAAGGTTTGTCTTAGTTCGTCCCAAGTTACTCTCTTTCTAAGGACAACTTAGACAAACCTTAAAATGAGACAAACGAGATTAACTTGGGACGAACAAAGACAAACTTAAGTGTCATTCTAAGGTTTGTCTAAGTTCGTCCCAAGTTAGTCTCTTTCTAAGGAAGAACTTAGACAAACCTTAGAATGAGACTAACGAGACAAACTTGGGACGAACAAAGACAAACTTAAGTCTCATTCTACGGTTTGTCTAAGTTCATCCCAAGTTAGTCCCTTTCTAAGGACGAACATAGACAAACCTTAGAACAAGACTAACTTGGGACGAACAAAGACAAACTTAAGTCTCATTCTAAGGTTTGTCTAAGTTCGTCCCAAGTTATTCTCTTTCTAAGGACGAACTTAGTCAAACCTTAGAATGAGACTAACGAGACTAACTTTGGACGAACAAAGAAAAACGTTAGTCTCATTCTAAGGTTTGTCTTAGTTCGTCCCAAGTTAGTCTCTTTCTAGGGACAAACTTAGACAAACCTTAGAATGAGACTAACGAGACTAACTTGGGACGAACAAAGACAAACTTAAGTCCCATTCTAAGGTTTGTCTTAGTTCGTCCAAAGTTAGTGTCTTTCTAAGGACAACTTAGACAAACCTTAGAATGAGACTAACGAGACTAACTTGGGACGAACAAAGACAAACTTAAGTCTCATTCTAAGGTTTGTCTAAGTTCGTCCCAAGTTAGTCTCTTTCTAAGGACGAACTTAGACAAACCTTAGAATGAGACTAGCGAGACAAACTTGGGACGAACAAAGACAAACTTAAGTCCCATTCTAAGGTTTGTCTAAGTTCATCCCAAGTTAGTCTCTTTCTAAGGACGAAATTAGACAAACCTTAGAATGAGACTAACGAGACAAACTTGGGACGAACAAAGACAAACTTAAGTCTCATTCTAAGGTTTATCTAAGTTCGTCCCAAGTTAGTCTCTTTCTAAGGACGAACTTAGACAAACCTTAGAATGAGACTAACTTGGGACGAACAAAGACAAACTTAAGTCCCATTATAAGGTTTGTCATAGTTCGTCCCAAGTTAGTCTCTTTCAAAGGACGAACATAGACAAACCTTAGAACAAGACTAACTTGGGACGAACAAAGACAAACTTAAGTCTCATTCTAAGGTTTGTCTAAGTTCGTCCCAAGTTATTCTCTTTCTAAGGACGAACTTAGACAAACCTTAGAATGAGACTAACGAGACTAACTTTGGACGAACAAAGAAAAACGTTAATCTCATTCTAAGGTTCGTCTTAGTTCGTCCCAAGTTAGTCTCTTTCTAAGGACGAACTTAGACAAACCTTAGAATGAGACTAACGAGACTAACTTGGGATGAACAAAGACAAACTTAAGTCCCATTCTAAGGTTTGTCTTAGTTCGTCCCAAGTTACTCTCTTTCTAAGGACAACTTTGACAAACCTTAAAATGAGACTAACGAGATTAACTTGGGACGAACAAAGACAAACTTAAGTGTCATTCTAAGGTTTGTCTAAGTTCGTCCCAAGTTAGTCTCTTTCTAAGGACGAACTTAGACAAACCTTAGAATGAGACTAACGAGACAAACTTGGGACGAACAAAGACAAACTTAAGTCTCATTCTACGGTTTGTCTAAGTTCATCCCAAGTTAGTCTCTTTCTAAGGACGAACTTAGACAAACCTTAGAATGAGACTAACGAGACAAACTTGGGAGGAACAAAGACAAACTTAAGTCTCATTCTAAGGTTTGTCTAAGTTCGTCCCAAGTTAGTCTCTTTCTAAGGACGAACTTAGACAAACCTTAGAATGAGACTAACGAGACAAACTTGGGACGAACAAAGACAAACTTAAGTCCCATTCTAAGGTTTGTCTAAGTTCGTCCCGAGTTAATATCTTTCTAAGGACGAACTAGGACAAACCTTAGAATGAGATTAACGAGCCTAACTTGGGACGAACAACGATAAACTAAAGTCCCATTCTAAGGTTTGTCTTAGTTCGTCCCAAGTTAGTGTCTTTCTAAGGACAACTTAGACAAACCTTAGAATGAGACTAACGAGACTAACTTGGGACGAACAAAGACAAACTTAAGTCTCATTCTAAGGTTTGTCTCAGTTCGTCCCAAGTTAGTCTCTTTCTAAGGACGAACTTAGAGAAACCTTAGAATGAGACTAGCGAGACAAACTTGGGACGAACAAAGACAAACTTAAGTCCCATTCTAAGGTTTGTCTAAGTTCATCCCAAGTTAGTCTCTTTCTAAGGACAAACTTAGACAAACCTTAGAATGAGACTAACGAGACTAACTTGGGACGAACAAAGACAAACTTAAGTCCCATTATAAGGTTTGTCATAGTTCGTCCCAAGTTAGTCTCTTTCTAAGGACGAACTTAGACAAACCTTAGAACAAGACTAACTTAGGACGAACAAAGACAAACTTAAGTCTCATTCTAAGGTTTGTCTAAGTTCGTCCCAAGTTATTCTCTTTCTAAGGACGAACTTAGACAAACCTTAGAATGAGACTAACGAGACTAACTTTGGACGAACAAAGAAAAACGTTAATCTCATTCTAAGGTTTGTCTTAGTTCGTCCCAAGTTAGTCTCTTTCTAAGGACGAACTTAGACAAACCTTAGAATGAGACTAACGAGACTAACTTGGGATGAACAAAGACAAACTTAAGTCCCATTCTAAGGTTTGTCTTAGTTCGTCCCAAGTTACTCTCTTTCTAAGGACAACTTAGACAAACCTTAAAATGAGACTAACGAGATTAACTTGGGACGAACAAAGACAAACTTAAGTGTCATTCTAAGGTTTGTCTAAGTTCGTCCCAAGTTAGTCTCTTTCTAAGGACGAACTTAGATAAACCTTAGAATGAGACTGACGAGACTAACTTGGGACGAACAAAGACAAACTTATGTCCCATTCTAAGGTTTGTCTAAGTTCGTCCCAAGTTAGTCTCTTTCTAAGGACAAACTTAGACAAACCTTAGAATGAGACTAACTTGGGACGAACAAAGAAAAACTTAAGTCTCATTCTAAGGTTTGTCTAAGTTCGTCCCAAGTTATTCTCTTTCTAAGGACGAACTTAGACAAACCATAGAATGAGACTAACGAGACTAACTTTGGACGAACAAAGAAAAACGTTAGTCTCATTCTAAGGTTTGTCTTAGTTCGTCCCAAGTTAGTCTCTTTCTAGGGACAAACTTAGACAAACCTTAGAATGAGACTAACGAGACTAACTTGGGATGAACAAAGACAAACTTAAGTCCCATTCTAAGGTTTCTCTTAGTTCGTCCCAAGTTAGTGTCTTTCTAAGGACAACTTAGACAAACCTTAGAATGAGACTAACGAGACTAATTTGGGACGAACAAAGACAAACTTAAGTCTCATTCTAAGGTTTGTCTAAGTTCAACCCAAGTTAGTCTCTTTCTAAGGACGAACTTAGACAAACCTTAGAATGACACTAACGAGACTAACTTGGGAGGAACAAAGACAAACTTAAGTCTCATTCTAAGGTTTGTCTAAGTTCGTCCCGAGTTAGTCTCTTTCTGAGGACGAACTAGGACAAACCTTAGAATGAGACTAACGAGCCTAACTTGGGACGAACAAAGATAAACTAAAGTCCCATTCTAAGGTTTGTCTAAGTTCGTCCCAAGTTAGTCTCTTTCTAAGGACGAACTTAGACAAACCTTAGAATGAGACTAACGAGACAAACTTGGGACGAACAAAGACAAACTTAAGTCTCATTCTAAGGTTTGTCTAAGTTCGTCCCAAGTTAGTCTCTTTCTAAGGACGAACTTAGACAAACCTTAGAATGAGACTAACGAGACAAACTTGGGACGAACAAAGACAAACTTAAGTCCCATTCTAAGGTTTGTCTAAGTTCGTCCCGAGTTAGTCTCTTTCTGAGGACGAACTAGGACAAACCTTAGAATGAGACTAACGAGCCTAACTTGGGACGAACAAAGATAAACTAAAGTCCCATTCGAAGGTTTGTCTTAGTTCGTGCCAAGTTAGTCTCTTTCTAAGGACGAACTTGGACAAACCTTAGAATGAGACTAGCGAGACAAACTTGGGACGAACAAAGACAAACTTAAGTCCCATTCTAAGGTTTGTCTAAGTTCATCCCAAGTTAGTCTCTTTCTAAGGACAAACTTAGACAAACCTTAGAATGAGACTAACGAGACTAACTTGGGACGAACAAAGACAAACTTAAGTCCCATTATAAGGTTTGTCTAAGTTCGTCCCAAGTTAGTCTCTTTCTAAGGACGAACTTAGACAAACCTTAGAATGACACTAACGAGACTAACTTGGGAGGAACAAAGATAAACTAAAGTCTCATTCTAAGGTTTGTCTAAGTTCGTCCCAAGTTAGTCTCTTTCTAAGGATGAACTTAGACAAACCTTAGAATGAGACTAACGAGACAAACTTGGGACGAACAAAGACAAACTTAAGTCCCATTCTAAGGTTTGTCTAAGTTTGTCCCAAGTTTGTCTCTTTCTAAGGACAAACTTAGACAAACCTTAGAATGAGACTAACGAGACTAACTTGGGACGAACAAAGACAAACTTAAGTCCCATTATAAGGTTTGTCATAGTTCATCCCAAGTTACTCTCTTTCTAAGGACGAACTTAGACAAACCTTAGAACAAGACTAACTTGGGACGAACAAAGACAAACTTAAGTCTCATTCTAAGGTTTGTCTAAGTTCGTCCCAAGTTATTCTCTTTCTAAGGACGAACTTAGACAAACCTTAGAATGAGACAAACGAGACTAACTTTGGACGAACAAAGAAAAACGTTAATCTCATTCTGAGGTTTGTCTTAGTTCGTCCCGAGTTAGTCTCTTTCTAAGGACGAACTTAGACAAACCTTAGAATGAGACTAACGAGACTAACTTGGGATGAACAAAGACAAACTTAAGTTCCATTCTAAGGTTTGTCTTAGTTCATCCCAAGTTACTCTCTTTCTAAGGACAACTTAGACAAACCTTAGAATGAGACTAACGAGATTAACTTGGGACGAACAAAGACAAACTTAAGTGTCATTCTAAGGTTTGTCTAAGTAAGTCCCAAGTTAGTCTCTTTCTAAGGACGAACTTAGACAAACCTTAGAATGAGACTAACTAGACAAACTTGGGACGAACAAAGACAAACTTAAGTCTCATTCTAAGGTTTGTCTAAGTTCGTCCCAAGTTAGTCTCTATCTAAGGATGAACTTAGACAAACCTTAGAATGAGACTAACGAGACAAACTTGGGACGAACAAGGACAAACTTAAGTCTCATTCTAAGGTTTGTCTAAGTTCGTCCCAAGTTAGTCTCTTTCTAAGGACGAACTTAGATAAACCTTAGAATGAGACTGACGAGACTAACTTGGGACGAACAAAGACAAACTTAAGTCCCATTCTAAGGTTTTTCTAAGTTCGTCCCAAGTTAGTCTCTTTCTAAGGACGAACTTAGACAAACCTTAGAATGAGACTAACGAGACTAACATGGGTTGAACAAAGACAAACTTAAGTCCCATTCTAAGGTTTGTCTTAGTTCGTCCCAAGTTACTTTCTTTCTAAGGACAACTTAGACAAACCTTAAAATGAGACTAACGAGATTAACTTTAGACGAACAAAGACAAACTTAAGTGTCATTCTAAGGTTTGTCTAAGTTCGTCCCAAGTTAGTCTCTTTCTAAGGACGAACTTAGACAAACCTTAGAATGAGACTAACGAGACAAATTTGGGACGAACAAAGACAAACTTAAGTCTCATTCTACGGTTTGTCTAAGTTCATCCCAAGTTAGTCTCTTTCTAAGGACGAACTTAGACAAACCTTAGAATGAGACTAACGAGACAAACTTGGGACGAACAAAGACAAACTTAAGTCTCATTCTAAGGTTTATCTAAGTTCGTCCCAAGTTAGTCTCTTTCTAAGGACGAACTTAGATAAACCTTCGAATGAGACTAACGAGACTAACTTGGGACGAACAAAGACAAACTTAAGTCCTATTTTAAGGTTTGTCTTAGTTCGTCCCAAGTTAGTCTCTTTCTAAGGACAACTTATACAAACCTTAGAATGAGACTAACGAGAGTAACTTGGGACGAACAAAGACAAACTTAAGTCTCATTCTAAGGTTTGTCTAAGTTCGTCCCAAGTTAGTCTCTTTCTAAGGACGAACTTAGACAAACCTTAGAATGAGACTAACGAGACAAACTTGGGACGAACAAAGACAAACTTAAGTGTCATTCTAAGGTTTGTCTAAGTTCGTCCCAAGTTAGTCTCTTTCTAAGGACGAACTTAGACAAACCTTAGAATGAGACTAACGAGACTAACTTGGGACGAACAAAGACAAACTTAAGTCCCATTCTAAGGTTTGTCTTAGTTCGTCCCAAGTTAGTCTCTTTCTAAGGATGAACTTAGACAAACCTTAGAATGAGACTAACAAGACTAACTTGGGACGAACAAAGACAAACTTAAGTCTCATTCTGAGGTTTGTCTAAGTTCGTCCCAAGTTATTCTCTTTCTAAGGACGAACTTAGACAAACCTTAGAATGAGACTAACGAGACTAACTTTGGACGAACAAAGAAAAACGTTAGTCTCATTCTAAGGTTTGTCTTAGTTCGTCCCAAGTTAG
The DNA here is from genome assembly GCA_033675215.1 of Rhodiola kirilowii. NCBI lineage: Eukaryota > Viridiplantae > Streptophyta > Magnoliopsida > Saxifragales > Crassulaceae > Rhodiola > Rhodiola kirilowii. The sequence goes on from JAUCNB010000045.1 coordinate 453,558, forward strand.
TCTCTTTCTAAGGACAAACTTAGACAAACCTTAGAATGAGACTAGCGAGACTAACTTGGGACAAACAAAGACAAACTTAAGTCTCATTCTAAGGTTTGTCTTAGTTCGTCCCAAGTTAGTCTCTTTCTAAGGATGAACTTAGACAAACCTTAGAATGAGACTAACAAGACTAACTTGGGACGAACAAAGACAAACTTAAGTCTCATTCTAAGGTTTGTCTAAGTAAGTCCCAAGTTAGTCTCTTTCTAAGGACGAACTTAGACAAACCTTAGAATGAGACTAACTAGACAAACTTGGGACGAACAAAGACAAACTTAAGTCTCATTCTAAGGTTTGTCTAAGTTCGTCCCAAGTTAGTCTCTATCTAAGGATGAACTTAGACAAACCTTAGAATGAGACTAACGAGACAAACTTGGGACGAACAAAGACAAACTTAAGTGTCATTCTAAGGTTTGTCTAAGTTCGTCCCAAGTTAGTCTCTTTCTAAGGACGAACTTAGACAAACCTTAGAATGAGACTAACGAGACAAACTTGGGACGAACAAAGACAAACTTAAGTGTCATTCTAAGGTTTGTCTAAGTTCGTCCCAAGTTAGTCTCTTTCTAAGGACGAACTTAGACAAACCTTAGAATGAGACTAACGAGACTAACTTGGGACGAACAAAGACAAACTTAAGTCCCATTCTAAGGTTTGTCTTAGTTCGTCCCAAGTTAGTCTCTTTCTAAGGATGAACTTAGACAAACCTTAGAATGAGACTAACAAGACTAACTTGGGACGAACAAAGACAAACTTAAGTCTCATTCTGAGGTTTGTCTAAGTTCGTCCCAAGTTATTCTCTTTCTAAGGACGAACTTAGACAAACCTTAGAATGAGACTAACGAGACTAACTTTGGACGAACAAAGAAAAACGTTAGTCTCATTCTAAGGTTTGTCTTAGTTCGTCCCAAGTTAGTCTCTTTCTAAGGACAAACTTAGACAAACCTTAGAATGAGACTAGCGAGACTAACTTGGGACAAACAAAGACAAACTTAAGTCTCATTCTAAGGTTTGTCTTAGTTCGTCCCAAGTTAGTCTCTTTCTAAGGATGAACTTAGACAAACCTTAGAATGAGACTAACAAGACTAACTTGGGACGAACAAAGACAAACTTAAGTCTCATTCTAAGGTTTGTCTAAGTTCGTCCCAAGTTATTCTCTTTCGAAGGACGAACTTAGACAAACCTTAGAATGAGACTAACGAGACTAACTTTGGACGAATAAAGAAAAACGTTAGTCTCATTCTAAGGTTTGTCTTAGTTCGTCCCAAGTTAGTCTCTTTCTAAGGACAAACTTAGACAAACCTTAGAATGAGACTAGCGAGACTAACTTGGGACAAACAAAGACAAACTTAAGTCTCATTCTAAGGTTTGTCTTAGTTCGTCCCAAGTTAGTCTCTTTCTAAGAACGAACTTAGACAAACCTTAGAATGAGACTAACGAGACTAACTTGGGACAAACAAAGACAAACTTAAGTCTCATTCTAAGGTTTGTCTTAGTTCGTCCCAAGTTAGTCTCTTTCTAAGGACGAACTTAGACAAACCTTAGAATGAGACTAACGAGACTAACTTGGGACGAACAAAGACAAACTTAAGTCCCATTATGAGGTTTGTCATAGTTCGTCCCAAGTTATTCTCTTTCTAAGGACGAACTTAGACAAACCTTAGAACAAGACTAACTTGGGACGAACAAAGACAAACTTAAGTCTCATTCTAAGGTTTGTCTAAGTTCGTCCCAAGTTATTCTCTTTCTAAGGAAGAACTTAGACAAACCTTAGAATGAGACAAACGAGACTAACTTTGGACGAACAAAGAAAAACGTTAATCTCATTCTGAGGTTTGTCTTAGTTCATCCCAAGTTAGTCTCTTTCTAAAGACGAACTTAGACAAACCTTAGAATGAGACTAACGAGACTAACTTGGGATGAACAAAGACAAACTTATGTTCCATTCTAAGGTTTGTCTTAGTTCGTCCCAAGTTAGTCTCTTTCTAAGGACGAACTTAGACAAACCTTAGAATGAGACTAACGAGACTAACTTGGGACGAACAAAGACAAACTTAAGTCTCATTCTAAGGTTTGTCTAAGTTCGTCCCAAGTTTGTCTCTTTTAAGGATGAACTTAGACAAACCTTAGAATGAGACTAACGAGACAAACTTGGGATGAACAAAGACAAACTTAAGTCTCATTCTAAGGTTTGTCTTAGTTCGTCCCAAGTTAGTCTCTTTCTAAGGACGAACTTAGACAAACCTTAGAATGAGACTAACGAGACTAACTTGGGACGAACAAAGACAAACTTAAGTCTCATTCTAAGGTTTGTCTAAGTTCGTCCCAAGTTTGTCTCTTTTAAGGATGAACTTAGACAAACCTTAGAATGAGACTAACGAGACAAACTTGGGACGAACAAAGACAAACTTAAGTCTCATTCTAAGGTTTGTCTAAGTTCGTCCCAAGTTAGTCTCTTTCTAAGGACGAACTTAGACAAACCTTATAATGAGACTAACGAGACTAACTTGGGACGATCAAAGACAAACTTAAGTCCCATTCTAAGGTTTGTCTTAGTTCGTCCCAAGTTAGTCTCTTTCTAAGGACGAACTTAGACAAACCTTAGAATGAGACTAACTTGGGACGAACAAAGACAAACGTAAGTCTCATTCTAAGGTTTGTCTAAGTTCGTCCCAAGTTAGTGTCTTTCTAAGGACAACTTAGACAAACCTTAGAATGAGACTAACGAGACTAACTTGGGACGAACAAAGACAAACTTAAGTCTCATTCTAAGGTTTGTCTAAGTTCGTCCCAAGTTAGTCTCTTTCTAAGGACGAACTTAGACAAACCTTAGAATGAGACTAACGAGGCAAACTTGGGACGAACAAAGACAAACTTAAGTCTCATTCTAAGGTTTGTCTAAGTTTGTCCCAAGTTAGTCTCTTTCTAAGGACAAACTTAGACAAACCTTAGAATGAGACTAACGAGACTAACTTGGGACGAACAAAGACAAACTTAAGTCCCATTATAAGGTTTGTCATAGTTCGTCCCAAGTTATTCTCTTTCTAAGGACGAACTTAGACAAACCTTAGAACAAGACTAACTTGGGACGAACAAAGACAAACTTAAGTCTCATTCTAAGGTTTGTCTAAGTTCGTCCCAAGTTATTCTCTTTCTAAGGACGAACTTAGACAAACCTTAGAATGAGACAAACGAGACTAACTTTGGACGAACAAAGAAAACGTTAATCTCATTCTGAGGTTTGTCTTAGTTCGTCCCAAGTTAGTCTCTTTCTAAGGACGAACTTAGACAAACCTTGGAATGAGACTAACGAGACTAACTTGGGACGAACAAAGACAAACTTAAGTCTCATTCTAAGGTTTGTCTAAGTTCGTCCCAAGTTTGTCTCTTTTAAGGATGAACTTAGACAAACCTTAGAATGAGACTAACGAGACAAACTTGGGACGAACAAAGACAAACTTAAGTCTCATTCTAAGGTTTGTCTTAGTTCCTCCCAAGTTAGTCTCTTTCTAAGGACGAACTTAGACAAACCTTACAATGAGACTAACGAGACTAACTTGGGACGAACAAAGACAAACTTAAGTCTCATTCTAAGGTTTGTCTAAGTTCGTCCCAAGTTTGTCTCTTTTAAGGACGAACTTAGACAAACCTTAGAATGAGACTAACGAGACAAACTTGGGACGAACAAAGACAAACTTAAGTCTCATTCTAAGGTTTGTCTAAGTTCGTCCCAAGTTAGTCTCTTTCTAAGGACGAAGTTAGACAAACCTTATAATGAGACTAACGAGACTAACTTGGGACGAACAAAGACAAACTTAAGTCCCATTCTAAGGTTTGTCTTAGTTCGTCCCAAGTTAGTCTCTTTCTAAGGATGAACTTAGACAAACCTTAGAATGAGACTAACAAGACTAACTTGGGACGAACAAAGACAAACTTAAGTCTCATTCTGAGGTTTGTCTAAGTTCGTCCCAAGTTATTCTCTTTCTAAGGACGAACTTAGACAAACCTTAGAATGAGACTAACGAGACTAACTTTGGACGAACAAAGAAAAACGTTAGTCTCATTCTAAGGTTTGTCTTAGTTCGTCCCAAGTTAGTCTCTTTCTAAGGACAAACTTAGACAAACCTTAGAATGAGACTAGCGAGACTAACTTGGGACAAACAAAGACAAACTTAAGTCTCATTCTAAGGTTTGTCTTAGTTCGTCCCAAGTTAGTCTCTTTCTAAGGATGAACTTAGACAAACCTTAGAATGAGACTAACAAGACTAACTTGGGACGAACAAAGACAAACTTAAGTCTCATTCTAAGGTTTGTCTAAGTTCGTCCCAAGTTATTCTCTTTCGAAGGACGAACTTAGACAAACCTTAGAATGAGACTAACGAGACTAACTTTGGACGAATAAAGAAAAACGTTAGTCTCATTCTAAGGTTTGTCTTAGTTCGTCCCAAGTTAGTCTCTTTCTAAGGACAAACTTAGACAAACCTTAGAATGAGACTAGCGAGACTAACTTGGGACAAACAAAGACAAACTTAAGTCTCATTCTAAGGTTTGTCTTAGTTCGTCCCAAGTTAGTCTCTTTCTAAGAACGAACTTAGACAAACCTTAGAATGAGACTAACGAGACTAACTTGGGACAAACAAAGACAAACTTAAGTCTCATTCTAAGGTTTGTCTTAGTTCGTCCCAAGTTAGTCTCTTTCTAAGGACGAACTTAGACAAACCTTAGAATGAGACTAACGAGACTAACTTGGGACGAACAAAGACAAACTTAAGTCCCATTATGAGGTTTGTCATAGTTCGTCCCAAGTTATTCTCTTTCTAAGGACGAACTTAGACAAACCTTAGAACAAGACTAACTTGGGACGAACAAAGACAAACTTAAGTCTCATTCTAAGGTTTGTCTAAGTTCGTCCCAAGTTATTCTCTTTCTAAGGAAGAACTTAGACAAACCTTAGAATGAGACAAACGAGACTAACTTTGGACGAACAAAGAAAAACGTTAATCTCATTCTGAGGTTTGTCTTAGTTCATCCCAAGTTAGTCTCTTTCTAAAGACGAACTTAGACAAACCTTAGAATGAGACTAACGAGACTAACTTGGGATGAACAAAGACAAACTTATGTTCCATTCTAAGGTTTGTCTTAGTTCGTCCCAAGTTAGTCTCTTTCTAAGGACGAACTTAGACAAACCTTAGAATGAGACTAACGAGACTAACTTGGGACGAACAAAGACAAACTTAAGTCTCATTCTAAGGTTTGTCTAAGTTCGTCCCAAGTTTGTCTCTTTTAAGGATGAACTTAGACAAACCTTAGAATGAGACTAACGAGACAAACTTGGGATGAACAAAGACAAACTTAAGTCTCATTCTAAGGTTTGTCTTAGTTCGTCCCAAGTTAGTCTCTTTCTAAGGACGAACTTAGACAAACCTTAGAATGAGACTAACGAGACTAACTTGGGACGAACAAAGACAAACTTAAGTCTCATTCTAAGGTTTGTCTAAGTTCGTCCCAAGTTTGTCTCTTTTAAGGATGAACTTAGACAAACCTTAGAATGAGACTAACGAGACAAACTTGGGACGAACAAAGACAAACTTAAGTCTCATTCTAAGGTTTGTCTAAGTTCGTCCCAAGTTAGTCTCTTTCTAAGGACGAACTTAGACAAACCTTATAATGAGACTAACGAGACTAACTTGGGACGATCAAAGACAAACTTAAGTCCCATTCTAAGGTTTGTCTTAGTTCGTCCCAAGTTAGTCTCTTTCTAAGGACGAACTTAGACAAACCTTAGAATGAGACTAACTTGGGACGAACAAAGACAAACGTAAGTCTCATTCTAAGGTTTGTCTAAGTTCGTCCCAAGTTAGTGTCTTTCTAAGGACAACTTAGACAAACCTTAGAATGAGACTAACGAGACTAACTTGGGACGAACAAAGACAAACTTAAGTCTCATTCTAAGGTTTGTCTAAGTTCGTCCCAAGTTAGTCTCTTTCTAAGGACGAACTTAGACAAACCTTAGAATGAGACTAACGAGGCAAACTTGGGACGAACAAAGACAAACTTAAGTCTCATTCTAAGGTTTGTCTAAGTTTGTCCCAAGTTAGTCTCTTTCTAAGGACAAACTTAGACAAACCTTAGAATGAGACTAACGAGACTAACTTGGGACGAACAAAGACAAACTTAAGTCCCATTATAAGGTTTGTCATAGTTCGTCCCAAGTTATTCTCTTTCTAAGGACGAACTTAGACAAACCTTAGAACAAGACTAACTTGGGACGAACAAAGACAAACTTAAGTCTCATTCTAAGGTTTGTCTAAGTTCGTCCCAAGTTATTCTCTTTCTAAGGACGAACTTAGACAAACCTTAGAATGAGACAAACGAGACTAACTTTGGACGAACAAAGAAAACGTTAATCTCATTCTGAGGTTTGTCTTAGTTCGTCCCAAGTTAGTCTCTTTCTAAGGACGAACTTAGACAAACCTTGGAATGAGACTAACGAGACTAACTTGGGACGAACAAAGACAAACTTAAGTCTCATTCTAAGGTTTGTCTAAGTTCGTCCCAAGTTTGTCTCTTTTAAGGATGAACTTAGACAAACCTTAGAATGAGACTAACGAGACAAACTTGGGACGAACAAAGACAAACTTAAGTCTCATTCTAAGGTTTGTCTTAGTTCCTCCCAAGTTAGTCTCTTTCTAAGGACGAACTTAGACAAACCTTACAATGAGACTAACGAGACTAACTTGGGACGAACAAAGACAAACTTAAGTCTCATTCTAAGGTTTGTCTAAGTTCGTCCCAAGTTTGTCTCTTTTAAGGATGAACTTAGACAAACCTTAGAATGAGACTAACGAGACAAACTTGGGACGAACAAAGACAAACTTAAGTCTCATTCTAAGGTTTGTCTAAGTTCGTCCCAAGTTAGTCTCTTTCTAAGGACGAAGTTAGACAAACCTTATAATGAGACTAACGAGACTAACTTGGGACGAACAAAGACAAACTTAAGTTCCATTCTAAGGTTTGTCTTATTTCGTCCCAAGTTAGTCTCTTTCTATGGACGAACTTAGACAAACCTTAGAATGAGACGAACGAGACTAACTTGGGATGAACAAAGACAAACTTAAGTCTCATTCTAAGGTTTGTCTAAGTTCGTCCCAAGTTAGTCTCTTTCTAAGGACGAACTTAGACTAACCTTAGAATGAGACTAACGAGTCTAACTTTGGACGAACAAAGAAAAACGTTAGTCTCATTCTAAGGTTTGTCTTAGTTCGTCCCAAGTTAGTCTCTTTCTAAGGACAAACTTAGACAAACCTTAGAATGAGACTAATGAGACTAACTTGGGACGAAGAAAGACAAACTTAAGTCCCATTGGTTTGTCTTAGTTCGTCTCAAGTTAGTCTCTTTCTAAGGACGAACTTAGACAAACCTTAGAATGAGACTAACGAGACTAACTTGGGACGAACAAAGACAAACTTAAGTCTCATTCTAAGGTTTGTCTAAGTTCGTCCCAAGTTAGTCTCTTTCTAAGGACGAACTTAGACAAACCTTAGAATGAGACTAACGAGACGAACTTGGGACGAACAAAGACAAACTTATGTCTCATTCTAAGGTTTGTCTAAGTTGGTCCCAAGTTAGTCTCTTTATAAGGACAAACTTAGATAAACCTTAGAGTGAGACTGACGAGACTAACTTGGGACGAACAAAGACAAACTTAAGTCCCCAGTCTAAGGTTTGTCTAAGTTCGTCCCAAGTTAGTCTCTTTCTAAGGATGAACTTAGACAAATATTAGAATGAGACTAACGAGACTAACTTGGGACGATCAAAGACAAACTTAAGTCCCATTCTAAGGTTTGTCATAGTTCGTCCCAAGTTAGTCTCTTTCTAAGGACGAACTTAGACAAACCTTAGAATGAGACTAACTTGGGACGAACAAAGACAAACATAAGTCTCATTCTAAGGTTTGTCTTAGTTCGTCCCAAGTTAGTCTCTTTCTAAGGAAGAACTTAGACAAACCTTAGAATGAGACTAACGAGACTAACTTGGGACGAACAAAGACAAACTTAAGTCCCATTCTAAGGTTTGTCTTAGTTCGTCCCAAGTTAGTGTCTTTCTAAGGACAACTTAGACAAACCTTAGAATGAGACTAACGAGACTAACTTGGGACGAACAAAGACAAACTTCAGTCTCTTTCTAAGGTTTGTCTAAGTTCGTCCCAAGTTAGTCTCTTTCTAAGGACGAACTTAGACAAACCTTAGAATGAGACTAACGAGACAAACTTGGGACGAACAAAGACAAACTTAAGTATCATTCTAAGGTTTGTCTAAGTTTGTCCCAAGTTAGTCTCTTTCTAAGGACAAACTTAGACAAACCTTAGAATGAGACTAACGAGACTAACTTGGGACGAACAAAGACAAACTTAAGTCCCATTATAAGGTTTGTCATAGTTCGTCCCAAGTTATTCTCTTTCTAAGGACGAACTTAGCCAAACCTTAAAACAACACTAACTTGGGACGAACAAAGACAAACTTAAGTCTCATTCTAAGGTTTATCTAAGTTCGTCCCAAGTTATTCTCTTTCTAAGGACGAACTTAGACAAACCTTAGAATGAGACAAACGAGACTAACTTTGGACGAACAAAGAAAAACGTTAATCTCATTCTGAGGTTTGTCTTAGTTCGTCCCAAGTTAGTCTCTTTCTAAGGACGAACTTAGACAAACCTTAGAATGAGACTAACGAGACTAACTTGGGAAGAACAAAGACAAACTTAAGTTCCATTCTAAGGTTTGTCTTAGTTCGTCCCAAGTTAGTCTCTTTCTAAGGACGAACTTAGACAAACCTTGGAATGAGACTAACGAGACTTACTTGGGACGAACAAAGACAAACTTAAGTCTCATTCTAAGGTTTGTCTAAGTTCGTCCCAAGTTAGTCTCTTTTAAGGATGAACTTAGACAAACCTTAGAATGAGACTAACGGGACAAACTTGGGACGAACAAAGACAAACTTAAGTCTCATTCTAAGGTTTGTCTTAGTTCGTCCCAAGTTAGTCTCTTTCCAAGGACGAACTTAGACAAACCTTAGAATGAGACTAACGAGACTAACTTGGGACGAACAAAGACAAACTTAAGTCTCATTCTAAGGTTTGTCTAAGTTCGTCCCAAGTTTGTCTCTTTTAAGGATGAACTTAGACAAACCTTAGAATGAGACTAACGAGACAAACTTGGGACGAACAAAGACAAACTTAAGTCTCATTCTAAGGTTTGTCTAAGTTCGTCCCAAGTTAGTCTCTTTCTAAGGACGAACTTAGACAAACCTTATAATGAGACTAACGAGACTAACTTGGGACGATCAAAGACAAACTTAAGTCCCATTCTAAGGTTTGTCTTAGTTCGTCCCAAGTTAGTCTCTTTCTAAGGACGAACTTAGACAAACCTTAGAATGAGACTAACTTGGGACGAACATAGACAAACGTAAGTCTCATTCTAAGGTTTGTCTAAGTTCGTCCCAAGTTAGTGTCTTTCTAAGGACAACTTAGACAAACCTTAGAATGAGACTAACGAGACTAACTTGGGACGAACAAAGACAAACTTAAGTCTCATTCTAAGGTTTGTCTAAGTTCGTCCCAAGTTAGTCTCTTTCTAAGGACGAACTTAGACAAACCTTAGAATGAGACTAACGAGACAAACTTGGGACGAACAAAGACAAACTTAAGTCTCATTCTAAGGTTTGTCTAAGTTTGTCCCAAGTTAGTCTCTTTCTAAGGACAAACTTAGACAAACCTTAGAATGAGACTAACGAGACTAACTTGGGACGAACAAAGACAAACTTAAGTCCCATTATAAGGTTTGTCATAGTTCGTCCCAAGTTATTCTCTTTCTAAGGACGAACTTAGACAAACCTTAGAACAAGACTAACTTGGGACGAACAAAGACAAACTTAAGTCTCATTCTAAGGTTTGTCTAAGTTCGTCCCAAGTTATTCTCTTTCTAAGGACGAACTTAGACAAACCTTAGAATGAGACAAACGAGACTAACTTTGGACGAACAAAGAAAACGTTAATCTCATTCTGAGGTTTGTCTTAGTTCGTCCCAAGTTAGTCTCTTTCTAAGGACGAACTTAGACAAACCTTGGAATGAGACTAACGAGACTAACTTGGGACGAACAAAGACAAACTTAAGTCTCATTCTAAGGTTTGTCTAAGTTCGTCCCAAGTTTGTCTCTTTTAAGGATGAACTTAGACAAACCTTAGAATGAGACTAACGAGACAAACTTGGGACGAACAAAGACAAACTTAAGTCTCATTCTAAGGTTTGTCTTAGTTCCTCCCAAGTTAGTCTCTTTCTAAGGACGAACTTAGACAAACCTTAGAATGAGACTAACGAGACTAACTTGGGACGAACAAAGACAAACTTAAGTCTCATTCTAAGGTTTGTCTAAGTTCGTCCCAAGTTTGTCTCTTTTAAGGATGAACTTAGACAAACCTTAGAATAAGACTAACGAGACAAACTTGGGACGAACAAAGACAAACTTAAGTCTCATTCTATGGTTTGTCTAAGTTCGTCCCAAGTTAGTCTCTTTCTAAGGACGAAGTTAGACAAACCTTATAATGAGACTAACGAGACTAACTTGGGACGAACAAAGACAAACTTAAGTTCCATTCTAAGGTTTGTCTTATTTCGTCCCAAGTTAGTCTCTTTCTATGGACGAACTTAGACAAACCTTAGAATGAGACTAACGAGACTAACTTGGGATGAACAAAGACAAACTTAAGTCTCATTCTAAGGTTTGTCTAAGTTCGTCCCAAGTTAGTCTCTTTCTAAGGACGAACTTAGACTAACCTTAGAATGAGACTAACGAGTCTAACTTTGGACGAACAAAGAAAAACGTTAGTCTCATTCTAAGGTTTGTCTTAGTTCGTCCCAAGTTAGTCTCTTTCTAAGGACGAACTTAGACAAACCTTAGAATGAGACTAATGAGACTAACTTGGGACGAAGAAAGACAAACTTAAGTCCCATTGGTTTGTCTTAGTTCGTCTCAAGTTAGTCTCTTTCTAAGGACGAACTTAGACAAACCTTAGAATGAGACTAACGAGACTAACTTGGGACGAACAAAGACAAACTTAAGTCTCATTCTAAGGTTTGTCTAAGTTCGTCCCAAGTTAGTCTCTTTCTAAGGACGAACTTAGACAAACCTTAGAATGAGACTAACGAGACGAACTTGGGACGAACAAAGACAAACTTATGTCTCATTCTAAGGATTGTCTAAGTTGGTCCCAAGTTAGTCTCTTTATAAGGACAAACTTAGATAAACCTTAGAGTGAGACTGACGAGACTAACTTGGGACGAACAAAGACAAACTTAAGTCCCCAGTCTAAGGTTTGTCTAAGTTCGTCCCAAGTTAGTCTCTTTCTAAGGATGAACTTAGACAAATATTAGAATGAGACTAACGAGACTAACTTGGGACGATCAAAGACAAACTTAAGTCCCATTCTAAGGTTTGTCATAGTTCGTCCCAAGTTAGTCTCTTTCTAAGGACGAACTTAGACAAACCTTAGAACAAGACTAACTTGGGACGAACAAAGACAAACTTAAGTCTCATTCTAAGGTTTGTCTAAGTTCGTCCCAAGTTATTCTCTTTCTAAGGACGAACTTAGACAAACCTTAGAATGAGACAAACGAGACTAACTTTGGACGAACAAAGAAAACGTTAATCTCATTCTGAGGTTTGTCTTAGTTCGTCCCAAGTTAGTCTCTTTCTAAGGACGAACTTAGACAAACCTTGGAATGAGACTAACGAGACTAACTTGGGACGAACAAAGACAAACTTAAGTCTCATTCTAAGGTTTGTCTAAGTTCGTCCCAAGTTTGTCTCTTTTAAGGATGAACTTAGACAAACCTTAGAATGAGACTAACGAGACAAACTTGGGACGAACAAAGACAAACTTAAGTCTCATTCTAAGGTTTGTCTTAGTTCCTCCCAAGTTAGTCTCTTTCTAAGGACGAACTTAGACAAACCTTAGAATGAGACTAACGAGACTAACTTGGGACGAACAAAGACAAACTTAAGTCTCATTCTAAGGTTTGTCTAAGTTCGTCCCAAGTTTGTCTCTTTTAAGGATGAACTTAGACAAACCTTAGAATGAGACTAACGAGACAAACTTGGGACGAACAAAGACAAACTTAAGTCTCATTCTAAGGTTTGTCTAAGTTCGTCCCAAGTTAGTCTCTTTCTAAGGACGAAGTTAGACAAACCTTATAATGAGACTAACGAGACTAACTTGGGACGAACAAAGACAAACTTAAGTTCCATTCTAAGGTTTGTCTTATTTCGTCCCAAGTTAGTCTCTTTCTATGGACGAACTTAGACAAACCTTAGAATGAGACTAACGAGACTAACTTGGGATGAACAAAGACAAACTTAAGTCTCATTCTAAGGTTTGTCTAAGTTCGTCCCAAGTTAGTCTCTTTCTAAGGACGAACTTAGACTAACCTTAGAATGAGACTAACGAGTCTAACTTTGGACGAACAAAGAAAAACGTTAGTCTCATTCTAAGGTTTGTCTTAGTTCGTCCCAAGTTAGTCTCTTTCTAAGGACGAACTTAGACAAACCTTAGAATGAGACTAATGAGACTAACTTGGGACGAAGAAAGACAAACTTAAGTCCCATTGGTTTGTCTTAGTTCGTCTCAAGTTAGTCTCTTTCTAAGGACGAACTTAGACAAACATTAGAATGAGACTAACGAGACTAACTTGGGACGAACAAAGACAAACTTAAGTCTCATTCTAAGGTTTGTCTAAGTTCGTCCCAAGTTAGTCTCTTTCTAAGGACGAACTTAGACAAACCTTAGAATGAGACTAACGAGACGAACTTGGGACGAACAAAGACAAACTTATGTCTCATTCTAAGGTTTGTCTAAGTTGGTCCCAAGTTAGTCTCTTTATAAGGACAAACTTAGATAAACCTTAGAGTGAGACTGACGAGACTAACTTGGGACGAACAAAGACAAACTTAAGTCCCCAGTCTAAGGTTTGTCTAAGTTCGTCCCAAGTTAGTCTCTTTCTAAGGATGAACTTAGACAAATATTAGAATGAGACTAACGAGACTAACTTGGGACGATCAAAGACAAACTTAAGTCCCATTCTAAGGTTTGTCATAGTTCGTCCCAAGTTAGTCTCTTTCTAAGGACGAACTTAGACAAACCTTAGAATGAGACTAACTTGGGACGAACAAAGACAAACATAAGTCTCATTCTAAGGTTTGTCTAAGTTCGTCCCAAATTATTCCCTTTCTAAGAACGAACTTAGACAAACCTTAGAATGAGACTAACGAGACTAACTTTGGACGAACAAAGAAAAACGTTAGTCTCATTCTAAGGTTTGTCTTAGTTCGTCCCAAGTTAGTCTCTTTCTAAGGAAGAACTTAGACAAACCTTAGAATGAGACTAACGAGACTAACTTGGGACGAACAAAGACAAACTTAAGTCCCATTCTAAGGTTTGTCTTAGTTCGTCCCAAGTTAGTGTCTTTCTAAGGACAACTTAGACAAACCTTAGAATGAGACTAACGAGACTAACTTGGGACGAACAAAGACAAACTTCAGTCTCTTTCTAAGGTTTGTCTAAGTTCGTCCCAAGTTAGTCTCTTTCTAAGGACGAACTTAGACAAACCTTAGAATGAGACTAACGAGACAAACTTGGGACGAACAAAGACAAACTTAAGTATCATTCTAAGGTTTGTCTAAGTTTGTCCCAAGTTAGTCTCTTTCTAAGGACAAACTTAGACAAACCTTAGAATGAGACTAACGAGACTAACTTGGGACGAACAAAGACAAACTTAAGTCCCATTATAAGGTTTGTCATAGTTCGTCCCAAGTTATTCTCTTTCTAAGGACGAACTTAGACAAACCTTAGAACAACACTAACTTGGGACGAACAAAGACAAACTTAAGTCTCATTCTAAGGTTTATCTAAGTTCGTCCCAAGTTATTCTCTTTCTAAGGACGAACTTAGACAAACCTTAGAATGAGACAAACGAGACTAACTTTGGACGAACAAAGAAAAACGTTAATCTCATTCTGAGGTTTGTCTTAGTTCGTCCCAAGTTAGTCTCTTTCTAAGGACGAACTTAGACAAACCTTAGAATGAGACTAACGAGACTAACTTGGGAAGAACAAAGACAAACTTAAGTTCCATTCTAAGGTTTGTCTTAGTTCGTCCCAAGTTAGTCTCTTTCTAAGGACGAACTTAGACAAACCTTGGAATGAGACTAACGAGACTAACTTGGGACGAACAAAGACAAACTTAAGTCTCATTCTAAGGTTTGTCTAAGTTCGTCCCAAGTTTGTCTCTTTTAAGGATGAACTTAAACAAACCTTAGAATGAGACTAACGGGACAAACTTGGGACGAACAAAGACAAACTTAAGTCTCATTCTAAGGTTTGTCTTAGTTCGTCCCAAGTTAGTCTCTTTCTAAGGACGAACTTAGACAAACCTTAGAATGAGACTAACGAGACTAACTTGGGACGAACAAAGACAAACTTAAGTCTCATTCTAAGGTTTGTCTAAGTTCGTCCCAAGTTTGTCTCTTTTAAGGATGAACTTAGACAAACCTTAGAATGAGACTAACGAGACAAACTTAAGTCTCATTCTAAGGTTTGTCTAAGTTCGTCCCAAGTTAGTCTCTTTCTAAGGACGAACTTAGACAAAACTTATAATGAGACTAACGAGACTAACTTGGGATGAACAAAGACAAACTTCAGTTCCATTCTAAGGTTTGTCTTAGTTCGTCCCAAGTTAGTCTCTTTCTATGGACGAACTTAGACAAACCTTAGAATGAGACTAACGAGACTAACTTGGGATGAACAAAGACAAACTTAAGTCTCATTCTAAGGTTTGTCTAAGTTCGTCCCAAGTTAGTCTCTTTCTAAGGACGAACATAGACTAACCTTAGAATGAGACTAACGAGTCTAACTTTGGACGAACAAAGAAAAATGTTAGTCTCATTCTTAGGTTTGTCTTAGTTCGTCCCAAGTTAGTCTCTTTCTAAGGACGAACTTAGACAAACCTTAGAATGAGACTAATGAGACTAACTTGGGACGAAGAAAGACAAACTTAAGTCCCATTGGTTTGTCTTAGTTCGTCCCAAGTTAGTCTCTTTCTAAGGACGAACTTAGACAAACCTTAGAATGAGACTAACGAGAGTAACTTGGGACGAACAAAGACAAACTTAAGTCTCATTCTAAGGTTTGTCTAAGTTCGTCCCAAGTTAGTCTCTTTCTAAGGACGAACTTAGACAAACCTTAGAATGAGACTAACGAGACGGACTTGGGACGAACAAAGACAAACTTATGTCTCATTCTAAGGTTTGTCTAAGTTGGTCCCAAGTTAGTCTCTTTCTAAGGACAAACTTAGATAAACCTTAGAGTGAGACTGACGAGACTAACTTGGGACGAACAAAGACAAACTTAAGTCCCCAGTCTAAGGTTTGCCTAAGTTCGTCCCAAGTTAGTCTCTTTCTAAGGATGAACTTAGACAAATATTAGAATGAGACTAACGAGACTAACTTGGGACGATCAAAGACAAACTTAAGTCCCATTCTAAGGTTTGTCATAGTTCGTCCCAAGTTAGTCTCTTTCTAAGGACGAACTTAGACAAACCTTAGAATGAGACTAACTTGGGACGAACAAAGACAAACGTAAGTCTCATTCTAAGGTTTGTCTAAGTTCGTCCCAAATTATTCCCTTTCTAAGAACGAACTTAGACAAACCTTAGAATGAGACTAACGAGACTAACTTTGGACGAACAAAGAAAAACGTTAGTCTCATTCTAAGGTTTGTCTTAGTTCGTCCCAAGTTAGTCTCTTTCTAAGGAAGAACTTAGACAAACCTTAGAATGAGACTAACGAGACTAACTTGGGACGAACAAAGACAAACTTAAGTCCCATTCTAAGGTTTGTCTTAGTTCGTCCCAAGTTAGTGTCTTTCTAAGGACAACTTAGACAAACCTTAGAAGGAGACTAACGAGACTAACTTGGGACGAACAAAGACAAACTTCAGTCTCATTCTAAGGTTTGTCTAAGTTCGTCCCAAGTTAGTCTCTTTCTAAGGAAGAACTTAGACAAACCTTAGAATGAGACTAACGAGACAAACTTGGGACGAACAAAGACAAACTTAAGTCCCATTCTAAGGTTTGTCTAAGTTTGTCCCAAGTTTGTCTCTTTCTAAGGACAAACTTAGACAAACCTTAGAATGAGACTAACGAGACTAACTTGGGACGAACAAAGACAAACTTAAGTCCCATTATAAGGTTTGTCATAGTTCATCCCAAGTTACTCTCTTTCTAAGGACGAACTTAGACAAACCTTAGAACAAGACTAACTTGGGACGAACAAAGACAAACTTAAGTCTCATTCTAAGGTTTGTCTAAATTCGTCCCAAGTTATTCTCTTTCTAAGGACGAACTTAGACAAACCATAGAATGAGACAAACGAGACTAACTTTGGACGATCAAAGAAAAACGTTAATCTCATTCTGAGATTTGTCTTAGTTCATCCCGAGTTAGTCTCTTTCTAAGGACGAACTTAGACAAACCTTAGAATGAGACTAACGAGACTAACTTGGGATGAACAAAGACAAACTTAAGTTCCTTCTAAGGTTTGTCTTAGTTCGTCCCAAGTTACTCTCTTTCTAAGGACAACTTAGACAAACCTTAGAATGAGACTAACGAGATTAACTTGGGACGAACAAAGACAAACTTAAGTGTCATTCTAAGGTTTGTCTAAGTAAGTCCCAAGTTAGTCTCTTTCTAAGGACGAACTTAGACAAACCTTAGAATGAGACTAACTAGACAAACTTGGGACGAACAAAGACAAACTTAAGTCTCATTCTAAGGTTTGTCTAAGTTCGTCCCAAGTTAGTCTCTATCTAAGGATGAACTTAGACAAACCTTAGAATGAGACTAACGAGACAAACTTGGGACGAACAAGGACAAACTTAAGTCTCATTCTAAGGTTTGTCTAAGTTCGTCCCAAGTTAGTCTCTTTCTAAGGACGAACTTAGATAAACCTTAGAATGAGACTGACGAGACTAACTTGGGACGAACAAAGACAAACTTAAGTCCCATTCAAAGGTTTGTCTAAGTTCGTCCCAAATTAGTCTCTTTCTAAGGACGAACTTAGACAAACCTTAGAATGAGACTAACGAGACTAACTTGGGACGAACAAAGACAAACTTAAGTCCCATTCAAGGGTTTGTCTTAGTTCATCCCAAGTTAGTCTCTTTCTAAGGACGAACTTAGACAAACCTTAGAATGAGACTAACTTGGGACGAACAAAGACAAACTTAAGTCTCATTCTAAGGTTTGTCTAAGTTCGTCCCAAGTTATTCTCTTTCTAAGGACGAACTTAGACAAACCTTAGAATGAGACTAACGAGACTAACTTTGGACGAACAAAGAAAAACGTTAGTCTCATTCTAAGGTTTGTCTTAGTTCGTCCCAAGTTAGTCTCTTTCTAGGGACAAACTTAGACAAACCTTAGAATGAGACTAACGAGACTAACCTGGGACGAACAAAGACAAACTTAAGTCCCATTCTAAGGTTTGTCTTAGTTCGTCCCAAGTTAGTGTCTTTCTAAGGACAACTTAGACAAACCTTAGAATGAGACTAACGAGACTAATTTGGGACGAACAAAGACAAACTTAAGTCTCATTCTAAGGTTTGTCTAAGTTCGTCCCAAGTTAGTCTCTTTCTAAGGACGAACTTAGACAAACCTTAGAATGAGACTAACGAGACTAACTTGGGAGGAACAAAGACAAACATAAGTCTCATTCTAAGGTTTGTCTAAGTTCGTCCCAAGTTAGTCTCTTTCTAAGGACGAACTTAGACAAACCTTAGAATGGGACTAACGAGACAAACTTGGGACGAACAAAGACAAACTTAAGTCCCAATCTAAGGTTTGTCTAAGTTCATCCCGAGTTAGTCTCTTTCTAAGGACGAACTTGGACAAACCTTGGAATGAGACTAACGAGACTAACTTGGGACGAACAAAGACAAACTTAAGTCCCATTATAAGGTTTGTCTTAGTTCGTCCCAAGTTAGTCTCTTTCTAAGGATGAACTTAGACAAACCTTAGAATGAGACTAACTTGGGATGAACAAAGACAAATTTAAGTCTCATTCTAAGATTTGTCTAAGTTCGTCCCAAGTTATTCTCTTTCTAAGGATAAACTTAGACAAACCTAAGAATAAGACTAACGAGACTAACTTTGGACGAACAAAGAAAAACGTTAATCTCATTCTAAGGTTTGTCTTAGTTCGTCCCAAGTTAGTCTCTTTCTAAGGTCGAACTTAGACAAACCTTAGAATGAGACTAACGAGACTAACTTGGGATGAACAAAGACAAACTTAAGTCCCATTCTAAGGTTTGTCTTAGTTCGTCCCAAGTTACTCTCTTTCTAAGGACAACTTAGACAAACCTTAGAATGAGACTAACGAGATTAACTTGGGACGAACAAAGACAAACTTAAGTCCCATTATAAGGTTTGTCATAGTTCGTCCCAAGTTAGTCTCTTTCTAAGGACGAACTTAGACAAACCTTAGAACAAGACAAACTTGGGACGAACAAAGACAAACTTAAGTCTCATTCTAAGGTTTGTCTAAGTTCGTCCCAAGTTAGTCTCTTTCTAAGGACGAACTTAGACATACCTTAGAATGAGACTAACGAGACAAACTTGGGACGAACAAAGACAAACTTAAGTCTCATTCTAAGGTTTGTCTAAGTTCGTCCCAAGTTAGTCTCTTTCTAAGGACGAACTTAGATAAACCTTAGAATGAGACTGACGAGACTAACTTGGGACGAACAAAGACAAACTTAAGTCCCATTCTAAGGTTTGTCTAAGTTCGTCCCAAGTTAGTCTCTTTCTAAGGACGAACTTAGACAAACCTTAGAATGAGACTAACGAGACTAACTTGGGACGAACAAAGACAAACTTAAGTCCCATTAAAAGGTTTGTCTTAGTTTGTCCCAAGTTAGTCTCTTTCTAAGGACGAACTTAGACAAACCTTAGAATGAGACTAACTTGGGACGAACAAAGACAAACTTAAGTCTCATTCTAAGGTTTGTCTAAGTTCGTCCCAAGTTATTCTCTTTCTAAGGACGAACTTAGACTAACCATAGAATGAGACTAACGAGACTAACTTTGGACGAATAAAGAAAAACGTTAGTCTCATTCTAAGGTTAGTCTTAGTTCGTCCCAAGTTAGTCTCTTTCTAGGGACAAACTTAGACAAACCTTAGAATGAGACTAACGAGACTAACTTGGGACGAAGAAAGACAAACTTAAGTCCCATTCTAAGGTTTGTCTTAGTTCGTCCCAAGTCAGTGTCTTTCTAAGGACAACTTAGACAAACCTTAGAATGAGACTAACGAGACAAATTTGGGACGAACAAAGACAAACTTAAGTAATTCTAAGGTTTGTCTAAGTTCGTCCCAAGTTAGTCTCTTTTTAAAGACGAACTTAGACAAACCTTAGTGATACGGGGCGGAAGCGGGACTTCACGATGTAGGATTTGATGGAGGAGGATAGGTAGTGCAACCCGACGATTCTTGAAGCCAACCACTGCTTGTACAATGACCTGCAACAAGTAATTGCCTAACCACACTCTAAGTTTCCAAACCACACAACCACGCACGAAGTTGGAAGCACAATTTGGTTGCCGTCGAACGACCGCTTATGCAATCTCACAAGGAAACTACAAGAGCAAGGGGGGTAGAGAACTCTCTCTTGAAAAAAGATGTAGCAATAGCTAAATCTGAAATGTTGATGAATAAAATTTCCAAAATCTGAGAATGTGTTTTCAAAATACATGTAGATGAGGATTAATACTAAGAAATGAAAGTAAATGCATGTGTTGTGGACTTGTGCAGCCACCATGGGATCTTGAGTAGCCTCTTTTGAGCAATGAGCAGCCACCATGGAGTCTTGTGCTTTCTCCTTTGATCCTTGTTCAGCCATAAGTGCCCATGATTGATCTTTGTGCAATACTATTAATAGCCATGCTTTCAATTTGTGCTTGGTTTGATGTGCTAAGGGAAAAGCATCAATTCTGGTCCTTTATTGCTTTCTTTCTTGCACTAAATGATGTTAGACTTCTCCCTTTGTTATTCGTGCATGAGTCCTCCATAAGTGTCCCTTCTTTATGTCCATCCACTTTTGAGAATCTGAGTAATAAAAGCACACTAGATTTAGGCAGCATAAAGTTCTCATCAATTGTAGTATAACAATCAACTAGGAGTGAATTCACCTCATGTTGAATTTGTTTTGCTCGGTTCCTAGTCATTGGACCTTTGAAAGCTTCTTTCGTCGATGCATCAGCTTGTAGTTGTATAGGATTAGTTGTAATAGTAGATGACCGACGAGGTGAGGCTAGTGTGTCCTCATCATCCTCCCCCTCTTCAAAAAGAGTCGTCCTCGACTCTGATTCTTCTTCACCCAAGTAAGGCGACAAGTCAGCCACGTTGAAAGTGGGACTCACCGCATAGTCTTCTGGAAGTTCAATCTTGTAGGCATTGTCATTTATTTTTGCTAACACTTTGAATGGTCCATCCCCACGAGGCATGAGTTTGGACTTGCGTTTCTCCCGAAAACGTTCTTTACGTAGATGTATCCAATCTAGATCTCCGGGTTCAAACGTTACCTTCTTTCGGTTCTTGTTAGCCTTGTGTGCGTAATACTTTACCTTTTTCTCAATCTGCTCCTTAGTCTTCTCGTGAATCCTTCTCACATATGCAGCACGCTTTGAGGCCTCCATATTACTTCGTTCTTGCAATGGAAGTGGCAGCAAGTCGAGTGGTGAAATGGGTTTGAATCCATAAACCACCTCAAATGGGCACATGCTTGTGGTAGAGTGAACTGCCCTATTGTAAGCGAACTCGATGTGCAGCAAGCACTCTTCCCATTCCCTTAGGTTCTTCTTGATCATAGTCCTTAGTAACGTTGAAAGGGTACGGTTTACCACCTCCGTTTGGCCATCAGTTTGTGGGTGACAAGTTGTTGAAAACAATAGCTTGGTCCCAAGCTTTCCCCATAATGTTTTCCAAAAGTAGCTCATAAACTTCACATCACGATCAGATACGATCGTCCTTGGTACTCCATGCAGACGCACAACCTCCCTGAAAAATAAATCAGCCACATGTGAAGCATCATCGCTCTTATGACAGGGAATGAAATGTGCCATCTTCGAGAATCTATCAACAACAACAAAAACTGAATCCCTTTCCCTCTTAGTTTTAGGTAGTCCTAACACAAAATCCATACTAATATCTTCCCAAGGAACACTAGGAACTGGTAGAGGAGTATATAAACCGTGAGGGTTAAGTTTTGACTTAGCTTTGTGACATGTAATGCATCGCTGCACGAATCTTTCAACATCTTTCCTCATCTTTGGCCAATAAAAATGATCAGCAAGCATCTCATAAGTCTTCTCCCGGCCAAAATGACCCATTAAACCACCTGCATGTGATTCTTGCAATAACAAAAGCCTAACCGAACAATCAGGAACACAAAGTTTGTTAGCTCTAAAAAGAAATCCATCATGCATATGATACTTATCCCATCTTTTTCCATCTTGACATCTTTCATATGGTTCTGAAAAGTAAGGATCAGCAACATACAAAGCTTTCAAACTTTCAAGTCCAAGCACTTTTACCTCTAATTGGTTCAACAAAACATGTCTACGAGATAGAGCATCAGCAACCATGTTTTCTTTACCCTTCTTATATCTCACAACATATGGGAAAGTCTCAATGAATTCTACCCATTTAGCATGCCTCCTATTGAGCTTAGCTTGACCCTTAAGATGTTTCAATGCTTCATGATCAGAATGAATGACAAACTCCTTAGTCCATAAGTAATGTTGCCAAGTTTCAAGCACACGAACTAAAGCATACAATTCCTTATCATAAACTGAATAGTTCAACTTTGCACCGCCCAATTTCTCACTAAAATATGCTATCGGTTTGCTTTCTTGCATTAAGACACCACCAATACCTATTCCACTAGCATCACACTCTATTTCAAAAGTTTTGTTAAAATCAAGAAGAACAAGCACCGGTGACTCCGTTAATCGTTTCTTAAGCTCTTTGAAAGCATTTTCTTGAGGCACATCCCATTTGAAAACAACACCCTTCTTTGTTAACTCATTCAATGGGGCAGCAATGGTACTAAAATCCTTAACAAACCTTCTATAGAAACCAGCAAGACCATGAAAACTTCTTACTTGACTCATATTGAGAGGAGTAGGCCAATTCTTGATTGCCTCAACTTTTGATTCGTCAACCTCAATTCCTTGCCCTGAAACGACATAGCCAAGAAAAACAACCTTCTTCGTGCAAAATGAGCACTTGTCCATGTTAGCATATAACTGTTCCCTCCTAAGAACATCTAACACAAGTTTGATATGATCAATATGCTCATCTATAGACTTGTTGTATATCAAGATGTCATCAAAGTAAACAACAACAAATCTCCCAATGTAAGCTCTCAAGACATGATTCATTAACCTCATGAAAGTACTAGGTGCATTAGTTAATCCAACGGCATGACTAACCACTCATACAATCCAAATTTTGTTTTGAATGCCGTTTTCCATTCATCTCCCTCTTTCATCCGAATTTGATGATATCCACTACGCAAATCAACCTTAGAGAATATCATAGAGCCACTAAGTTCATCAAGCATATCATCTAACCTAGGAATAGGATGACGATATCGAACAGTAATATTGTTTATGGCCCTACAGTCAACACACATACGCCAAGAACCATCCTTCTTAGGAACTAAAATAACAGGGACAGCACAAGGACTTAAACTTTCACGTACATAACCTTTATTTAAAAGTTCTTGTACCTGCCTTTGTATCTCCTTTGTCTCTTCGTGATTTGTGCGGTATGGTGGTCGGTTTGGAAGTGAAGCTCCTGGAATGAGATCAATTTGATGTTCAATGCCACGCAATGGAGGTAAACCCGCTGGAACCTCCTCTGGAAAGACATCCTTGTAATCCTGCAAAACATGAGAAAAGGCACTAGGAAGAGATGTCAAGTCGTTAGTCGATACCAATGTGTCTTTGTACATCAGCACAAAGATCACTTGACTGGTGTTATTCCTCACATCTCTCAACTCAGATTTGGTGGCTAGCATGACGAAATTCTCTCCCTCACTTTTCTGTTTCTCTCTCGTGTTTGTTTTGGGACACTCACTCACTGTTTTGTGGTTTCCGCTCGTATGTTTTTTCTCTCCAACTCTCACACTCACTTTGTTTCCCTCGCTGGCTTTTTGCATATGATCAGTCATAATTTGTTGAGGTGTCATAGGTCGGAGCACCAAATCCTTGCCTTTCCACTTGATTGTGTAATGGTTTGTGCGTCCACAATGTTGCGCTGAAACATCATATTGCCACGGCCTTCCCAATAGTAAATGACACACCTTCATGGGTAGAACATCACACTCAACCGTGTCAATATAATCGCCAATCTTAAACTGAACTTTTACCTTGTGTGTAATCTACATTTCTCCGCAATCACTTAACCATTGCACATGGTATGGGTGAGGATGTGGCAGCAACTTCAGCTCAAGCTTTTCACACATCTCTTTACTTGCAAGGTTTTGGCAACTTCCTCCATCAATTATTACCTTCGCAACTTTGTCTTGAACTTTTGCTCTTGTTTGGAAAAGGTTGTGCCGTTGACAATTCTCTGAATCTTTCACTTGCACGCTGAGCACCTTGGTAACAACAAGTGAGGCACCTTGCTCATAATCACAATAATTGTGTTCTTCATCATCAAGAGTATCATTAGCAACTTCGTCTTCCAAATCACTTGCTGATTCATACTCTCCTTCCTCAGTGACGAGCATAGTACGGTTGTTTGGGCAGTCTTTGATCATATGACCACGTCCCTTACACTTGAAACACTCAATGTCTCTACTCTTGGATGTGGATCCAATGGAAGATGAACTAGATGACGCTGATTTGCCTTTCTCCCTTGAAGTTTCAGTTCCACCACTACGAGTGTTGGAACGATTGCCACCTACAGAGTTAGTGGTGATGCCTCGACCAACATTAAATTGCGGTACAAACTTACTTCCACTTGTTGTAGTCCGAGTAGTGAATGAGGTTGATTTGTTCAGCTTTGAGTCATCTTGCAATTGTCGTTCAGCCTTTGAAGCAAGATGCACCAACTCTATGACATTTCGGTAAGGTTGTAGCTCAACAATCCGTTTCACACTTGTGTTCAACCCATACAAGAATCGAGCCATGGTCTGCTCCTCATCTTCTTGTATATCGGCATGTATAATAGCCTTCTCCATCTCCTTGTGGTACTCCTCAACAGATTGTTTACCTTGCCTCAAGTTTTGAAGCTTGTCAAAGATGTCTCTTCTATAGTATCTTGGAATGAATCTCGCCCTCATCTCACGCTTCATTTCTACCCAAGTAGCAATAGGGAATCCTTCTCCTTCTTCTCGTTGTCGCTGGACTTGTTCCCACCATATAAGCGCATAGTCTTCAAACTCCAATGAAGCCATGGCAAGCTTCTTCTCTTCGGAATAGTTATGCATGCGGAAAATCTTATCAACCTTCAACTCCCATGTAAGATAAGCTTCTGGATCAGATCCTCCTTCAAACTTTGGCATAGTAAATTTCAGCTTACCAAACCTTTCCTCATCACGAACAAAGTTTCCACGTTGACGGAATCCAGCATTTCTAAACATGTCACGATCCTCATTGTCAAATTCATCATCAATGTAACCATGGTTCATATTACCTCTTCCACGACCTCGTCCTCGTCCATTGAATGAAGCATCTCTAAAATTATTCCCACGACCAGCAACTACGTTGTTTGTGTTGTTGGCGACATGGTTTCGCCCTCCTTGAGCAATTGGTGCAGCAACCTCTCCATTAGTCCTCTCAGTCTCATCGCCATGCACACTTGCATCTCCCGTGGCTTGTCGTAGTTCTCGAACAACTTGAGCAACTATATTAACTTGCATAGCAGCAAGATTTTGGGTTAGTTGTTGATTAACATTACCCATAAGTTGTTGAAGATCCTCAGATATTCTATCTTGCTTTTCCTCCAATGACTCAATGCTTGCCCGAAACTCTTGACGAAGATGATCACGTAAAGCATTGAAATGGAGACGTGTGATGGGCTGATTGAGTTGTTCAGCGCCATCAATTTCATATTCATCTCCATCACCTGCCATGATTAGCTGTGGAAAACTCTATACTAAAGATAAATTTGTATGAAAGAAAAAAAAAAGAACCTCAAACCTCACTTTCTCTTACCAACCGAAGCTCGTGAAGATTCCAAGTGAGTGCAGATTTGTGTTTTACTTCGGTGATGATGGTTGGTCCAAAAGAGTGAACAATCAAGCGCATACAAGTCGAGAATCACACAAACAATGGCTGATTTTGGATGCACTACTCAATAGACTAGATGAAATCCCTACAAATTCAGCAACTTTTTTTTTTGCTTTTTTTTTGCTTTTTTTTTTTGCTTTTTTTTTTGCTTTTTTTTTTTTGCTTTTTTTTTGCTTTTTTTTTTGCTTTTATTTTTGCTTTTATTTTTGCTTTTTTTTTGCTTTTTTTTTTGCTTTTTGTTTTTTCTTTTTTTTGCTTTTTTTTTTTGACAGAATTGAAATCAACAAAACTACAAAGGGATAGATGGTACCAATGTAACAATGGCTCTGATTACCAAATGATACGGGGCGGAAGCGGGACTTCACGATGTAGGATTTGATGGAGGAGGATAGGTAGTGCAACCCGACGATTCTTGAAGCCAACCACTGCTTGTACAATGACCTGCAACAAGTAATTGCCTAACCACACTCTAAGTTTCCAAACCACACAACCACGCACGAAGTTGGAAGCACAATTTGGTTGCCGTCGAACGACCGCTTATGCAATCTCACAAGGAAACTACAAGAGCAAGGGGGGTAGAGAACTCTCTCTTTAAAAAAGATGTAGCAATAGCTAAATCTGAAATGTTGATGAATAAAATTTCCAAAATCTGAGAATGTGTTTTCAAAATACATGTAGATGAGGATTAATACTAAGAAATGAAAGTAAATGCATGTGTTGTGGACTTGTGCAGCCACCATGGGATCTTGAGTAGCCTCTTTTGAGCAATGAGCAGCCACCATGGAGTCTTGTGCTTTCTCCTTTGATCCTTGTTCAGCCATAAGTGCCCATGATTGATCTTTGTGCAATACTATTAATAGCCATGCTTTCAATTTGTGCTTGGTTTGATGTGCTAAGGGAAAAGCATCAATTCTGGTCCTTTATTGCTTTCTTTCTTGCACTAAATGATGTTAGACTTCTCCCTTTGTTCTTCGTGCATGAGTCCTCCATAAGTGTCCCTTCTTTATGTCCATCCACTTTTGAGAATCTGAGTAATAAAAGCACACTAGATTTAGGCAGCATAAAGTTCTCATCAATTGTAGTATAACAATCAACTTGGAGTGAATTCACCTCATGTTGAATTTGTTTTGCTCGGTTCCTAGTCATTGGACCTTTGAAAGCTTCTTTCGTCGATGCATCAGCTTGTAGTTGTATAGGATTACTTGTAATAGTAGATGACCGACGAAGTGAGGCTAGTGTGTCCTCATCACTTAGTATGAGACTAACGAGACTAACTTGGGAGGAACAAAGACAAACTTAAGTCTCATTCTAAGGTTTGTCTGAGTTCGTCCCAAGTTAGTCTCTTTCTAATGACGAACTTAGACAAACCTTAGAATGAGACTAACGAGACAAACTTGGGACGAACAAAGACAAACTTAAGTCCCATTCTAAGGTTTGTCTAAGTTCGTCCCGAGTTAGTCTCTTTCTAAGGACGAACTTGGACAAACCTTAGAATGAGACTAACGAGACTAACTTGGGACGAACAAAGACAAACTTAAGTCCCATTATAAGGTTTGTCTTAGTTCGTCCCAAGTTAGTCTCTTTCTAAGGATGAACTTAGACAAACCTTAGAATGAGACTAACTTGGGACAAACAAAGACAAACTTAAGTCTCATTCTAAGGTTTGTCTAAGTTCGTCCCAAGTTATTCTCTTTCTAAGGACGAACTTAGACAAACATTAGAATGAGACTAACGAGACTAACTTTGGACGAACAAAGAAAAACGTTAATCTCATTCTAAGGTTTGTCTTAGTTCGTCCCAAGTTAGTCTCTTTCTAAGGACGAACTTAGACAAACCTTAGAATGAGACTAACGAGACTAACTTGGGACGAACAAAGACAAACTTAAGTCCCATTCTAAGGTTTGTCTTAGTTCGTCCCAAGTTAGTCTCTTTCTAAGGACAACTTAGACAAACCTTAGAATGAGACTTACGAGACTAACTTGGGACGAACAAAGACAAACTTAAGTCTCATTCTAAGGTTTGTCTAAGTAAGTCCCAAGTTAGTCTCTTTCTAAGGACAAACTTAGACAAACCTTAGAATGAGACCAACGAGACAAACTTGGGACGAACAAAGACAAACTTAAGTCTCATTCTAAGGTTTGTCTAAGTTCGTCCCAAGTTAGTCTCTTTCTAAGGACGAACTTAGACAAACCTTAGAATGAGACTGACGATACTAACTTGGGACGAACAAAGACAAACTTAACTCTCATTCTAAGGTTTGTCTAAGTTCTTCCCAAGTTATTCTCTTTCTAAGGACGAACTTAGACAAACCTTAGAATGAGACTAACGAGACTAACTTTGGACGAACAAAGAAAAGCGTTAGTCTCATTCTAAGGTTTGTCTTAGTTCGTCCCAAGTTAGTCTCTTTCTAAGGACAAACTTAGACAAACCTTAGAATGAGACTAACGAGACTAACTTGGGATGAACCAAGACAAACTTAAGTCCCATTTTAAGGTTTGTCTTAGTTCGTCCCAAGTTAGTCTCTTTCTAAGGACGAACTTATACAAACCTTAGAATGAGACTAACGAGCCTAATTTGGGACGAACAAAAACAAACTTAAGTCTCATTCTACGGTTTGTCAAAGTTCGTCCCAAGTTAGTCTTTTTCTAAGGACGAACTTAGACAAACCTTAGAATGAGACTAACGTGACAAACTTGGGACGAACAAAGACAAACTTAAGCCTCAATCTAAGGTTTGTCTAAGTTCGTCCCAAGTTAGTCTCTTTCTAAGGACGAACTTAGGTAAACCATAGAATGAGACTGACGAGACTAACTTGGGACGAACAAAGACAAACTTAAGTCCCATTCTAAGGTTTGTCTAAGTTCCTCCCAAGTTAGTCTCTTTCTAAGGACGAACTTAGACAAACCTTAGAATGAGACTAACGAGACTAACTTGGGACGAACAAAGAAAAACTTAAGTCCCATTCTAAGGTTAGTCTTAGTTCGTCCCAAGTTAGTCTCTTTCTAAGGATGAACTTAGACAAACCTTAGAATGAGACAAACTTGGGACGAACAAAGACAAACTTAAGTTTCATTCTACGGTTTGTCCAAGTTTGTCCCAAGATATTCTCTTTCTAAGGACGAACTTAGACAAACCTTAGAATGAGACTAACGAGACTAACTTTGGACGAACAAAGAAAAACGTTAGTCTCATTCTAAGGTTTGTCTTAGTTCGTGCCAAGTTAGTCTCTTTCTAAGGACGAACTTAGACAAACCTTAGAATGAGACTAACGAGACTAACTTGGGACGAACAAAGACAAACTGAAGTCCCATTCTAAGGTTTGTCTTAGTTCGTCCCAAGTTAGTCTCTTTCTAAGGACAAGTTAGACAAACCTTAGAATGAAACTAACGAGACTAACTTGGGACGAACAAAGAAAAACTTAAGTCTCATTCTAAGGTTTGTCTAAGTTCGTCCCAAGTTAGTCTCTTTCTAAGGACGAACTTATACAAACCTTAGAATGAGACTAACGAGCCTAATTTGGGACGAACAAAAACAAACTTAAGTCTCATTCTACGGTTTGGCAAAGTTCGTCCCAAGTTAGTCTTTTTCTAAGGACGAACTTAGACAAACCTTAGAATGAGACTAACGTGACAAACTTGGGACGAACAAATACAAACTTAAGCCTCAATCTAAGGTTTGTCTAAGTTCGTCCCAAGTTAGTCTCTTTCTAAGGACGAACTTAGGTAAACCATAGAATGAGACTGACAAGACTAACTTGGGACGAACAAAGACAAACTTAAGTCCCATTCTAAGGTTTGTCTAAGTTCCTCCCAAGTTAGTCTCTTTCTAAGGACGAACTTAGACAAACCTTAGAATGAGACTAACGAGACTAACTTGGGACGAACAAAGAAAAACTTAAGTCCCATTCTAAGGTTAGTCTTAGTTCGTCCCAAGTTAGTCTCTTTCTAAGGATGAACTTAGACAAACCTTAGAATGAGACAAACTTGGGACGAACAAAGACAAACTTAAGTTTCATTCTACGGTTTGTCCAAGTTTGTCCCAAGATATTCTCTTTCTAAGGACGAACTTAGACAAACCTTAGAATGAGACTAACGAGACTAACTTTGGACGAACAAAGAAAAACGTTAGTCTCATTCTAAGGTTTGTCTTAGTTCGTGCCAAGTTAGTCTCTTTCTAAGGACGAACTTAGACAAACCTTAGAATGAGACTAACGAGACTAACTTGGGACGAACAAAGACAAACTTAAGTCCCATTCTAAGGTTTGTCTTAGTTCGTCCCAAGTTAGTCTCTTTCTAAGGACAAGTTAGACAAACCTTAGAATGAAACTAACGAGACTAACTTGGGACGAACAAAGACAAACTTAAGTCTCATTCTAAGGTTTGTCTAAGTTCGTCCCAAGTTAGTCTCTTTCTAAGGACGAACTTATACAAACCTTAGAATGAGACTAACGAGCCTAATTTGGGACGAACAAAAACAAACTTAAGTCTCATTCTACGGTTTGTCAAAGTTCGTCCCAAGTTAGTCTTTTTCTAAGGACGAACTTAGACAAACCTTAGAATGAGACTAACGTGACAAACTTGGGACGAACAAAGACAAACTTAAGCCTCAATCTAAGGTTTGTCTAAGTTCGTCCCAAGTTAGTCTCTTTCTAAGGACGAACTTAGGTAAACCATAGAATGAGACTGACGAGACTAACTTGGGACGAACAAAGACAAACTTAAGTCCCATTCTAAGGTTTGTCTAAGTTCCTCCCAAGTTAGTCTCTTTCTAAGGACGAACTTAGACAAACCTTAGAATGAGACTAACGAGACTAACTTGGGACGAACAAAGAAAAACTTAAGTCCCATTCTAAGGTTAGTCTTAGTTCGTCCCAAGTTAGTCTCTTTCTAAGGATGAACTTAGACAAACCTTAGAATGAGACAAACTTGGGACGAACAAAGACAAACTTAAGTTTCATTCTAAGGTTTGTCCAAGTTTGTCCCAAGATATTCTCTTTCTAAGGACGAACTTAGACAAACCTTAGAATGAGACTAACGAGACTAACTTTGGACGAACAAAGAAAAACGTTAGTCTCATTCTAAGGTTTGTCTTAGTTCGTGCCAAGTTAGTCTCTTTCTAAGGACGAACTTAGACAAACCTTTGAATGAGACTAACGAGACTAACTTGGGACGAACGAAGACAAACTTAAGTCTCATTCTAAGGTTTTTCTAAGTTCGTCCCAAGTTATTCTCTTTCTAAGGACGAACTTAGACAAACCTTAGAATGAGACTAACGAGACTAACTTTGGACGAACAAAGAAAAACATTTGTCTCATTCTAAGGTTTATCTTAGTTCATCCCAAGTTAGTCTCTTTCTAAAGACGAACTTAGACAAACCTTAGAATGAGACTAACGAGACTAACTTGGGGCGAACAAAGACAAACTTAAGTCCCATTCTAAGGTTTGTCTTAGTTCGTCCCAAGTTAGTCTCTTTCTAAGGACGAACTTAGACAAACCTTAGAATGAGACTACCGAGACTAAGTTGGGACGAAAAAAGACAAACTTAAGTCTCATTCTAAGGTTTGTCTAAGTTCGTCCCAAGTTAGAGTCTATCTAAGGACGAACTTAGAGAAACCTTAGAATGAGACTAACGAGACAAACTTGGGACGAACAAAGACAAACTTGGGACGAACAAAGACAAACTTGAGTTTCATTCTAAGGTTTGTCTAAGTTCGTCCCAAGTTAGTCTCTTTCTAAGGATGAACTTAGATAAACCTTAGAATGAGACTGACGAGACTAACTTGGGATGAACAAAGACAAACTTAAGTCCCATTCTAAGGTTTGTCTAAGTTCGTCCCAAGTTAGTCTCTTTCTAAGGACGAACTTAGACAAACCTTAGAATGAGACTAACGAGACTAACTTCGGAAGAACAAAGACAAACTTAAGTCCCATTCTAAGGTTTGTCTTAGTTCGTCCCAAGTTAGTCTCTTTCTAAGGATGAACTTAGACAAACCTTAGAATGAGACTAACTTGGGACGAACAAAGATTAACTAAAGTTTCATTCTAAGGTTTGTCCAAGTTCGTCTCAAGTTATACTCTTTCTAAGGATGAACTTAGACAAACCTTAGAATGAGACTAACGAGACTAACTTTGGACGAACAAAGAAAAACGTTAGTCTCATTCTAAGGTTTGTCTTAGTTCGTGCCAAGTTAGTCTCTTTCTAAGGACGAACTTAGACAAACCTTTGAATGAGACTAACGAAACTAACTTGGGACGAACAAAGACAAACTTAAGTCCCATTCTAAGGTTTGTCTTAGTTCGTCCCAAGTTAGTCTCTTTCTAATGACAACATAGACAAACCTTAGAATGAAACTAACGAGACTAACTTGGGACGAACAAAGACAAACTTAAGTCTCATTCTAAGGTTTGTCTAAGTTCGTCCCAAGTTAGTCTCTTTCTAAGGACGAACTTAGACAAACTTTAGAATGAGACTAACGAGACCAACTTGGGACGAACAAAGACAAACTTAAGTCCCATTCTAAGGTTTGTCTTAGTTCGTCGCAAGTTAGTCTCTTTCTAAGGGCGAACTTAGACAAACCTTAGAATGAGACTAACGAGACAAACTTGGGACGAACAAAAACAAACTTAAGTCCCATTCTAAGGTTTGTCTTAGTTCGTCCCAAGTTAGTCTCTTCCTAAGGACAAACTTAGACAAACCTTAAAATGAGACTTACTAAGGACGAACTTAGACAAACCTTATAATGAAACTTAGACGAACTAAGGACGAACATAGACAAACCTTAGAATGAGACTAACGAGACTAACTTAGGACGAACAACGACAAACTTAAGTCTCATTCTAAGGTTTGTCTTAGTTCGTCCCATGTTAGTCTCTTTCTAAGGACGAACTTAGACAAACCTTAGAATGACACTAACTTGGGACGAACAAAGACAAACTTAAGTCTCATTCTAAGGTTTGTCTAAGTTCGTCCCAAGTTATTCTCTTTCTAAGGACGAACTAAGACAAACCTTAGAATGAGACTAACGAGACTAACTTTGGACGAACAAAGAAAAACGTTAGTCTCATTCTAAGGGTTGTCTAAGTAAGTCCCAAGTTAGTCTCTTTCTAAGGATGAACATAGACAAACCTTAGAATGAGACTAACGAGACAAACTTGGGACGAACAAAGACAAACTTAAGTCTCATTCTATGGTTTGTCTAAGTTCATCCCAAGTTAGTTTCTTTCTAAGGACAATTAGACAAACCTTAGAATGAGACTAACGAGACTAACTAGGGACGAACAAAGAAAAACTTAAGTCCCATTCTAAGGTTTGTCTAAGTTCGTCCCAAGTTAGTCTCTTTCTAAGGACGAATTTAGACAAACCTTAGAATGAGACTAACGAGACTAACTTGGGACGAACAAAGACAAACTTAAGTCTCATTCTAAGGTTTGTCTAAGTTCGTCCCAAGTTAGTCTCTTTCTAAGGACGAACTTAGACAAACCACAGAATGAGACTAACGAGACAAACTTGGGACGAACAAAGACAAACTTAAGTCCCATTCTAAGTTTTGTCTAAGTTCGTCCCAAGTTATTCTCTTTCTAAGGATGAACTTAGACAAACCTTAGAATGAGACTAACTTGGGATGAACAAAGACAAACTTAAGTCCCATTCTAAGGTTTGTCTTAGTTCGTCCCAATTTAGTATCTTTCTAACGACGAACTTAGACAAACCTTAGAATGAGACTAACTTGGGACAAACAAAGACAAACTTAAGTCTCATTCTAAGGTTTGTCTAAGTTCGTCCCAAGTTATTCTCTTTCTAAGGACAAACTTAGACAAACCTTAGAATGACACTAACGAGACTAACTCGGGACGAACAAAGACAAACTTAAGTCTCATTCTAAGGTTTGTCTAAGTTCATCCCAAGTTATTCTCGTTCTAAGGACGAACTTAGACAACCCTTAGAATGAGAGTAACGAGACTAACTTGGGACGAACGAAGACAAACTTAAGTCTCATTCTAAGGTTTGCCTAAGTTTGTCCCAAGTTAGTCTCTTTCTAAGGACGAACTTAGCCAAACCTTAGAATGAGACTAACGAGACTAACTTGGGACGAACAACGACAAACTTAAGTCCCATTCTAAGGTTTGTCTTTGTTCGTCCCAAGTTAGTCTCTTTCTAAGGACGAACTTAGACAAACCTTAGAATGACACTAACTTGGGACGAACAAAGACAAACTTAAGTCTCATTCTAAGGTTTGTCTAAGTTCGTCCCAAGTTATTCTCTTTCTAAGGACGAACTTAGACAAACCTTAGAAATGAGACTAACGAGACTAACTTGCGACGAACAAAGACAAACTTAAGTCTCCTTCTAAGGTTTGTCTAAGTTCGTCCCAAGTTATTCTCTTT
This sequence comes from Rhodiola kirilowii, assembly GCA_033675215.1. NCBI lineage: Eukaryota > Viridiplantae > Streptophyta > Magnoliopsida > Saxifragales > Crassulaceae > Rhodiola > Rhodiola kirilowii. The sequence continues at coordinate 487,377 of JAUCNB010000045.1, forward strand.
CTTAGGATGATCTTAGACAAACCTTAGAATGAGACTAACGAGACTAACTTGGGACGAACAAAGACAAACTTAAGTCCCATTCTAAGGTTTGTCTAAGTTCGTCCCAAGTTAGTCTCTTTCTAAGGACGAACTTAGACAAACCTTAGAATGAGACTAACGAGACTAACTTGGGACGAACAACGACAAACTGAAGTCCCATTCTAAGGTTTGTCTTAGTTCGTCCCAAGTTAGTCTCTTTCTAAGGACAAACTTAGACAAACCTTAGAATGACACTAACTTGGGACGAACAAAGACAAACTTAAGTCTCATTCTAAGGTTTGTCTAAGTTCGTCCCAAGTTATTCTCTTTCTAAGGACGAACTTAGACAAACCTTAGAATGGGACTAACTTGGGATGAACAAAGACAAACTTAAGTCCCATTCTAAAGTTCGTCTTAGTTCGTCCCAAGTTAGTATCTTTCTAATGACGAACTTAGACAAACCTTAGAATGAGACTAACTTGGGACAAACAAAGACAAACTTAAGTCTCATTCTAAGGTTTGTCTAAGTTCGTCCCAAGTTATTCTCTTTCTAAGGACGAACTTAGACAAACCTTAGAATGACACTAACGAGACTAACTTGGGACGAACAAAGACAAACTTAAGTCTCATTCTAAGGTTTGTCTAAGTTCGTCCCAAGTTATTCTCTTTCTAAGGACGAACTTAGACAACCCTTAGAATGAGAGTAACGAGACTAACTTGGGATGAACAAAGACAAACTTAAGTCTCATTCTAAGGTTTGCCTAAGTTCGTCCCAAGTTAGTCTCTTTCTAAGGACGAACTTAGACAAACCTTAGAATGAGACTAACGAGACTAACTTGGGACGAACAACGACAAACTTAAGTCCCATTCTAAGGTTTGTCTAAGTTCGTCCCAAGTTATTCTCTTTCTAAGGACAAACTTAGACAAACCTTAGAATGACACTAAAGAGACTAACTCGGGACGAACAAAGACAAACTTAAGTCTCATTCTAAGGTTTGTCTAAGTTCATCCCAAGTTATTCTCGTTCTAAGGACGAACTTAGACAACCCTTAGAATGAGAGTAACGAGACTAACTTGGGACGAACGAAGACAAACTTAAGTCTCATTCTAAGGTTTGCCTAAGTTTGTCCCAAGTTAGTCTCTTTCTAAGGACGAACTTAGCCAAACCTTAGAATGAGACTAACGAGACTAACTTGGGACGAACAACGACAAACTTAAGTCCCATTCTAAGGTTTGTCTTTGTTCGTCCCAAGTTAGTCTCTTTCTAAGGACGAACTTAGACAAACCTTAGAATGACACTAACTTGGGACGAACAAAGACAAACTTAAGTCTCATTCTAAGGGTTGTCTAAGTAAGTCCCAAGTTAGTCTCTTTCTAAGGACGAACTTAGACAAACCTTAGAAATGAGACTAACGAGACTAACTTGCGACGAACAAAGACAAACTTAAGTCTCCTTCTAAGGTTTGTCTAAGTTCGTCCGAAGTTATTCTCTTTCTTAGGATGATCTTAGACAAACCTTAGAATGAGACTAACGAGACTAACTTGGGACGAACAAAGACAAACTTAAGTCCCATTCTAAGGTTTGTCTAAGTTCGTCCCAAGTTAGTCTCTTTCTAAGGACGAACTTAGACAAACCTTAGAATGAGACTAACGAGACTAACTTGGGACGAACAACGACAAACTGAAGTCCCATTCTAAGGTTTGTCTTAGTTCGTCCCAAGTTAGTCTCTTTCTAAGGACAAACTTAGACAAACCTTAGAATGACACTAACTTGGGACGAACAAAGACAAACTTAAGTCTCATTCTAAGGTTTGTCTAAGTTCGTCCCAAGTTATTCTCTTTCTAAGGACGAACTTAGACAAACCTTAGAATGGGACTAACTTGGGATGAACAAAGACAAACTTAAGTCCCATTCTAAAGTTTGTCTTAGTTCGTCCCAAGTTAGTATCTTTCTAATGACGAACTTAGACAAACCTTAGAATGAGACTAACTTGGGACAAACAAAGACAAACTTAAGTCTCATTCTAAGGTTTGTCTAAGTTCGTCCCAAGTTATTCTCTTTCTAAGGACGAACTTAGACAACCCTTAGAATGAGAGTAACGAGACTAACTTGGGACGAACAAAGACAAACTTAAGTCTCATTCTAAGGTTTGCCTAAGTTCGTCCCTAGTTAGTCTCTTTCTAAGGACGAACTTAGCCAAACCTTAGAATGAGACTAACGAGACTAACTTGGGACGAACAACGACAAACTTAAGTCCCATTCTAAGGTTTGTCTAAGTTCGTCCCAAGTTATTCTCTTTCTAAGGACGAACTTAGACAAACCTTAGAATGAGACTAACTTGGGATGAACAAAGACAAACTTAAGTCCCATTCTAAGGTTTGTCTTAGTTCGTCCCAAGTTAGTATCTTTCTAACGACGAACTTAGACAAACCTTAGAATGAGACTAACTTGGGACAAACAAAGACAAACTTAAGTCTCATTCTAAGGTTTGTCTAAGTTCGTCCCAAGTTATTATCTTTCTAAGGACGAACTTAGACAAACCTTAGAATGACACTAACGAGACTAACTTGGGACGAACAAAGACAAACTTAAGTCTCATTCTAAGGTTTGTCTAAGTTCGTCCCAAGTTATTCTCTTTCTAATGACGAACTTAGACAACCCTTAGAATGAGAGTAACGAGACTAACTTGGGACGAACAAAGACAAACTTAAGTCTCATTCTAAGGTTTGCCTAAGTTCGTCCCAAGTTAGTCTCTTTCTAAGGACGAACTTAGCCAAACCTTAGAATGAGACTAACGAGACTAACTTGGGACGAACAACGACAAACTTAAGTCCCATTCTAAGGTTTGTCTAAGTTCGTCCCAAGTTATTCTCTTTCTATGGACGAACTTAGACAAACCTTAGAATGAGACTAACTTGGGATGAACAAAGACAAACTTAAGTCCCATTCTAAGGTTTGTCTTAGTTCGTCCCAAGTTAGTATCTTTCTAACGACGAACTTAGACAAACCTTAGAATGAGACTAACTTGGGACAAACAAAGACAAACTTAAGTCTCATTCTAAGGTTTGTCTAAGTTCGTCCCAAGTTATTCTCTTTCTAAGGACGAACTTAGACAAACCTTAGAATGACACTAACGCGACTAACTTGGGACGAACAAAGACAAACTTAAGTCTCATTCTAAGGTTTGTCTAAGTTCGTCCCAAGTTATTCTCTTTCTAAGGACGAACTTAGACAACCCTTAGAATGAGAGTAACGAGACTAACTTGGGACGAACAAAGACAAACTTAAGTCTCATTCTAAGGTTTGCCTAAGTTCGACCCAAGTTAGTCTCTTTCTAAGGACGAACTTAGCCAAACCTTAGAATGAGACTAACGAGACTAACTTGGGACGAATAACGACAAACTTAAGTTTCATTCTAAGGTTTGTCTTAGTTCGTCCCAAGTTAGTCTCTTTCTAAGGACAAACTTAGACAAACCTTAGAATGACACTAACTTGGGACGAACAAAGACAAACTTAAGTCTCATTCTAAGGTTTGTCTAAGTTCGTCCCAAGTTATTCTCTTTCTAAGGACGAACTTAGACAAACCTTAGAAATGAGACTAACGAGACTAACTTGCGACGAACAAAGACAAACTTAAGTCTCATTCTAAGGTTTGTCTAAGTTCGTCCCAAGTTTTTCTCTTCCTTAGGATGATCTTAGACAAACCTTAGAATGAGACTAACGAGACTAACTTGGGACGAACAAAGTCAAACTTAAGTCTCATTCTAAGGTTTGTCTAAGTTCATGCCAAGTTATTCTCTTTCTAAGCACGAACTTAGACAAACCTTAGAATGAGACTAACGAGACTGTTTTTGGACGAACAAAGAAAAACGTAAGTCTCATTCTAAGGGTTGTCTAGGTAAGTCCCAAGTTAGTCTCTTTTAAGGATGAACTTAGACAAACCTTAGAATGAGACTAACGAGACAAACTTGGGACGAACAAAGACAAACTTAAGTCTCATTCTAAGGTTTGTCTAAGTTCATCCCAAGTTAGTCTCTTTCTAAGGACAACTTAGACAAACCATAGAATGAGACTAACAAGACTAACTTGGGACGAACAAAGACAAACTTAAGTCCCATTCTAAGGTTTGTCTAAGTTCGTACCAAGTTAGTCTCTTTCTAAGGACGAACTTAGACAAACCTTAGAAAGAGACTAACGAGACTAACTTGGGACGAACAAAGACAAACTTAAGTTTCATTCTAAGGTTTGTCTAAGTTCGTCCCAAGTTAGTCTCTTTCTAATGACGAACTTAGACAAACCATAGAATGAGACTAACGAGACAAACTTGGGACGAACAAAGACAAACTTAAGTCCCATTCTAAGTTTTGTCTAAGTTCGTCCCAAGTTAGTCTCTTTCTAAGGACGAACTTAGACAAACCTTAGAATGAGACTAACTTGGGATGAACAAAGACAAACTTAAGTCTCATTCTAAGGTTTGTCTTTGTTCGTCCCAAGTTAGTATCTTTCTAACGACGAACTTAGACAAACCTTAGAATGAGACTAACTTGGGACTAACGAAGACAAACTTAAGTCTCATTCTAAGGGTTGTCTAAGTTCGTCCCAAGTTATTCTCTTTCTAAGGATGAACTTAGACAAACCTTAGAATGAGACTAACGAGACTAACTTGGGACGAACAAAGACAAACTTAAGTCTCATTCTAAGGTTTGTCTAAGTTTGTCCCAAGTTTTTCTTTCTAAGGACGAACTTAGCCAAACCTTAGAATGAGACTAACGAGACTAACTTGGGACGAACAACGACAAACTTAAGTCCCATTCTAAGGTTTGTCTTAGTTCGTCCCAAGTTAGTCTCTTTCTAAGGACGAACTTAGACAAACCTTAGAATGACACTAACGAGACTAACTCGGGACGAACAAAGACAAACTTAAGTCTCATTCTAAGGTTTGTCTAAGTTCGTCCCAAGTTATTCTCTTTCTAAGGACGAACTTAGACAACTCTTAGAATGAGAGTAACGAGACTAACTTGGGACGAACAAAGACAAACTTATGTCTCATTCTCAGGTTTGCCTAAGTTCGTCCCAAGTTAGTCTCTTTCTAAGGACGAACTTAGCCAAACCTTAGAATGAGACTAACGAGACTAACTTGGGACGAACAACGACAAACTTAAGTCCCATTCTAAGGTTTGTCTTAGTTCGTCCCAAGTTAGTCTCTTTCTAAGGACGAACTTAGACAAACCTTAGAATGACAGTAACTTGGGACGAACAAAGACAAACTTAAGTCTCATTCTAAGGTTTGTCTAAGTTCGTCCCAAGTTATTCTCTTTCTAAGGACGAACTTAGACAAACCTTAGAATGAGACTAACTTGGGATGAACAAAGACAAACTTAAGTCCCATTCTAAGGTTTCTCTTAGTTCGTCCCAAGTTAGTATCTTTCTAACGACGAACTTAGACAAACCTTAGAATGACACTAACTTGGGACAAACAAAGACAAACTTAAGTCTCATTCTAAGGTTTGTCTAAGTTCGTCCCAAGTTATTCTCTTTCTAAGGACGAACTTAGACAAACCTTAGAATGACACTAACGAGACTAACTTGGGACGAACAAAGACAAACTTAAGTCTCATTCTAAGGTTTGCCTAAGTTCGTCCCAAGTTAGTCTCTTTCTAAGGACGAACTTAGCCAAACCTTAGAATGAGACTAACGAGACTAACTTGGGACGAACAACGACAAACTTAAGTCCCATTCTAAGGTTTGTCTTAGTTCGTCCCAAGTTAGTCTCTTTCTAAGGACGAACTTAGACAAACCTTAGAATGACACTAACTTGGGACGAACAAAGACAAACTTAAGTCTCATTCTAAGGTTTGTCTAAGTTCGTCCCAAGTTATTCTCTTTCTAAGGACGAACTTAGACAAACCTTAGAAATGAGACTAACGAGACTAACTTGCGACGAACAAAGACAAACTTAAGTCTCCTTCTAAAGTTTGTCTAAGTTCGTCCCAAGTTATTCTCTTTCTTAGGATGATCTTAGACAAACCTTAGAATGAGACTAACGAGACTAACTTGGGACGAACAAAGACAAACTTAAGTCCCATTCTAAGGTTTGTCTAAGTTCGTCCCAAGTTAGTCTCTTTCTAAGGACGAACTTAGACAAACCTTAGAATGAGACTAACTTGGGACGAACAACGACAAACTGAAGTCCCATTCTAAGGTTTGTCTTAGTTCGTCCCAAGTTAGTCTCTTTCTAAGGACAAACTTAGACAAACCTTAGAATGACACTAACTTGGGACGAACAAAGACAAACTTAAGTCTCATTCTAAGGTTTGTCTAAGTTCGTCCCAAGTTATTCTCTTTCTAAGGACGAACTTAGACAAACCTTAGAATGGGACTAACTTGGGATGAACAAAGACAAACTTAAGTCCCATTCTAAAGTTTGTCTTAGTTCGTCCCAAGTTAGTATCTTTCTAATGACGAACTTAGACAAACCTTAGAATGAGACTAACTTGGGACAAACAAAGACAAACTTAAGTCTCATTCTAAGGTTTGTCTAAGTTCGTCCCAAGTTATTCTCTTTCTAAGGACGAACTTAGACAAACCTTAGAATGACACTAACGAGATTAACTTGGGACGAACAAAGACAAACTTAAGTCTCATTCTAAGGTTTGTCTAAGTTCGTCCCAAGTTATTCTCTTTCTAAGGACGAACTTAGACAACCCTTAGAATGAGAGTAACGAGACTAACTTGGGACGAACAAAGACAAACTTAAGTCTCATTCTAAGGTTTGCCTAAGTTCGTCCCAAGTTAGTCTCTTTCTAAGGACGAACTTAGCAAAACCTTAGAATGAGACTAACTAGACTAACTTGGGACGAACAACGACAAACTTAAGTCCCATTCTAAGGTTTGTCTAAGTTTGTCCCAAGTTATTCTCTTTCTAAGGACGAACTTAGACAAACCTTAGAATGAGACTAACTTGGGATGAACAAAGACAAACTTAAGTCCCATTCTAAGGTTTGTCTTAGTTCGTCCCAAGTTAGTATCTTTCTAACGACGAACTTAGACAAACCTTAGAATGAGACTAACTTGGGACAAACAAAGACAAACTTAAGTCTCATTCTAAGGTTTGTCTAAGTTCGTCCCAAGTTATTCTCTTTCTAAGGACAAGTTAGACAAACCTTAGAATGAAACTAACGAGACTAACTTGGGACGAACAAAGACAAACTTAAGTCTCATTCTAAGGTTTGCCTAAGTTCGTCCCAAGTTAGTCTCTTTCTAAGGACGAACTTAGCCAAACCATAGAATGAGACTAACGAGACTAACTTGGGACGAACAACGACAAACTTAAGTCTCATTCTAAGGTTTGTCTTAGTTCGTCCCAAGTTAGTCTCTTTCTAAGGACGAACTTATACAAACCTTAGAATGACACTAACTTGGGACGAACAAAGACAAACTTAAGTCTCATTCTAAGGTTTGTCTAAGTTCGTCCCAAGTTATTCTCTTTCTAAGGACGAACTTAGACAACCCTTAGAATGAGAGTAACGAGACTAACTTGGGACGAACAAAGACAAACTTAAGTCTCATTCTAAGGTTTGCCTATGTTCGTCCCAAGTTAGTCTCTTTCTAAGGACGAACTTAGCCAAACCTTAGAATGAGACTAACGAGACTAACTTGGGACGAACAACGACAAACTTAAGTCTCATTCTAAGGTTTGTCTTAGTTCGTCCCAAGTTAGTATCTTTCTAACGACGAACTTAGACAAACCTTAGAATGAGACTAACTTGGGACAAACAAAGACAAACTTAAGTCTCATTCTAAGGTTTGTCTAAGTTCGTCCCAAGTTATTCTCTTTCTAAGGACGAACTTAGACAACCCTTAGAATGAGAGTAACGAGACTAACTTGGGACGAACAAAGACAAACTTAAGTCTCATTCTAAGGTTTGCCTAAGTTCGTCCCAAGTTAGTCTCTTTCTAAGGACGAACTTAGCCAAACCTTAGAATGAGACTAACGAGACTAACTTGGGACGAACAACGACAAACTTAAGTCCCATTCTAAGGTTTGTCTAAGTTCGTCCCAAGTTATTCTCTTTCTAAGGACGAACTTAGACAAACCTTAGAATGAGACTAACTTGGGATGAACAAAGACAAACTTAAGTCCCATTCTAAGGTTTGTCTTAGTTCGTCCCAAGTTAGTATCTTTCTAACGACGAACTTAGACAAACCTTAGAATGAGACTAACTTGGGACAAACAAAGACAAACTTAAGTCTCATTCTAAGGTTTGTCTAAGTTCGTCCCAAGTTATTCTCTTTCTAAGGACGAACTTAGACAAACCTTAGAATGACACTAACGCGACTAACTTGGGACGAACAAAGACAAACTTAAGTCTCATTCTAAGGTTTGTCTAAGTTCGTCCCAAGTTATTCTCTTTCTAAGGACGAACTTAGACAACCCTTAGAATGAGAGTAACGAGACTAACTTGGGACGAACAAAGACAAACTTAAGTCTCATTCTAAGGTTTGCCTAAGTTCGTCCCAAGTTAGTCTCTTTCTAAGGACGAACTTAGCCAAACCTTAGAATGAGACTAACGAGACTAACTTGGGACGAACAACGACAAACTTAAGTCTCATTCTAAGGTTTGTCTTAGTTCGTCCCAAGTTAGTCTCTTTCTAAGGACGAACTTAGACAAACCTTAGAATGACACTAACTTGGGACGAACAAAGACAAACTTAAGTCTCATTCTAAGGTTTGTCTAAGTTCGTCCCAAGTTATTCTCTTTCTAAGGACGAACTTAGACAAACCTTAGAAATGAGACTAACGAGACTAACTTTCGACGAACAAAGACAAACTTAAGTCTCCTTCTAAAGTTTGTCTAAGTTCGTCCCAAGTTATTCTCTTTCTTAGGATGATCTTAGACAAACCTTAGAATGAGACTAACGAGACTAACTTGGGACGAACAAAGACAAACTTAAGTCCCATTCTAAGGTTTGTCTAAGTTCGTCCCAAGTTAGTCTCTTTCTAAGGACGAACTTAGACAAACCTTAGAATGAGACTAACTTGGGACGAACAACGACAAACTGAAGTCCCATTCTAAGGTTTGTCTTAGTTCGTCCCAAGTTAGTCTCTTTCTAAGGACAAACTTAGACAAACCTTAGAATGACACTAACTTGGGACGAACAAAGACAAACTTAAGTCTCATTCTAAGGTTTGTCTAAGTTCGTCCCAAGTTATTCTCTTTCTAAGGACGAACTTAGACAAACCTTAGAATGGGACTAACTTGGGATGAACAAAGACAAACTTAAGTCCCATTCTAAAGTTTGTCTTAGTTCGTCCCAAGTTAGTATCTTTCTAATGACGAACTTAGACAAACCTTAGAATGAGACTAACTTGGGACAAACAAAGACAAACTTAAGTCTCATTCTAAGGTTTGTCTAAGTTCGTCCCAAGTTATTCTCTTTCTAAGGACGAACTTAGACAAACCTTAGAATGACACTAACGAGATTAACTTGGGACGAACAAAGACAAACTTAAGTCTCATTCTAAGGTTTGTCTAAGTTCGTCCCAAGTTATTCTCTTTCTAAGGACGAACTTAGACAACCCTTAGAATGAGAGTAACGAGACTAACTTGGGACGAACAAAGACAAACTTAAGTCTCATTCTAAGGTTTGCCTAAGTTCGTCCCAAGTTAGTCTCTTTCTAAGGACGAACTTAGGAAAACCTTAGAATGAGACTAACTAGACTAACTTGGGACGAACAACGACAAACTTAAGTCCCATTCTAAGGTTTGTCTAAGTTTGTCCCAAGTTATTCTCTTTCTAAGGACGAACTTAGACAAACCTTAGAATGAGACTAACTTGGGATGAACAAAGACAAACTTAAGTCCCATTCTAAGGTTTGTCTTAGTTCGTCCCAAGTTAGTATCTTTCTAACGACGAACTTAGACAAACCTTAGAATGAGACTAACTTGGGACAAACAAAGACAAACTTAAGTCTCATTCTAAGGTTTGTCTAAGTTCGTCCCAAGTTATTCTCTTTCTAAGGACAAGTTAGACAAACCTTAGAATGAAACTAACGAGACTAACTTGGGACGAACAAAGACAAACTTAAGTCTCATTCTAAGGTTTGCCTAAGTTCGTCCCAAGTTAGTCTCTTTCTAAGGACGAACTTAGCCAAACCATAGAATGAGACTAACGAGACTAACTTGGGACGAACAACGACAAACTTAAGTCTCATTCTAAGGTTTGTCTTAGTTCGTCCCAAGTTAGTCTCTTTCTAAGGACGAACTTATACAAACCTTAGAATGACACTAACTTGGGACGAACAAAGACAAACTTAAGTCTCATTCTAAGGTTTGTCTAAGTTCGTCCCAAGTTATTCTCTTTCTAAGGACGAACTTAGACAACCCTTAGAATGAGAGTAACGAGACTAACTTGGGACGAACAAAGACAAACTTAAGTCTCATTCTAAGGTTTGCCTATGTTCGTCCCAAGTTAGTCTCTTTCTAAGGACGAACTTAGCCAAACCTTAGAATGAGACTAACGAGACTAACTTGGGACGAACAACGACAAACTTAAGTCTCATTCTAAGGTTTGTCTTAGTTCGTCCCAAGTTAGTATCTTTCTAACGACGAACTTAGACAAACCTTAGAATGAGACTAACTTGGGACAAACAAAGACAAACTTAAGTCTCATTCTAAGGTTTGTCTAAGTTCGTCCCAAGTTATTCTCTTTCTAAGGACGAACTTAGACAACCCTTAGAATGAGAGTAACGAGACTAACTTGGGACGAACAAAGACAAACTTAAGTCTCATTCTAAGGTTTGCCTAAGTTCGTCCCAAGTTAGTCTCTTTCTAAGGACGAACTTAGCCAAACCTTAGAATGAGACTAACGAGACTAACTTGGGACGAACAACGACAAACTTAAGTCCCATTCTAAGGTTTGTCTAAGTTCGTCCCAAGTTATTCTCTTTCTAAGGACGAACTTAGACAAACCTTAGAATGAGACTAACTTGGGATGAACAAAGACAAACTTAAGTCCCATTCTAAGGTTTGTCTTAGTTCGTCCCAAGTTAGTATCTTTCTAACGACGAACTTAGACAAACCTTAGAATGAGACTAACTTGGGACAAACAAAGACAAACTTAAGTCTCATTCTAAGGTTTGTCTAAGTTTGTCCCAAGTTATTCTCTTTCTAAGGACGAACTTAGACAAACCTTAGAATGACACTAACGCGACTAACTTGGGACGAACAAAGACAAACTTAAGTCTCATTCTAAGGTTTGTCTAAGTTCGTCCCAAGTTATTCTCTTTCTAAGGACGAACTTAGACAACCCTTAGAATGAGAGTAACGAGACTAACTTGGGACGAACAAAGACAAACTTAAGTCTCATTCTAAGGTTTGCCTAAGTTCGTCCCAAGTTAGTCTCTTTCTAAGGACGAACTTAGCCAAACCTTAGAATGAGACTAACGAGACTAACTTGGGACGAACAACGACAAACTTAAGTCTCATTCTAAGGTTTGTCTTAGTTCGTCCCAAGTTAGTCTCTTTCTAAGGACGAACTTAGACAAACCTTAGAATGACACTAACTTGGGACGAACAAAGACAAACTTAAGTCTCATTCTAAGGTTTGTCTAAGTTCGTCCCAAGTTATTCTCTTTCTAAGGACGAACTTAGACAAACCTTAGAAATGAGACTAACGAGACTAACTTGCGACGAACAAAGACAAACTTAAGTCTCATTCTAAGGTTTGTCTAAGTTCGTCCCAAGTTATTCTCTTCCTTAGGATGATCTTAGACAAACCTTAGAATGAGACTAACGAGACTAACTTGGGACGAACAAAGTCAAACTTAAGTCTCATTCTAAGGTTTGTCTAAGTTCATCCCAAGTTATTCTCTTTCTAAGCACGAACTTAGACAAACCATAGAATGAGACTAACGAGACTAACTTTGGACGAACAAAGAAAAACGTAAGTCTCATTCTAAGGGTTGTCTAGGTAAGTCCCAAGTTAGTCTCTTTCTAAGGACGAACTTAGACAAACCTTAGAATGAGACTAACGAGACAAACTTGGGACGAACAAAGACAAACTTAAGTCTCATTCTAAGGTTTGTCTAAGTTTATCCCAAGTTAGTCTCTTTCTAAGGACAACTTAGACAAACCATAGAATGAGACTAACAAGACTAACTTGGGACGAACAACGACAAACTTAAGTCCCATTCTAAGGTTTGTCTTAGTTCGTCCCAAGTTAGTCTCTTTCTAAGGACGAACTTAGACAAACCTTAGAATGACACTAACTTGGGACGAACAAAGACAAACTTAAGTCTCATTCTAAGGTTTGTCTAAGTTCGTCCCAAGTTATTCTCTTTCTAAGGACGAACTTAGACAAACCTTAGAAATGAGACTAACGAGACTAACTTGCGACGAACAAAGACAAACTTAAGTCTCCTTCTAAGGTTTGTCTAAGTTCGTCCCAAGTTATTCTCTTTCTTAGGATGATCTTAGACAAACCTTAGAATGAGACTAACGAGACTAACTTGGGACGAACAAAGACAAACTTAAGTCCCATTCTAAGGTTTGTCTAAGTTCGTCCCAAGTTAGTCTCTTTCTAAGGACGAACTTAGACAAACC